>VYXF01005663.1:532801-768054 GCA_013397295.1 Polioptila caerulea
TGCCACTGCAGGAGGGCTGCAGCCACCATTTAATGGGAATGCTGCCAACACCCTGACCTACAGGGTGTCAGGTTGGATTCTGACTCTGGCAGTGGGTTTGTTTTTTTTGTAATACTGCATGTTTGTTTTATTTTAGTTCTCCTAATAAAGAACTGTTATTCCTATTCCCATATCTTTGCCTGAGAGCCCCTTAAATCCAAAATTATAATAATTTGGAGGAAGGGGGTTTACATTCTTCATTCCAAGGGAGTCTCTTGCCTTCCTTAGCAGACACCTGGCATTCAAACCAAGACACCATCCCATGGTTCCATGAGTCCATGCTGCCCCTCTCTGAGGCCACGTGGACCCAGCCCCTCTGTGACATCACCCCTCAGGGGCTCCATGGGTTCTGCACTGGTGGCTGCTCTGCAGGTGACAAACCCTCGCTCCTGGCGGTGACAGTGGCAGCGGTGGCTCTGCTGTGCCTGCCCCGTGGGACCCCTGTGGGTGAGTGGGAGCTCTGGGAGCTCCTTACTGGTGGGGAAGGGTGAGGAGCAAAAGCCTAAAGTGCTGCTCAGCGACAACTGAAACATCAGTGTTCTGTTAACGTTTTTCTCATCCTAAATACAAAGCAGCACTATGCCTGATACTGGGGAGAAAAGTCACTCGATCCCAGCTGAAACTAGGACAAAATGTTGGGCAAAATTATAAAAAAGAAAAGGAGGAGATATTGATTCAGTGCTGTGCACCTACAGTTCACAGTGAAATTTTTCCATACTAAATAACCCAGTCATGGCCTGTGGCTGCTCTGTTTTGCTGCCACTAGTGAGGCAATGGGGTAAGGCAGAGAGATGGGTTTATATTTGTTTTCCTGCTGTTAAAATGAGATTTATCCTTAAGAAAAGACTCCAATACTAGATTAAAAGAACCTCTTGAAAATGATGAAAGAGAAGCAACTTGTGAGATAATATTCAGCTCACTCTCTCACTGGTGTTGCCACTAAAGTTAAATTCAATCCCTCGGGAAGTTGTGTCCTTGTAGCAGTGTGTTTTAACAACAGATTGCCCTGGGTTAGTAATGAAAATGTTTCCAGTACTACTGTGTTTGGGGAAAAGGGTTTCGACAGTGCTACAGAAAATCCCCAGCAATTCTCAAAGGTCTCCCGTGGCTGAGGTACACAAGTGTTATACATGCAATGTTAGTCTAAGTCTAGTCTTTGGTGAGTCCTTAAGGAAATGAGAAATGAGATTACATCCCCACTGTGTGTGTGTGTGAGAGCCTAACATCTTTCCCCATAGGTTTTGAACCTAGGGTTTGATTTAAGAAATTGGAAAGAGGACATGTCCAAAGTATTTAAGTTCATCCATCATTCTTCAGTGGAGTAGATGTTGATGGGAGGGCAAGACCTTAGAAATAACCTTTGCATGCTTCCCAACCATAGGAAATGGTTTACTTGCAGGTTATTAAACATGCTTACAAACCCCATGGAAAAAGGTGACCTACATCACCTCCAGTCACATGTGATGTGCTTTAAAAAAAAAAAGTAGCTGTGATTTAAATATCTTATTCCATAGAGCTGGATGAAAAATAGTGAGAATGTTACCCAAAAGCATAAAACCAATTTATCTGGTCTTTTTGTGTTCAAATTCAAAATGGTAATAGGATATTGCAAACCAGCCAGTTGTCGTTATTTAAGTGATTAATTCAACTTTCTTGGCCAAGTTAAATCAAATCCTTTTTCCTTTATGAATCCATTTTTTGATTCTCCAGATTAATTGCTTGACTATGATATGCCACTGTATGAATAAGACAAACATATCATTTATCTAGGGCTGATCCCTGCCTCACCCCTTTCTCTGACTATTGATTTCTGCAGGTATTTTATTTCTGTATCAGGTAATAAGATAGTGATCTGATTAGGGGGTGATGAGAAAGTGAAATACTTTGATATACAATATGTTCAAAACAATCTGATTTAGAAATAAAAGGAAAGTACAGAAGTGAGCTCTTCTCAGCATTGACATATAAAGGGAAAAATACGGAAAATCTTTTAAATCCCTCCAAATCTTGTTAGCTAACAGAGGTCAAATTAGTCCCTTTAGATGTAAGGTTGTACCCATTTGACTTTTTTTTCCCATTGCACTTTGAAGTTGTTAAAGGGCCTGTTGGTAAGTGAAAGCAGTTGATTCACTGTTCTTTTTAAGTGTATTGGGTATTTCTAAAGGAGTTTTTGTGAAAAATTACAATACCTTTAAAGTCAAGCTCTAAACATCTTTTAGAAAGCTACAGAATGTGCAATTCATTTCTGTGCCTTCATAAAAATTACGCTGAAGTAACAAGCAGGGTCTCTCTTCCATGTGTACAGGCTTCCCTAAACCTACAGGCGTCAGAAAGGTGCTGGTAAATAGCTCTGTCTTTAAAGTTTTAAATAATTAAATTCCTTGGGCTAGCTAATAACATTCTTAAAACTTGGCAATGCTTGAACCTTTTAGCAAACCTGATATGAAAAGGACACTATCTAAACAGCTGAATCTGAACTTAACTCCTCATGGCTTGATGGGCAGTTCTGGTTAAAAAAGCATGTCAAGCCAAAATATTTTCTCTGTTGTTAAGTGCTTAAATTTTTTGGATGTGCAATGCCATTGCCAAGAAATAAAGCACAGAAATAACCCTGAATTTTTGTGAAATACTTAGAAAAAGAAATTAGTTGTACTCACCACTCACTCTAACAAATGTATTGCTGCCAAACCCTTGAGAAAGCAAACAGACCCCAATGAACAAGTCAAGGCACTGAGAAACCAGTCCTTGTCCATGTGATGTGAGGAGGTGCTTGGAGGAATATCAGAAAGTGTTTGAGGGAGCACAAGAATGCCATGAAACTGAGGGCAGTGTCCCAAGTCACTGAGAACCTGCTTAGATTTCCTTAGCAAACAAGTAGGCAGTGAATCTTCTAAGTAGTGAGGTGCTCCTAGTTAGCTTTGCAGGAATAGTACATTTTCCTGTGTTTAATTATTTAAAGGAAGCTGTATAATGGGTCTTTGGAATTGTGTGACCCACTAATCAATCCATCCATCCACTTTTGCATAATGCATGTGGAATCAATATTATTCCATTTCAGGATCACTTAGGAGAAGCTTTGCCAATCTGTTCATTGCTCCTTTGCAGTGCAAACACCAACACAGAGCTTGCAATGCCACTTGCCTGCTCTGCTTGTTTAGGGCCAGCTGTAAATGTTCCCAACAATTAGCATGTAGAGAAGAAGCAAGAAGTCTGTAAATTCCTACATTTGAGTGCTGTCACTCAAGGTGCCTTGAGTGACCTGTGGGAGGTCCCTTCCCAGTGCCAAGGAACATCCTTGCTGTGAGATCCTAAACGTGGGGGAGTGCTTGTGAGCCTTGCTCTGCAGGGTGGCCCTGCTGTCCAACTGGGGTTTGTATCCCAAAACCTCTTCTTCATTACATGTCTGAAAAACAGCCCTTTTGGACTCCTGAACTGCACCTGCTGGACTAACTCTTTCCTTTCAAATCCCATGCTGTAATCTTAAGGAAGGTACTGCCTATATTTACTGCCCATTACAGCCTAGCAGAACTCAAGCCCTCTTCTTTCACTCTTAGGGAAGCTCCTTATTGTACCTCCAAAAGGAGGAAGATTAGCTTTGGAAGGATCTTGGACATGATGTTGTTCTCCATAAACTGCAGGAAATTGTGCAGGGACTGAGAGGAGGATATGGAAAACATTAATTATATTAATTATCTTGATTAGATACCTTTTAGTTCTTTTGTCTATTTCTGTTTCTCTTATCTTTTAATTGCAAGGAAGAGGTTGCCTCAGTCTATGACAGTCCTGCTAGAGACAAAGGGCTGTAAATGTCCTCTTCTAGGAGTATATGATCACTAAACATCACGTGGCCTAGCAAAGAGAGAGTCAAAAAGCTGTTTGTCCTATGGCTTCTCTGGAATTGCCTTCATGAGCCCCAATATTGTCCCTTAAAAATTAAAGAAAATTATTCCCCCCAGTTACAGCAATTTCTACATGGCTGATAAAATGTGTTGTATTTTAGCTAGACCTACTTTCCATAGGAGTGTCTAATATCATTCAATTAATCCATACAGTAGGATCCTTTACCTATGATTGCTGATCCCTAAGTCTGGACTGTATAAATAGATTGAGACAGCCTGTCCTGTGGTGTGGAGATGAATACAAGGATTGAAAGGAAGTTTGTCATGCCAAGATGCCTATACTGTGTCAGGGGTAGTCAAACATCTGTTGGTCCTTTTTACAGCTGCAGTCACAATGATTATTAATGAGCTGCATTTCTTCAGAGTTTGAAGTATTTGAATGTATACTTTAATTTAAGATTATCTGTGCTGGGTAGGTTTAATAGGTAAAATCTTGGTCCTCACTGAAGAAGTGGTGGAGTCTTGTAATTGACTTTGTAAGGACTAAGACTAACTATTATATCTGCTGGTAATGATAGGTAAGTGAACAGGAGCTTTTTCATAAAAAATGCCCTGCAGTGCTTCTGAAATGCACAACATACAGCGAAATATATTTTAGATTTAATGATTTATTCAATGAATGTAAAAGCTGGTTGCATAAAGGAGATTTAAGTGATTATTACCATCTGTCACTAGGTTTCACTGTGCTGCAATAAAAGTGTGTTTCAGATTATCACCAGTTCAGTCATATAAAAACCCAAAATGACCAGTTTCCTGTGATGGCATTCCCCAGCTCTGCCCTTAGAGTTGCCTCTCCAGATGGTGACTGTGTGAGGACAGAAATGCACAGAACATGGATGAAGCTCAGCTAAAAGCTTCCAGAGTGCAAACTGCAAAACTATTCAGGGCAAAAGGGTTGGCCTGGATTTCAGACTGTGGGCACATTCCATATCTAACTTCTACAGTTCCCTAATCCTCTTCCATCCTGTAAAAATTTAGGGACATGTTTCCCTATGTCCACCTTTTATCTTTTGGTTTTGTTGCATCACTTATCATTGTACTTTTTTTTTTTTTTTTTTTTTAAATTCTTCCCTGGCTTGCTGAATCTTTTCTCCCAGATGTAAACACAGTTCTGGGTAGGAGCTGCTCCACCAGCCCCCTTAAGACCTTCCTTCCTCCTTGCTGCCAGGAAAATATAAAACACAGAGAAAGCAGAGGGAAAGTGAACAAGGTCACAAGACTATGGTGCACTCCTTCTTCTAATCTGACTTGGTTTTCTTCCCCCCCTTCTTTTGGTGCCCTGTAGTGAAAAACAGAAGTTCAACTGTCTTGATCTATAGGTAGAACTTGGGCTAGGTTGGGTTTTTTTAAAATGAACTAGCACTTTCATTCATACCTACTTCCTTCCTCTGATTTAGAATCTGAAAAAGGAAACTTGAAATTATTATAATAGTACACAAGAGGAAAGGAAATAGTTAATAATTTTGGATTTTTTCATCTCAGATCAAAATTAGCAATACAGAAGGATGGTATTTGGCTTTAAGCAAGGGATGAGGACATCAATCATATTCTCTGTTTGTGCCCTGGGAAAACCAAAGGAGGAGAGTCTGATTCTGAATCTTACCAAAGATTATTAATGAGTAACAAGCCAGAGAAGCGTGGAAAAAGGAAAACAAAAAATTGCTATTACTGTTATATAGTTTTTATCTGAATCTTTTTCTTGGTGCTTTCTGCCAATTTCCTAGAACTGAACATTTGGTATTTTCTCATTTTACTGATGCCTAATTATTGTTTTATTTCAATGGCTGTTGCATTCCACGGATTTCTGTCTCTAGTGAATGTGAGGTACTTAAGGATATTACAGGGTGAAAGGATCAATATTATACATATAAATAATATTTATTATTTTTGTTGTTCAGACACAGATTTTTCAGCCACGAATGGGCTGATTCTGTTCTACATGTGCCTATCCCAATCAATATTTTTTCCCTGTAGGGTGTTCTATTGCACCACTCTGTTTCCTTGTGTTTGTGCTTTTCTCCTCTCACTGTCCCCACTCATCTCCCACTGTCCTTCCTGAAGACAAAGATGTAGGAAAGGTACAGCATCTCTTCATCTGTCTACATAAATGGAAGTGCTGAATAACTCTTTGACAGTCTAAAAAAAGATTCAGTTTTGATTCTGTTGTGAAAGCCTGGAACCCTGAGCAAAGCTGTCAGTCGGTCTCTGAACAAAGACCTGATTATCTCTGGTTTCGGATCAGCTCTTTGTGCTTTGCACAGTGAAAGTTGTTTTTGAAAATCCTTCCCTTAGCTATGGCTGTAAGTGCTGGGCTTGGGCTGTTGTCACTCATTTCCTTTGATCAGTGCTGCCAGTACCAAACAGCTCCCACCCACATGGTTTGATGGTCTGATTGGAAGGTCCTGATCCCACAAGGCTCTGGGAACATCTTTTTGCTAAAGAAAATGCTACAGCTGTAGGATTGAAATGCTTCATCCTTTCCGAGGCTGCAGAAAGATAGTGTTTGCCTGAATTTAATGTCCAGGCTCTTTCTCAAAAAGCTGCAGCAAATTATTGATAGCAGAATCAAATGCAAACCTTCACACTTCTGAAATATATTTTCACTTATCTTTTTAGAAGTATCAGCACAATGATGGTACTATTTCCTTGAATAAAAGGAATGAGGTCAGAAAGTTTTGAAAAGAGGATGGGATATCTCTCACCAGCAGTGGTGCTGGGTGGTCATAAATTTGTCTTCATGAGGATGTACTGGAAATGTGTTAATGAATGGATTTTTCCAGACATACACTGCTTGATGCTCATGTAGTATTGTATGAATTTTCTGTACCTTCTGTTTAGTTTGAAATAGTCAAAATCAAATCTAGAGTGTCTGAAATATAGAACAGCTTCCCCAAATTTCCTCGACTTGGAAATATTTTTTGAAAGGATCTTAATATCTTATAAGCTCCTGTTTCTGTGGATAGCTGTACCTGCTGTACCCCAGAGGGTGCTGAGGAACACTCCTGACTCCTGGCAGCTCCTGGGACCAAATATCTCAGCCCATTCTCACCAATTCTGGCAGCCTGTGGTAGGAATGCTGCTTCTGTTTGGAAGGACTGTACTTTTTCATTGAAACCTTTTTGGTCCAAGTCATAGTACCTGCATAGTATTGACAAAAATGTTACTCTCTCATGGTCCATTTAGACCCCAGGTGTCTGAAACATATATTAATTAAACAATATGTATTTTAGATGTATGCTTAAAGTTGTTACTGTCAAAATTTGCTCTGGTGGTCCTATCCTAATAATAGCTCCATTTATCCATTTATCCAACTGTAAAAAATTTTAATTGCTTGAGCAAATATGTGCTCAAAAATGGAAGGAAAAGTAAAGAGGTGTGGAAACCAGAATCATCTCCAGTAGATGAGTGCACGTATGTGGGAACTTCAGATGGGACCTTGAATATGCTATGGTAGAAAATCCATTGGTGAAGTGATGGGCTTGATCAGTGCTCTAGCACAGACACAGCTGGACCTGGTGTGCTTAGAACCATAAAGATATTCTACTTCAAATTTTAGTTTTGTCTGCAAGAGCCAAATCAACCTTCAGTCAGGCAACAAAGAAAAAAAAAAGAACAGAAGAATCACTGTTCCCCTATGGATATTCCATTAATGTATATTATTTTGTATACCTTTGCTCATGAAGAAGTTAGGCAGCAGTCTAAAAATACACAGTAGGGGAAATGGTGAGCTGCATTTTTTGCTATTTGTCACAATATTTGTGCTGCAGTTTAATAACTTTTCTATTGTGCTGCAAAATTCCCTCACTGGTGAGAGAGAACAAAATGCAAAAGCATCTTGTTAGGAATATGCTTTGCTTATCCCTTACATGAACAGCATTATTCTTCCAGATACAAGCTTGAAATGGTCTCTCATTTTGAGATATATATTTAGGATTGGGCCACAGATAGTTTTCTGTCAGCTCTGTGAAATTAATACTTCTTTATGACAGTGTTTTACTGCTTGCTGTATGTAATAGTTTCTTTCATTAGCACTTATGTCCTTTGCAGGGAAAGAAATTTGCCTCTATGACTGTACACTTTGAGTGTCATTGGCTTTCATATTGTCTATTAAAAAGGTAATTGTGAGGAGCAGATCAGACCTCAGTGAGGCCTTCTGAACTGAACCCATTTCAAGTGGGGAAGCCAGAACTGTCAGGACTTTGACTTCCAAATTCCTGAAGAGATGTTAATTCGCTCGGCTGCCTGATCTACAGGGAGTAGAAATGAAACTCCACTTGCACGACCTTTGGTGTCAATCATTATGGGAGGCATCTGCATTTATATTGTCAATGCACAAACTTTCTTTACTTCCTGAAGCATGAAATCACCTTTCAGATGAAGAAAGAAATATAACCCTGCATTCTCGGGAGAGGTAGCAGTTCCATCTAAGGCTTCTCTTGCACAGAGAAATGTTTAAACACAATACTCTGACTTCAGCATCAACCAGTCTCTTGGAAGTTGTAGTTTTTCAAGTAAAAGTGACACTTTTTTTTAAAAAAGAGATCTATTATTATTTCATATTATTTAGGACTTTTGAAGTTCCATCTCTAAGCCAACAGGAGGTTTATCACTAACTTTGATACCATCAGCAAAACTTGGCCCAGAGTGTCTCTCATTAAGTTCTCAGTTAAGCCTGTGTTCCTCTGGCACAGGAAAAAAGGAGGAAGTATATATTTTAATGGAATTTTACAAACTGGAATAAGAGGGCCAGTTGGTAACCTGCAGCAGCAGGATATACAGCCTATGCCTGTGATATACAGTCCTTTAATGCATTGAATTCACTGGGATATTTTATGGTGTTTGGTACCAGGTCTTTGTGATCTCTGCTGACATTCATTTAATTGAAGGATTCACACAGAGAATTTTGGGGTATTCCATTGAATTCTTTCACTACAAAGTCAGCAAAATGAGACATACACATATATTTAATTACAGTGTTTGGGCAGAGCTCATTAATTGCTTGCTAGATCTTGTTTCTTGCTGGTTTTGCTAATGTTCATAACAAAGTTTTTGTCCATCACCTGAATGAGTCAGACTTCCTATTTGCCCTGAGTTTACTTGCAGCTCAGAAGTTCTCACCCTAAAGAATACAGTATATTTTCAATAAAATTCTGAAAAAGCCGAATTTTAGTTCCAGAGTTGAGGAGACCACAGACATGCCAACTTTCTCATTCTTTGAAGAACAGAATATTTTCTTAACTCTAAACGTACCAATTGGAACTTTGTTTGTGTTGGTACAGCTTATCTCAACTACCTCTGCATGACTGTGGCTGTACAGCCTTCTAGGAGCAGTCTCAGTCATGAGGTGTGCACCAAACCCTGTCAGCCCTCTAAAATCTGTCCTCATTTTGAAGTGAATGGGAGGGAAATTTACTTCATTTTCTATTTTTTTTCTTTGTAAGCTGTGACATATTTCAGTGTTTTTTTGTTACCTGAATCATGTGGTAGAAAGACTCAGCATCAAAGGAGGTAAAATAACCCTCAGGGGTCACTGGAGATGCAGCCAGGAAGTTTGGGCAAGTGCAAGCAGTAGAAGTTGTAGCCTCAGCAAAAGGAAGAAGGGTGGAAAACTTAGCAAGACCTTCACTGCACAAATGTCTCAGAACTTTACTCTCAGAAGGGCAGAGATGCTGAAGAACAAGATTGGGCTGAGTTGTTTCCAGTCACAGACCTCTCTCGAGCCTGTTTAATATAGCTGCCATCTATATAAGTGATAGAGCTTTCAGGGCAGGCTTGGAATGTGAGGAAATGTATAAGCTTTAAAAATGAACCTATGATTTCCAAACGTGAAGTTTCTGTCAGATCTCACAGATGAGCTTGCTGTGCTTGTTAAAATGGGGCTATGGAAAGACAAATTACTTAAAAATGGCACCTCCTTTACTCAACAGAAATGACACTTTGGGAATCAGTCAGGATTTTTTTAATGTCCAGACCATACTCCTCCTGATCTTGGTCCTTGCTGCCATTGGATTCTATAACACGCTTGTTCCTTCTTTTCTACTCCTCTATTGCCAGATTTCCTATGGGACAGTCACAGGATTTTCATGAAAGATGGCAATTTGTAGAGCAGACAAGGTCATGTTTCCATGACAGCAGCAGCAGCACAGCAGGGAGCATACAGCAAAGATCTGTACCCAGCTGGGATGTTTCCTTATCATCCTGAGCATCCGCAGTACCTGTGCCCAAAGGAAAGGATCCTGTCAGCATTCCTGCATAGCAGGCTCCAGGGAAGAGCCCAGTGGGGATGGCAGCCTGCTCTGAAGGGCTTTGGGAGGGTGTTGGAAGGGAATGCCTTGGGATTCCCTGCCTGAATCATCCAAATAGATTCCATGGATTGTGTCTCTGCATCTTGACAAATCCTTCACATGACAAGGCTGGCAATTAAACAGGGAAAACAAGTAAAAGAAAAAACAGTGCGGAAGAGATTTTTGGAAGTAAGGAGAGTCAGCTCTCTCTGCACTCTTCTAGGTCATGATGCACAGGGATCATGAGTCAGCCAGGAACTGGGAGGATGGTGGGATTTGAAAGCAGGTTGTTTTGTCTCTGTCAGCAGGCTGCAAGTTTGTTTATGAAAGGCGCAAGTTGAGCTGAAGATTAAATCTGCCTGATTTTTTTTTGATCTCCATCTGTTGATAAGGACTGGCACCAGCCCAGCGGCATTATGGCATGAAGCTCTTTACAAGACCAACATCTCAAAGAAGCCTGCATTTCTCTCTCTATCCCTAGAAACTTTCCACTGGAACCTAGAAAGAATAGATATATATTTTTAGAAGTTAAAACCTTAAAAAAAATTTGTTCCTTATTCTTCAAAGCAGAAACCAGTTGGCATGACCTGCTTTCCTATTTCTGATATCAATAGGGTATGAACATAGATAGGCATGAGCCTTTGTTTGCAAAGATAGCATGGCAAAGTACAAGAGAAAAAAGAATCTACATTGCAGGATTAACTTCTTTTTTCCCCCCATCAATATGATTTCTTTCTGTGCCAGTTTTGTAGAGGATTTTTCATATTGCACTACAGTTCAAGGACCAGTTTCATACCTGGTATAAGATGTCCTGCATCTCACAATGCATATTTTGGCAGCTCTTGCCACGTTTCTGTATTACAAGCAGAACTTCTGTTGTCTCCTTGGCACAATGAAGATGCACTCTACCCAACAGTCCTTAGGTAATTCTGTATCTTAGCCTAATATCTGTCAAGTTTAGTGTGACTCTATATTATACATCTTTTTACAAAAGACCTATTGTTCCTAGTCAAATAGTCTGGGTTCTATGCTTATTAGCACATTAAATAACCTGCTTAAAATGTCACCTGAAGCACTGCAGAAAATCATCAATACCAACTGTGAATTTAGCCCAGCTGCTTTGAACTTGTATCTGATACGCCTCATGTCTAATATGTTCCACAGAAAAATTCTGGAAAATATCAAAGTAGTGCTTTCCCATGAGCCCTCACATCCTGCAGAGCCAAGGCAATGGAAAGCAGCCAAGTAAGTTCACGCTGCAAAGCTGTAACTCACTTTTCATTGAGTGATGAGTCCGTCATCTCTCGCAACTTGCAGTTTTAAGAAGCAGGAATCCTTCAACCAGACCCCAGGAGTGCAAGCTAGTGACCCTGTTAATCTCTGCTTCAGTGGCATCTGTCCCTTTTCTCTCTCTCTCACTCTTTTTTTTTTTTTAAATCCATCTGTACATCCTGGCCAGCAGGAAATCAAAAGAGCAAAAGTAACTTGTCTTCTCAGTAAGTAGGGCATCTTCCATCATGTGAAACAAAGCAGTTTTTTTAAAACTAGTGCCTGAACTGGCAACTCCAACATATCGTGAGGAACATTTATCTGTGGAAAGCTCTGTGCACAGCCCTTCTGACCACCCCAAATGTTCACCAAACTGTGAGGAAAGCTGCCCTTTGTGCTGGGGTTTTCTCTGGTGGAGGAGCTGGGGTAGAGGAGGACTGGAGGTGTACCTTCTGAGTAAGAAAACCTAGAAATACATGTGCATATATTAATATATGCCTGTAGCTTGAAATTATATTCATCCTCTTCTGTCTGCACACTGGGGAATACGTGTCTGGCCCCTCAAAATTCCTCTTCTGTCTGAGACCTTTTACTGGAAGACAAAGAAAACTGTAAGCCACCTTTAAGATGGTTTTGAGTGCTCCCAGATCTGCCTCTACTGCCTCTCTTTTNGACAGACCTTTTACTGGAAGACAAAGAAAACTGTAAGCCACCTTTAAGATGGTTTTGAGTGCTCCCAGATCTGCCTCTGTCGCATCTCTTTTTTGTAGAACTGCTGCATCTAGTAGAGAGAATAAAGGTATCTCTGGGTCCACACCATGTTCAGCTCTCTGTGATTTGCTCTTTTTAGAGCTGGCCCTTGGCTTGGGACAGAAGCAATGCTCTGTAACATGTTGCAGAGTACTTGCTGCCCTGAGGAGTAACTGAACTCACACTGTGTGAGATGTACTTGCATGCCTTTAGGAGGATCTGGCTGTACAGGGAGTCCAAGCAGTGAGAAAATCTCAAGCGCTCCCAGTGAGATTGTGGATTTTCTAATGTAAAAAGGATGTATGGTTCCTTTTGTACCATGGTTATACTTCTTTGTCTTCTATGGAGTTTAGGAAGACTTTTGACATTTGGAAGAGAAAGCAAACCAAAGCCAGCTTTTAAAATTAGTGACTTCTAAACCCCGTATTTTCTGTAATAATCTCCCATATCAGTAGAGAATACAGATTTGTGGTTTTCTTTTGCCTGTATTATCTTCCCACGCTGGAGAACAAGCTGGTGAAAGACAAACTCAATATGAATTTCTTGTTCAGATCAGGGCTGATCAGTGACTGCTTTGGGACATGGAAAAATGGTTCCTCTAGCCCAGGCTGTTTTAAAAATGCTTCAGCTGAAAAAATACAGAACTTTTGAGGCTCTTGGATGTACATATATTATAGAGGAGAGTAGGAAACTGAATGGAAAGTAAATATTAAAGGTTTTTTTGCTAAGGAAGGAAACATTTGTCTAGGGAAGTTATGATAAGAAGCTTGTCTGGAAGAGCATGAAAGGTACTCATAAGCTTAGCATCAGCCAGAAGAGCAAAGATACTGGCCTGATTCTTTGTGTACATTTTTATGAAGATGATTGCTCATTCTGAAAGCTCTAAATGCAACACACAAAGTGTGTTTATGCAGGATTATGTAGTTCTTGAAAGTTTATTCCTGATCAGAAGTTAAACATAAAACTTCAGCATTATCAGCAGAAACAAAAGCAAAACTTCCCACTCAGGTAAAAAAAAAAGTGTGCCATTTTTCTTCCTTTCTAAATGAAATGGAAAATAATTTGATAGACTTTTTTTATTTTTTATTTTTTTACTCTTCAGTACCTTTCTCTCTGGGTATTCTTTATGCAGAGAACAACAAGCTCCTTTTGTCCTTGCATTATTTAGAAACCACAGGGATTGTGAATCTCAGAATGACATCAGAATTTCCAGTTGATTTTCTGTGGTTTTTGATTTTCATAATTCCATGTAGAAAGTTCCTGAAACTGGCAATAAATCAAGAACAGAAAAAGGACTGATTTACACTTCTTTGTGCTCATTGGTTTGGACTTGTTCTTGATACTGGATGTGAATAAGGGAAATCAAAGTCCCTGGTCAGTCTCCTGTAGCCCCAGTGGTTTAAAGATGTGATTATGGGGTTCACAATTATGGGTATTAAAGCAAGTGTGGGATGTAATCTTTGGAGAGAGGGAGAATGCTTAGTTGTAGCTTTTTTAATTAGCAGCCTCTATTGTCTGTTTATAACAAAGTCTTACTGACAAAGCTAGAAACATTTCTTGAGTTCCAGATGGCTGCTTTTCCTTTATGACTTGCTGTAGGGCACAGGCTTTGATTTTATATATTTTGATAATCTATCCTGATTATTCAACTAATACTCATTGTTCTCCCTGTGCTGTGACAATACCCTTTGAGAAACTGCAGCATATGGCTTGGTGAGGGAAATCTTAAGGTTAAGAAAATCTTCTTTATCTATGTTTCTCATTGTTTTGTTTCCTTTTTCTTAGAGCTAGGACCTGTAACTTTGATTATAGATCTTTAAATTTTGCCTAGAGAAGAGATTCTCATTCTGGGAGGTTTCCTTCAGTGAATGGGGAGAGGTCTCAAAATATTTGCTCATCTTCAGAAGTCTCTTCTAAGGGCACCATATGTGTGAGATAAAGTCCCAATACAAAGCAAGCTAACAGCAACAACAAAACAACAACAGCTTCTGATTTTCATAAACCAATATTTGCTTGAGCTTTGTGTGTCCCAAACAGGGATGCAGTTCCCCAACTGCTTCAAAATACAGCTGCTTCCCAGTAAAACCCTTTCTGCTGTGGGTTACAATGTTCAAACTGTCTCCTGATTAAAAGCACTGGTCTAACCCTTAACAAATTGGAAAAACCCGAATCTGTGGACAGAGATTCAGGAGAGAGCATTCAGTATAAATTTTTCATATGTTTGGTTTTTTTGAAAAATAAAATTGAGCCAAAAAAGTGCAAAATATTTCTTTTCCTTAAAGTCTACAGTGTTGTTGCCAAGTTTGCTGTCAAACCCATCCAAAAACAATGATTATCATTAGCTGATGAAATGGTTCTGTGATTTATGTGCCATATAAATATTTTGGCATTAGTTCTTTATTCATACCAGGGAATAAACTTGCTGAACTTCTGCACTAGAACAAAAATGAAAGGGAACATAAGGAAAGTTTTACAAGAATATTTTTCTTAGGGAAAAGTACTTAATTTATATATTTATTTTCATATTTTCTACAGGGTGCCTGGATAAATACAAATTCCACTCCCTCCCAATTTAAAATACAGCATAAAGAAAAAAGAATAACTGCTTAAGAAAAATATTTTACTTCACTACACTCAAGATGTTGTCTTGGCCCTGAGAAATTAATGGAGTTATTTACTATGGAGAGAGACATTCTTTGCTGTATGGGGCCTTACAAAGTTATTCTGCACAGCTCAGCTACCATTTAATTGTGTAAACTTTTGCCAGCTGTCTGCAAATAGGAGAATTTGAATGTTGAAGATGTGAATGTCACTGGTCTGAGTACAATTTGACCCACACAAGAAAGAAACACGCAAGGTTAAATACTTGGGCAGCAGTCTTGTCCAAGAGAAGATGGATAAATGACAGGTTAAGCAAAGTTCAGTGGGGTGGGCACCATGTATTTATTAAGAATATCTGTGTTGCTCACAAGTGGGCCAACATGAGCTGTAGGACCCTTGAATATCTGGCACTTGGAAGGATTTAAAATCCCAGTGCAGGAGCTGTAATCTCTAGGTAGCTTTGCCCTCAAGGGCCTTGGCACTGCAATGGCACTTTGGAAAACTCTCTCTTCCATCCATATTATTCATTGAGGGAACACAAAAGTGAATTGGATCAATCCTAAGAATTTCTGCTTAGTTCTTGAGCATTTTCTGCTGCACCCCGCCATTGTGCCAACTATGAAAAATCTGAACCCAAATATGCAGACTATGACTAAAATTGTCTTTTCATGTTGACCTTGCTGGTGTTGCTCTGTATTTACATTCCTGTGGGTGAAAGGACAAACTGTGTGTGATTCACAAATAGGGAACACTGAATGTGGACTTAGCCCAAATGACTTTTTCAGAGACATCCATAGGGTTGTGACTTTAGGAAAGAACTTATAAACAAAGTGTAAATGAGCATGGAGTTTACTTGACTGATCTCTGTGTACAGCTTAATGCTCAGGTTTTTCAGTTAGTATTCACCTCACAAATGAGAGATGTAAGATGCTTAAATTAAATGAAGCAGAAAAAAAAATTGATTCTCTCCTTTCCCTCCATCTTTCTTACTAAAAGTTTTTGGCTCTTTCACATTAGTGGCTGTGCTGTATATTGGCATTTACACTAATGAAGAGCCCATGATGTTTCCTAAATGTTCCACTACAAGGACCTTGTTAATAGCTTCCATTTATCCAGCAAAATAAAGGCTCCTTGCAATCCCCAAGCCATTGTGCAGTAAGCCAAGGACATAGAAGGGACATGAAACTGGAGTCTGTCCTTAGCTGTGCTGTCCTTTATTCCAGCAGGGGCAGCTGCTTTGTTCAGGGAGCTAAAACCTGGGACTGCAGGTTAAGAGAAGCTTGCCCAGGGATCTGTATTTGTTGCTCTCCAGTGAAAGAGGGACAAGAGTTGAAATCTCAGTGTGGCCCTGTGGTTGGTCTCACATTGGTTACTGGGGCTCCTGCTGATCTGTTGGTGCTGATGATTTACCTCATACAAGGTTGGGGCACTGATATTGGCAATTGCTCCCTGGCTTTGCCATTCATCTTCATTCCAGAAACTGTGAAGCACAGAATCTGGGGCTAATCTTGGAGATTTTGATCCTGGTGATCTTGGGCATGTCCAGTAAGGCGACAGCAGCATTGCCAAGGATATGTCACATGTGGTTCATCTCCCAGCCTGTGCTCTAATAGCTGTTCAGCTGAAGAGTGAAGATTCTTTTCATCCTCTAAATGTGATATTTAGTCACAGAGAATAAGAGTAATTATTTTATCTATCTTTTAACAATTAGTCTTGACACATCATAATGGGTTCTGTAGTCTTCATCTAATCAGCAACTTTAAAACGATCATTTAAACACTGTGAGTGATAAAGATTAAAAATTACAAATACTAATAACTTCCCATGATTAAAAAAAAAATCAATTGGATAGAAAACTAGTTTCATCTCAGTGAAATTGCATTGTATATGAGAAGTCATAAAGATATACAGATGTAGAGTAATCAGTGCCAAAATTTACAGCATCTTAAGGGGACATTAATATTATTTGCATATATTTTTAGTGATTTGCCTTTATTATGCTGCAGAATGCAGTCTTTTAAGATCCTCCAAATAGTTTAAAGGTTTTCACTGAGGCTGCTGTTTTAGAAATCTTTGGTTTTTTCTCTTTGAAAGTAGTAGTACTTAGGAATTCGTGTTCTTGGTTACTGTGTTAGCATCTATTTTCTTAAGAACAGGCAAAAATAATTGTACACCCTCTAGGCTGATTTTTAAAATTTTCTCTCGCTTGTTGTTTATTTCTCTCAACTGTATTAAAATAGCAGGACAAACCTTGGTGAGTTCAAATTAGTCCTTCAAAAAGTGAAAATCTCAGATATTCCACTGTGACTTCCACATCCTCTCTGGTTTTCTTGGGCATCACTGTAAGATGTGAAAGAATGCAGCAGGAATGCACAACTTCATTGTTTTAAACTGACCTGAGACAACCCTCTGGCTCTTTTATATTAATCCACAGAAAATGTCATTTCCCTCTGTTTTGAAATTATATGGAAGCCATGGAGTTCCTTGTAGACAGGGTTGGACTTTCCTGTGCTCAGAGAGGAGACATCTTTGGGATTGAACAAAGGGATACTGGTATCACTGTATAAAAAAGTTTATTTATAATGTGGTAATAATTAGCACAGAACTGTTTTGCAATGAGTCAGTAATGGAAATAGATCCTACAGTGCACTTAATACAGGAGAAAATGAGAGAACTGCCATATCATAGTTTAGAAAGAGCAGGAACAATTTCCAGAAGCATTGCCAGACATCCCCAAAGGTTTCAGCTACCTTTGCTACATGCCAGGGGCACTAATTTGAAAACGGAACTGATGTTTTCTGCATTCCAACTCTCACTTTTGCAGAACTGTATAAAGGTTCCTGTTTTGCTATGTATCAAACTTAACATAGCTCTGTTAAGGCTGTGACACTGTTTTCTCAAATATACAGTCAGTGCTTCAGATGATTTCAATTAATATGAACTGACTGATTGAAGAGAGAATCCTCTGAAAGCAAACAGAACCCAAACAAAATGTAAGGTATCATGCCCTTGGATGTTTTCTGTGGTTTTCTGTGGCTGACAATCTGTTTTTCTTTGGTCAAAACTCTTGAAGAGCAAAACCCACAATGACTTGCAGGGACAACCTCTTCACTTTCTACCTGCAGGAGCATTTTAACACCAGATTTACTGGATCAGTCATTCTGGAATGTTGCTGAAACCTGCTGGTGTAACAAATAAACAAATAAAAAGAAAAAATTACAACAACAAAAAGAGTTTGACACTGACTCAGCTGAATGCTTTCACAGCCTCCTTCAGCATCATCTTGGTCTCTTAGTGGATGCAAAACTCCAGAACAACTGTTGTCTCTGAACACATTCCAGGCTTGAGCTGTGTTAGGGAATTCACTCTAGAATACTGGCATTTTTTTTTTCCAAAGGCCTAAATGCCACCAATTATCTAAAGTTTGTCTTGTGATCTAAAGAGTGGCTTTCAGCCCTGTGTCTGTACAAGTGTAAGGAAACACTGTCCCTGTAGAGATATTTCCACACTTGAGCTTCTGTGACTGAATTGAAGCAAAATAAGCTGAAGGTAAATTTCAGCTAGAAGAAAATGAGCTGACTCCATTTTTGGCCAAGATAAATCTAAATCAATCCTACATCAGCCCTAATTAGGCCAGATCTTGTTCATCTCTTGAGGCCAAGTCCCATGTTTGTTTTTATATGTTGATTTTGGAGTTGCTATTCCTGTTAGTTTGGTGACCAGGGTTAGATGCACCCCTGATTTTTGTTAGCAACTGCAAAGCCCAGAGAGAGCAGGGGCCTGTTGTGCCCTGATTGTCTCAAGTGCTCCATTGCTAAGCTGATGGGCAAGCTTTTGTTATCAATTTAGCTGGCTTTCCTACAATCTTAAGCTGCTTCTCAGATAGCCTTGAACCACAGCTCTCTGGAAGGAACAGATGATTTATTTTTGCTGCAGGTAGCTGCTGAAGTTGCTCATTAACTGTAATTGATACTATAACACTTTTTGCTATAACAGACTTTCTCTTGATTATTAGATCTCTAGGAGTTTCAGGATTATTAGGGTTCTGAAGAGCATATCCATTTTTTTTCAGCGTCTCTAACATCTGGGGTTTTTTTTTTAATAATTTGTCCCATTTTTCTTTATTTACTAAAATGTCTTTCGGAATCAAAAGAACTTCTATCTCATTTTATCCTTCTGGGGAAGATTTTTTCAGGAGTTCCAGTGACTCTGTAATAACTAGATATACGAGGTTCTGTGTGTGCTTCTACAATACCTACTTGAAATTCTCAAAATGCTTGAAAGTTATCATATATAGTGTCCTCAAGTAAATCATGTGCAAATAATGTGTGGGGATGAACCAAACCTATTCTGATAGATAAAATTGACTTGAAAAACCAGGTTTTTACTCCAAATCCTGAGATCTAAAGCAAAGTAATTTTAAAATGAAAACATGGCTTTTGGCACAGCAGGTTTTCCCCATCAAGCACTAAGCTCATCAGTAATAATTTTTATTTTTGTTTGTGTTTTATCTGACTTCTGGTTTTAAAAGAAGTGATTGGAATTTTTCATTTCATTTAAATGGGAACAGGATTGGACTAATAGGGAGAGTATTTTAAAATAAGTTTGCATGCCACTAATCCAGAAGAGCTGTTAGTACTGTGAGTTATTCCAAATATTTGGTTTGCCTTGTTATTGCAAAATTCATAATTAAATGTTTTCAACTTTATTTTTCTTTTCTTTAGAGCTTTGCTCTTTATAATTCTTAAAACAGTTTTTCGTAGCAAGGCATTTCTCTTGGGTTTGTCCCTGTACAAAGCAATGCCAAGCCTGTCATTCTTCCCCCAAGGTTTCTGGAATTTGTGCTACTTCTCTCTATTGTATATGCAGTGTATCAGGTGAGTGCTTTTCTGTTGAAAAGCTTCAGGCTTCTTGCAGGAGGGGGGAGGTTTTTATCTTCTGTTATTTAAAGAAGAGCAAAATAGACTTGAATTGAGTCTTTCCAGCCATAAAACTGCTCAAAGTTTACTTGGCAAAAAAAGGAGTGAAGGACTGACATACCAGGAAGGAATATTTCTCTTTACATCCACCTAGATTTACCTCTCCACTCAGTTTAAGAATCTGTCTTTGCCCTTCAGTTCAGATAAAAAGCAGGCATCAGATTTTGTATCAGTAACAGAGAAATCTGATTAAATAAATCACATTGAGCAGTTTTATGGTTGGTCTATTCAAATTCAAAGCACACCCTGAGACTGTAGCAAAATCCAAGAGAATGCCCAAGCACAGGCTTGAGCAGGTTAAAGCTGGCGTTCATGCAGCCATCAGCAACTTGAGCACCCAGTATTGCTGTCTTAAAACTTGTTATTATGTTTTCTACTTTTATATTTAATTATGGATACATATCTATTGAAATTATTACAAACTTCTCTCTTCAAAGCACATGAGATAAGAATATATTTTGGGAGGTGAATATCTATACTACAGTCTGGGAGACTTGACATTGACTTTTCCCAGGCTGCAAATGAGAGACTTTTGTTCCAAGCTGCAACATGGTCATGGCAATATGTCTATTTATACCCACACACTCTTGATGTGTACCTGTCCTGTGCTGTAAGATTAATGGTCCCATATTTTTAGAAACTCTTTGACAGTGAACTTGATCCTCCTTTGTTTTGTACCTGGTGAAACACAACAGATTTAATCCAGAAAAGTGCTGATGTGTAGGTGTGTTTATGGTAGAGTCTGACTGTGGGTGATGGTTGGTAAGGGATTGCCAGGGTTCCATAATATTTAGGGTTTTTGTTTGTGTGATCCTCACAGCAATGGGTAGTGGATACCTGGAGGGAGAGGGAGCAGTGCATTGATTTCACCACTTGGCAGATGTCTGAGTTAGGTTTTCATTTGTACCCTCCCAATGGATTGAGCAAAGACTGTTTTAAGGTATATTTACAACTCTTACAACCTTGTCCTAGGGGAGAATATTTTGTTTTTCAGCCAGTGTGGCAATGAGAAGACAGAAGTATGGCTTAAAAATACCTTTGCTCATCAGACTCACCCTTTTACTCTGTACTCTGTGACTGGAGGTGAAAACTCAGTGCTTTATATTCTATCAGACAACAAACCCTGTTTTATTAATCAGACACAGGTTCTCTGTCAGAGCATGATGATGATGATCTGGGGTGAACATTTGAAATCCTAATAAGACTGAATGAGTTCAACATTATTGTTCAGTATTTGAACAAGAGACAATTTTTTTTTCTTTCCCTCACAGAAACATTAAAACTTTGTAAGGAATCCAGTGAGCCTTTACTAATCTAAGATGCTCTTGGACAATATTTCCCCTTGCAATATTCCCACTACTGACTTTAGTTTGTTTTTTTTTTTTCTGTAAAAAACTATCTTTCTTTTGATCAAAAGATTTTCTAAATGAAATTAGTCCATTACAAGAGCAGAGGGAAAGTTATTTTTTGTTTGTAAAGACTCTTAGAGGTTTTGATCTACCTCTTAAATCTCTCAGGTTGATAATAGGATGTTTTTCACAATCCATGGAGATTTTTGCTTAAGCATTTCTAGAGAATTACTTAAATAGGATTTGAAACAGCTGGATTATCTTATCAATCTAAACATTATCTAAACATACATCTTCTTTAGGATTTAGGTTTTTTTTAGCAGCAGTGATGAGATAGGAATTCAAAACTCAATGCACCTCAAGGACTGATGTATCTGTCCAGACTCTGAAAATTACACCTTTAATAGCAGGACAAGGCACGTCAGATGCAGCTTTTGAGACAAGACTGGCTGTTCATCTCATGAAAAATCTCTTTTTATTCTTTCCATTCATTTCTGCCACCAGGAAAGCTACTGATCCTAAGGTATTGTGCAGATGGTTTGGCTTTCTGAGAACTGAACTTGGTTTGTGTGTCAAGATTGTGACATATCTCTCTGAAATTTTTAGGAGGAATGACTTGCTGGCTGACAACAAGTAGGTCTATTGCAGGGAGAAGATTAGAACAGAATTGTTCTGCCTCATGGCCTGGGCTTTTAACTACCTCAGAAAGCAGCAATCTTCCTCATTCTATAAAGCTGTTATAAAAAATCGTGGTGTTTTTTATTTTTGTTCCACAGCTGTCAAAATGGTACTTAGTATGTTTATTCAAAAGACTGTGAACTGGAGGTGTTCTCACTGAGCTGATCCTGTTTCAATCATTGACCTTAAGTGGAAAGAAGGGAAAGATCAAACAAATATTTTTTTCTGATCTTTGAAAAGCTGCCAAAACTAACGAAGTTGAATTCATTTGGGACAAACGAGATGCTTTTGTTTTTCTACCTCTTTCAGCTTAGCTGTGTTTTGGATGGCACTCAGCTGTTGCAGTTGGAATACAAAACAACTGCATCAAACCCCTCTGAAAGCCAGGTCTCTCTCATGTAATTGCAGTGCTGCCCAGGAAACACTTGTTTGTGCATCTTCAGTGTGTATTATTCTTATCTTCTTGGTAAATAACCCAAATTCACACAGTGGGCTTGTTTTTCTTTTTGTTTTTGTTTTGTTTCGTTTGGGGTTTTTTTACATAGGGGAAAGAATTGGAGAAATAATTTGTCTTTCCTGCACTTTGGCTTTCCCACAAGAGATCAACCTAAATCAAGGGCTGACCAAGTACCTCTACTTTTAAAAAGACAGAAGTTAATTTTTAAGTATGAATATTTTTTTTTTTTGTGTCAGACAGACTGCTGATATAAAACCTCCTGGAACTGTTGGTTGTGTCCTTACACTCAGTGCTCTGAGGTAGACACACGTGTTCCCAGTTTAACAACCTCTTTTCCATCCACATGGCACAGCCTGCCCAATATTCACGTGTTCTCCAGGTTCCATATGCTGGGAGTAATCCTTAAAGCAAAGCCACGTTTCTTGCAAGGTTGTTAAAGCTTTCCAGAGGCAAAAATGTTCACTGAGGTTCCTGTGGAGAGTGAAGTGGTGCCATGTTGGTGATGAATGCAAGTTAAATATTGTGGGCTGATCCCATATGGCCCGAGACAATCTCATCCCATATTGTCTGCTGTTGGACTGCAGCAGCTTTGGTTCTGGCTGTGGGCTCCTGCCTCTCCTTGAGCCAAGGTGATGCATTATGGAGGTCATTGCTAAGTCTCATTATTGGAGAGGTCTTTAACATATTGTCTTTGCATGAATCAGTGTGGCCCAGAATATTTTATTCACTGAATTACAAGTGAAAGAATCCTACAAGAACAAAACTGAGCTCAGCTGCACTAGCCTTGTTTTCTTAGGTGCATTACTCTGTATTCTGGCCCTGTGATAGAATAATTTGCTTTCCCAGGAGTGAAAGCAGTTGCAGGTTTAAATAAACAAAAGCAATATTAACACTAATACATGAAAAGCATGTAACTCCCAGAAAGTTTTATGGATGTTAAACCAATTCATCCTACAGAGAATTTGGACTTTGGAAAGTTAATTTTATTATGGAAAGTTAGTATCAGGCCTTTTCCTCTATTGAACCTCAGTACTGCATTGAAGAATAGTACAGTTCTGAATTCAGTCACTTTCACCTTGAAATCTAAGAACGTTTGCCAGCAGGAAAAAATTTTCACTCACCAAGGATGGAACTCATACACAGGAAAGAAAAATTTAAAAAGACAATACTTCAGAAATCTGATAAAATATGTATTTTCAACTGGAATTTAGGAAGCTATTTAGTGCTTGTAAAATCTTTCAGTTGCACAAGTTTTGCAAACAGACAGGGCTGTTTTTTTCCTCTTTTCTGACTCCATTTATATTTTTATCTTTCTGTACTGCACTTGAAGTCCAGACAGGATATTGTCTGTAAGAGGTTTTTTGAGAATTCAAAGACCTTTCAGTTGTATTGAAACCAACATGCCTAGTTTATGGATATGTCTGTTCCTTTCAGTCATATTTTATCATTTGTTCATCAAAATAGAAGCTTGGGGGAAAACAGAAATTATTTCAAAATGGTTTTGGCTGAGTTACATGGACAAAAACATTTTTTTTAAGCTTTAAGGCTTTTCATTAAAAGCAGCACTTCAGTTTTTTGAAACGATGAACTTTTTATTGAAACATGGCTAAAAGTTCCAGTATTTGTTGAAACAAAGGTCTAATTTTTACACACAGTTCTGAAATAAAATCATTTTCCTCCAATTGCTGATATTGGTTACTCTGAATCTTCCTTCTAATTTTCAGCCGAATTATTGCAATGATTTGTTCTTATAATTTCCCTCCTGCTACTCAACACTGATTTATTATTTCAGTTAGAACCAACAACATAGATTGGGGTGCAACAGACTTGAGTAGAAAGCTCTTTGTAAATACCTTGGCTTGTGTGAACTTGGCCAAGACATTGCATTTCCCTCAAATAATGACCTACCTCTATCTTGTCTTGTGTGCTCCCAAGCACGGGAGCTGCTGTGACCCTGTACAGCAGCAATCCAGTCCTGTCTGTCAAAAAGAGACAAAGGTCTTGAGATCTGGCACAAGACAAAAAGACTTCATTTGCAATGAATGTCAGGGCTCACTGGGAGGTTGTATTCCTTTGAAAATCCAGCCATGGTCATCATTGTAATTTGTGATGAACACCGAAATGGAACAGTGGGATCAGATCAAGGGCTTCAGAGCAACTGAGAAAATTGTTTAGGAAAAGATTCTGAGAAACTTTAGGTTCTAATGTAGCCCTGGCTCCTTCATTTCCATTTCTTTGCAAACAGGTCCAAGCTCCTTCGAGTCTGAATTTCAGCTCAGTCTTGTCCCTCTATGGACCTGTGGCAGATGTGCAACCTTTAACCATGTTAAGGCTGATAAGTCTTGTGATTTTAATATGAACTTCATCAGAATGAGTGGAAAATTATAGTAATTCATTATGTGGATTTATGGTGCATAAGTCCTCTGTGCAGGATTTTAGGTTAGAGATTCATTACATTTTTTATTTAATTTGATATTTATTATGATTTGTATATGTTTTCCTGAAGGTTTATCATAAAATATTGTAGTGTGCAGCCATATAACAAAACCTGTGCTGTAGGAAGGCAGAGCAGTGTGGGCAATTTCTCAGACCAGGTATCCTTTTGCTCCACATGGAATCTCGACTTCCAGGGCTCTGTAACAGTGAAATGGTTCCATACAGCAGCTAAACCTAACCCCAGATAAGTAAGTGCTTTTGGGTTTCAAATTGACAAACAAGGGGTTATTTTTTTCCATATCAAGGTAGAGAATGAATGGTGGGAAAGGGATGCAATGTTCTTAAAGCATCAGGGAAGCCCTGCTTTGGTCTAGATCACGGCTGTGATACATTTACCTCATTGCTATTGCTCTATTGCTGTTGAGAGGTCATTCAATACCACAGGAAAATGAAGATTGATTTCTGAGGAGTACAGGGAAAATTTTCAGTGTTTCTAGATGCTAAATTTTGAAAAAAAGAAGTATTGAAAAAGTATGTGCTGTGCTTTCCCCCTTTATTTTCCCTTTAAAATGTTAGAATTCCATTGCAGTTTTGGTTTTTATTCCTGCTCTTTTTCTGCAATTAGTTAATATGCAGGATATCTTCAAAGTACTCTGTTAGTCTACATCTCTGTGTTGAAAGTTTATTTCATGTTGCAGATTCCTCTGTTTATACCACTGGGGGTGTTTTTGACTTTCTTCCTTCTTAATTATGGAGATTTTAGGACAAATAACTGTGTCACAAGGAACCTATTCTATATGAGTGCTGCCTTTTTGGTATAAATTTCACTGCATTTTAAGAGTCTAAGGATGGAAGTGGCCTTTGGATATGTGTGTGAGTGTGCTTCAAAGGAATTTGGTTTAAAAGAGGATTAATTTAAGGTTTGATAGAAATTCTCCTAGGGTGGTAGGAAAACTTCCATTGGTTTCAGTAAATTGACTCAATCCAACAGATAATTAACGCAGGAACCAGACCCAAGTTTTATGATATTTACTAATTGTTCATATTTGTAGTTTACTCGCTGTGGATTCAGAGACTCTGTGTTTGTTACCCTTCACTGAGTTTCCTTTTCTCAGGTCTATCTGGTGCTTTGCTTTTCGAAGTTGAAGGGCGAACAAGATCAGGGATGTCATCATGAAAGCTGCACAATGTAAAAGAACTGACACCTAGAAAAGCAAGCAGAGTTAAACAGGATTTGACAGGTTGCTCAAAAGAGAGAGTGAACAGGATGGGAACAATGAGCAGCAACTAATTATTATTTCACTGGTCACCACAACACATTAAAAACTTCCGAAGGCTATGAAATTAATTACATGCAGAACAGCACTCAAGGTGCTTAATATTTTGTCTCTCTGGGACAATTTGCTAGAGACATCGTTTGAACTACAAATACAAAGCAGGGAAGATGGGCCTCTCTCTGGCTGTGTCATTCTTCATTTTAATGAGGAAAAAATGTCACACAGAGCAGTGTGAATTTGAAATATTATAATATGCTTCAGTTTTATGTCGGAGTAAGTATGTTTCTTAAAAGAGCCCTAATGATTCTAAATTCTAGACCTTGTTGACAAGACATCTGCTTACTTGGCCTGTGGTTTGTGTCTCATCTAGAAGCTCATTAACATATATATTAAAAGAAACCTATTAAAATATTTGCATTTTAAAATGAATCATAAGCCCCCACTTTCCCTCCCCCCATCTTTTAGAAACTCATTTTGGTCTTGCAAAACATTCCACTAGGGAGACAGAAATATTTCAGTTATTTTCAAACCATTTAACATTTGGGTAATTCTTATAATTACTTTTCTCTTTAATTGTTAAAGCTGGAAGGCTTATATAATATTACTTTCAAAATTCATAGTTCAATGTAAATAATCTTTTCTGTACCCACAGACCTCTCGGCTGGATGCTGACTTGAACCCTAAGGGTGCTCATTCTTTCTTTTGGTCTTATTTATTATTTTCTTCTCTCCTCATCAGTTTTCTATTATTCTCTTTCCTGCCTCTTCATCTGTCTAGAGGCACATGCATTGGGTGAAATGGCACTTGAAGCCATGCTGGTTGTTTATTTAAACAAATCATATTGAGATGAAAAGAGCAGATGATTGCAAAGCTATAACAAATCTGATCGAGAAGCTCAGCAGGCTCTTGAGAGGTGTTGTCATTTTAAGGGAATCTCCCACCTGGACTCGTGGCTCAGAGATCTTTCAAGTCAGCACTCCTGGTCTAGCAAGGTGTGCAGGAAATTCCTTTTGTCTTGCCTGTCTGGGTCTTGTGTTCTCTGTAAGGGCTGACAAATGTGAGAAAAGCAGTAGAATACATCCACCAGCAAAGGGGCTGCCTGCTGCCCAGGCTGCATCCTGTGTCCTGTTTGTCAGGAAATCTCTGCACAAAGGATGCTACAAGTGCCACAGGGAAATCACAGCTGAGGAGATTCAGCTGTTTTCTAGAACCTTCACAGCACAAAACATCTTCAGAACAAAATGTTTTTCCCAGCAAGCTCAGCTAGTGGAAACTAAATAAACAGAAATATTTGCTTCATCTGCAAAACAAGAAAGGTGATCTCCTCCGAAGGTGAACAGGAGGTTCTGCCACCTCTGCTGGAAGGGGAGCATGGCTTGGATGGCATTGGTTTGTTAATGTGCTCACTGTGAGTAGCATCCATTATCACTAAGCTGAGATTTTTATTTCAGGAAAGTGATTCCCTAGAAGGACAACCTGTAGCAAAGATGAGATATGTCTGCTTTGGAGTACCAGGGGTTACTCTGGGAAGGGCACTTCTTTGTGGCAAGACTAGCAAAGGACAATTTTGACAGCTGATGTTCTCCCACCTAGCAAGGAGATATTTTTATTGCCAGATACTCCTCTTCCAGTTTCCTCTTAAAAAAACTTTTACAGTATCAGTTTCTTAAAAGATTCTTAGTGCCTTCTCAGGCTTTTAAACCATTTTCTTGCATATTGAAAGCAGCTGTATGGGGAAAGGAAAGCTCCTGCTGCTTCTCAAAAGCAGTATGTGTAACATCACAGTGGGAAATAACATGTTTCATGAACTTGATTTATCCCCTCTGCTGTGAGGTATAAATCCTCCTTCCTCACTGCATGGCCTGCACAGGCATTTTTGAGGGCCTCATCCTGCCTGGTGCTGAACAAAGTGCAGAGGAAGGATTTAATTAAAAGCAAATATTTGTTTTTGGGAACTGTTAACTCCTACACATAGTCTGCTGCCTAGCAGGGGGAAGCACTAAGTAAAATCACAGGAAACAGTAAAAATATTTCCTACCACTGGAATTATTAAGTATTTGCAGTGCCTAATATATTATTTCAAAATCACAATTATAACCCATGCAAAGAAATGCAAGATAATGACTCACTTAAGACAGCATGATCTGTTTGTTCTGTTTCATAAAAACTAGTG
This sequence comes from Polioptila caerulea, assembly GCA_013397295.1. Taxonomy (NCBI): domain Eukaryota; kingdom Metazoa; phylum Chordata; class Aves; order Passeriformes; family Certhiidae; genus Polioptila; species Polioptila caerulea. The sequence goes on from VYXF01005663.1 coordinate 560,993, forward strand.
GAGAACAACCTTCCATTGCTTCCATTTTACAACTTTTTTTTCCTCTTAGACAATGCAATTTGAAGCCAATTTTAATGGCTGCTAACCTTTTTTTTTTTTAATGAGAAGCTCCTTGATCCTTGTTTTTAGAATACCTGAGTCTCTCGCAGTCCTTAGCTTGATTTTGTCTCCATTTTTTTTGTTGGTAATTTTCACAGATAACTGAGGCAGAGAAAAAAAATCATAATGTATGTGAGAACGTTAAATTAATAAAATCTGTGAGAGTGAAATATTTTGAGCTGAGTGAGTCACTCAGGACTGGAGATAAGTAATCCCCAGATGTAGCAATGTTCCTGCTTCCTCCTGCAGCCCAGGCTGCAATTTCAGCCCTACTTCTACTGCTGGCTGTCTTTGGGTGTGATGTACCCCAGTGAATATTAAAAGCCAGGGAAGTTGTTCACTGTTTGTCACCTTAGGAAATCTGGTTGTTGATTTAGATGTCTAAACATCTAGTCCTGCAATGGACATTAAATATTGAGTCACCAGGCACTGTCTCTCTGTCCTAGTTGTGTGCAGTCTGTGCAGTGTCATTGTGTTTATCAAAACAGAACTCAGGACGTGATCAGAAGCCCATCATGGCTGGTACTGTACAGACCCAAAATTCCTGTCCTGGAATTTGAAATCTCTTAGATATTGAAGGGGTGAGAAGCTTTGTTTGAACCTTGGGGAGCTGCAAGAAGCTTGTTAAATGTTTCACCCATCACATGGGCAGTTTGTGGTGGGGCTGGGAAATGCTTCTGTCTGCAGTCCTGGGCCTGTGTCTGAACAGCAAAGCTCCTGCCAGGCCTGTGCACAAACCTTACAGATTTATAGGCCAGTGACAGTCACTGATTAGAAAAAAAGCTGTTATGTTTTATGAAGTGTTGGAGTATTTTATCTCTGTATGTCTGTTGTGGTGTCCTTCCCTCTCAGCATGGGAGGAAGGGAGCAAGATCATCCAGATAACACTGTCCTTATTAATGAGAAGTTCAGCCAAGCATGTGCTGGTTTTTCTGTCACTGTGCTGTGGTTATCTGCGGAACAGGAGTAGAAGACCAATATCTAATCTTTCAAAAGGGCTTTGGAAGATTTCTTCAACCTTTACCCAGCTGAGCTCCCCTTAAATCCTAAAGGGATCTAAATATCTTGTGCTTCCAAGTTGGACATTAGTGCACCATGCTGGAACTATCCAAACAGCAAGTGGGAACTAGCTGGTGGGAGAGATTTTCACATAAAAGTAGAACTGGAGAGGGTTGCCTTTTCAACTTTCTTCTTTTTTGTTTGTTTCTTTTTCCTAACAAAGAAAAGTGGAACTGTGCATGTTGAATCAAACCAGTGGGAGTGAGTGAAGGTCAGACGAGGAGGATTATTCCTTCAATGTTAATCAGAAATGCTCACTCCTAATTCAGTGTTGGCTGAATTCCTTCCCTATGTCATTGTGACTCCATGGACTCCTAAACAATTATTTGGATCTTGTTTTTCAGTGAAACTTTTAAGAAATTAAGAGTAAATAAACCTTTAGTATCTGTGGGGATTCTGCCTAGATTAGCATCAGCCTTAATTAGCCCTGCTGCTGGAACATGTTCAATTCTGGTCTCCTAAGACAACCTTGTTCCTTCAAGAGTGTCCTGACAGTATGACCTGACTTTAGGGCTGATGAGGATGAGATTGTATAACCTTGTGGCACTGGCTTGCACATATTTTCTGGCACTGCATTTAAAGCATGGAAGTTGTTGTATGGGAGAGAGAAGATGCAAAAGGCCAGATTCCAGAAGAGAGTGAGTGTTTCTTCTGCCATTGTGGGAAGAGAGCAGGCTGTGCTTATGCAGTTGGAGGCTTATTCTTTAATCTCAATGTCTGTTAGGAAAGAAAAGGTTGATTTATAACTATATTTATTCGATTTAAATTCAACACTTATTTCCCTATATTTTCCTTCAGACTGAACTGTGCTGTCACACAGTGCAGCTACACCTTCAAGAACACACCCTCTGCCCTCACACAGCTGGAAGAGCAATCCTGGAGTGGACTGTGCAGCACTGGCCAATTGTAATGTTCCAGGATATTTCAGTGAGATTTATCTCAAGGGAACACTAAAGTGTCCCTGGCAGCTCCACTTCATGAGGTCTCTACCCACAATCTGGGTGCTATTCTGAAGGGCTCAGGCTTCATGTAACTCTAACAGAGACTTGATTTGCTTCCATGTCTGTACTTTTGGATTCAAAGCACTGTCTTTCCTCTTCCCCAAACAAAGACAGAGCAATGAAAGTACCTGCAAGTTACCAGGTGTGCAATTGAGATTGGGAACAGCTTCAGCAGCTGTCCCAGCACATCCCTGCCCTTGGGACACAGGGGCTGGGGAGTGCCTGCCATCACTCACAGAGCCTGAACGCTCCACAGCACCAGAGGAGTCAAAGGCACTTAATTCTTTACAGGAGGTGTTTATGGCATCAGTCTCCAGGGCAGTGTGTGAATTAGAAAAAGGATCATGTATGTGTACCTGTCCTTGCTGTTAATTACCTTGCCCAAGAATAAAACAGAGCAACATAAAATGGCCTTGGGAAATATTTAGACTGGCTGGAACATAAGGTTAAAGGTTTCTAATCTGCTTTATGATGGATGGTCCCAGTAGTGCTGAGGGGTGGGAAGCAGTTCTTTCTCTTTTTGGTTATAATATGGCTTGAAAATTTTCGAAGTGCAAACTTCCAGCACCTCCCTCTCTGCAGCTCAGCTCCAGTCCCTCTCCCTGATGTTTGCACAATATTGCAGCAGCCTCTTGCTGCTGGAAGAGCATAAGTAAGAATTCCTAGGGAAGCAGGACCATATATTGTCCCTCTGTATGTTTTCCTGAGAAGTATAAATGGCAGCTGCTTTTTTTCTTTATCCAACCATAAAGTTTAGCTATTCACAACCAGTTTCACTCTATAGAGGTCTTCTGTATGTTTCAAAAATAGAACATCTCTAAATGAAAGTGAAATCTCATGTTTAATTTATACAAAGGTTAGTGCTTCTGCTCCTAAGAGTTGTCTTTGAATTGCTGTGAGAAGGTTACCTTGTTCCTTCTAACATGCACCTACATCTGACAGCTGGTCCCTCTCAAAGAAACATTCCAACTCAGTAATTTCAATATATAAATGATATGCTATGAAAAGATTGTCTTCTTAAAGACCTTTTCAAAAAAAAAATCTTGGGTCCTTTCTTTATATGAAGAAGTTTCTGTATGTATAGACAAGAACTTCAGTAGTGGAATAATATTCCTCATCATATTTAACTTCTCCAGAGTCCTTGTAGATCATAAAAATATAATTCCAAATTCTAAAATAGATTAGACATAACTATGCAAAGAACCAGGGCTCTGATTTTGAAAAAATCCAAGGTCAGAGGGGAAGGGTCTTGTGAGTAATACAAGGCAGCATTTTGCTGCTCAGAACTACTTGAACATTCACAGTGCAGAATGTCAGTCAATCCCTTTCCCCCTCCACTCTTCCCTCTTTCTCTTTTTCCATCAGCAGCTTTTAACTAATAATCTTCAGAGCTCAGTGATTAAAGTCTTTCTTGTGAGCAGCTTGAAGACACTGCCATCCTTCACGTTACGCTGTGAACATCAGCAGTGATCATCTCTATAAAAGTGTGCACATTTTGCTAAATGCTGTCATTTATTTCAGTGCATTTATTGCCATAAAACTTCAATGACAGTTTAATTAAGAGCTTAAATATTTTATATTATGAAGTGGAAATATTTATGAAGGAGCTTGTCAGAGGAAAAATATTAAAAGAAAACAGGTGCTTTTGCAGAAACACAAATAAGATGTCTAACAGTAAACATTAAAAAAATCAATTATTAATCATGTTTTTTTCATTACTGTTGAATTGCCTGATGAAGATTTTGTGTCTGACAAAGTCTGTGGATGTGCAATATTGTCTGGTCTGACCACTTGATCTTCCTATTTGTATCCTGTTGTGTGGCTGGACAGATTATTTTCTTCAGGAAAACATCTTGGGACCAAACTAAGGTGAAGGCTGTAAATTAATGTCGTGCAGGGAGGGACTGAGAACCAGAAAGAGCCAACCAGACATGTGCAGGCGTGTGTCTGAAAAAGCTCTGAGAAGGCACCTGATTTGGCAGGGGTGTGTTTTTGTTGCTGTAGGAGGATCTGTGGATTTGGCAAGAGGTATTGAACTGCCATAAGACCTGGAACAACTGAAAAAGGCTTTCTGAGTAGGGAAAAGGGAATGAGGACTGCAAAGAGAAAAGGGATGGGGGCTGATAGTTTGGCATTTTTAGGGACTGAGGCTGAACATTGGAGAAAGGGAGGTTTGCTCACACCTTGGTATGTGCTTGTGGAACGGTGCTTCCCTTGAGGATGATCTCTGACTTTATCTGGAGCTGTTTTTTTGCCTTCTGCCCTTTGTATAAAGCTAAAAACACAGAGAAGAAATGCTTATCTAAAGGCTTTACTCCCACAGTTAAACTCTGATTTTTCCTGCCAAATGTTTACTGAAACAGTAAGACTATGAAGGTAAACTAACCTTTACTGTACCTTCACACTGATGGCAGAGTTATTTTTCCAGAACATCCTATGCCAGGGAAATGTTCTCTGTTTCACTGATGTATCATCCTGTTCCACTATAACCAACTGCCAAGTGACTTTATTTTCTCACTCCAAACTCCTAGTGGAGCCATTAACATTTTTTCCAACAACTATTGTTGAACTCAGTGGGTGCACTCGGCTGGCAGAAATCCCATTGGCTGCAGTGGAGGCCAGATTCCACATATTGCTGTTTCTCTGTTAATTAGTGGATTTATGTTTTTCCTCTTTCCAGTCTTCACAAACAATTGAAGGAGCTGCAGTGGGTGCTTCTCATGCTGTCTGCTGCTTAAGAGAGTGAGGGAAGGAATTAAACTGTTTAAAACACATTTATTCTTTGTGATGTAAATTCAATGACTTAATTCTAGGTACAAAACAGCCAGGGAGTTGGTCTGCCAGCCTTGCCAATGTCTCAGTACATGAAATAATGAGTGCCTGAAATACAGAGGGTTCCAGTAACTGAAACAGGGGAAACAAATTAAGTGTAGCTCATGAATAGAGGCTCAAAACCCTATCCAGTGCTGGCTGTAATATCAACCCTGTCTTAATCTCAAATTAACAAAGAAATTGGACTATTGGTTATGAATCTTGCTGTCTTGGGAATCAGAGCTTATTCCCCTCCTAATTCTTCCCTCCAGGGAAGTTTTACACCAGTGTTGTAGATTTTTTTTCCTTTTTTGCTAAGCAGTCCTTAACTTTCAAAATACAAAAATACTGATCTTTCTCCTGCTTTAGTGTCCAAAATCTTTACTGCTGGAAGCCACAGAGAGTAAGTAACCTGACTCAAAATAAAGGGCAAAACTGTGGCTTCACTGGTGGGGAAAAGGGGAGAAAAATAGCTCTTGTCAGAGCAGCCACTGGTTGGTTAGAAATAGACTGCTGCATAGTCTCACCTGAAGAGTTCCTTCTTACAACTATTTATTTTAGTCATCTTCTCTAAGACAGCCAGTAAAATAAGGTGGGAGAGTCATGTGCCAGCTCAGAATCATTTATCCTATGGATAATGTGCTCAAAACTCCCTCAGGATGGCATTAACCTTTGTTTGATTCAATCAAAGAGCCTCACATGATTCCCAAGCTGCCAAGTGCCCTGGGTGTGGAGTGCAGTTGAACATTATTCATCTGGTAGCAGTGTAATTATTTAGGCAGTGTTTTAGTTAAGAGTAGTATAGTGAAGATGCTCACTCATAGGTTATAATTTTATAATTGCAGTACATCACATTTTTCTTTCATCTTACCTCTACCTTTCAAGCTTAGAAGCCATTAAATGCAAACTTCTTGCTTCCCTTCCCAGTCACCTGCTGTTTCAAATGTGGCTGTACTTTTAATTACCCATCAGTGCTTGTTTGACCAGCCTGAAAACTATTCTTATTCGTGTTGGTGTATTTTGGGTCATACCTTAGTAAATAACCAAAGAAAGGAAAATCTGTTTTGCAATGAAAAGCGTTGAAGTCATTTGGCTGAACCCCAGCAACAGAACAGTAACAGAGCAATGCTGGAGGGTAAAATACTCACTAATCTGAACAGGAAGAGGGGCTGACATCACTGACTCCTCAGTACCTGCCTTTACAGTGCTGCTACTGCTCCTGCACACCTTTGTTTGTGATGCAAAGAGCTTTACTGGTTGCTTTGGGGTGTGGAGTGGAGCAGTTTCCCTTCAGAGCACTGCCACTATGGGGGTTCCATTCAAATCCCTGATTTGCAGGGGTGGGATATGACCCCGTGCTGTGCTACAGGTGAGCAGCTACAAGTTCCTGGAAATCTGTCCCCTTGCTTGTGTTAATAGTGATTTTTTTTTTCAATATTTTTTCTTTTCAGCCTTTGTTCTCCTAAAATTGAAGCATGTTTGTAGCCCTGGGAATATTTAGCTGTTGTCAGTAGAGTGTGTTCATCATACTTGGTGGGTTTTTTAATGAGGACTTTTTAGAGAAAAATAACCCAAAAACCCCAAACCACCCTTACTATTGTGTATGATTTACAGTGTCAGAGGAACTAATTAAAAATAATAGGGAGGAAACTGCCCAGAAGAATATAATTGGAATTGAATCCAAATGGAAATGTTTTGGCCTCTCTTGTACCTTCTCCTGAATTTTGGAGCTCTTATTTGAGCATTTTGGAATGAAATTTGTTTTATAATATACCTAAAGTAGAACTAAGAATCCAAAATCATCTGAGTGTAGAGTGAGTATGGAAATTCTGTGGCTTTTGTATCAGCCTCATTGTGACCTTTTCAATGTGTTTTTAAACCGTTTAAATACTTTTTAAAAATTACATACTTAAGGAATACAGTTTTACAACAGTTTATGTACTTTATAAGAGCAGTTTAGATGTTACCTTAGGAAAACTTTCTGTTCCTATCTCATTAGCATTCGCTGCTCTTGGTGTTCCTTGTTGCAATTTCTGTATAATTTCACTGTTTGTTTTCATTGTAAACCTCTTGTGTTCCTCCATACAAAGAGCAAACGAGTGCCTTGTGGGCTGGAGGGATGACAAAGTTCTACCCTCTTTACTTATACTTCTGAGAATCTATTTTAGATGTTTTATGAACAGAGAAAACTGTATTTAACAATGCCAGTAAAACAAAGTGAGAAGCTCCCAGGCACGTAGACAGTGTGCCACAGGTTATAAATATCTGCCTAAGACTTTTTTCAGAAGAGGGAACAGTGTGGATTCCTTTGCAGTTAAGCAAGAAAATTTTTGTGGCCAGCAGTAATTGATCCAGCTGGCATTTGGATTAGCTCTAGATGAGAAACTTGCATTCAAGGTTTTTATTGTCATTGTACAAGCTGTCCAAGTGTTTATGCCACGTCCCCATGGAAAACAAAGATGATATATATCAATTTGGTTCTGGTGTTTTTGCTGCTACAGTGAATGCACGTGCTGGCTTAAAATGAGGAAACACCAAATGGTTAGGGCTTTAAAATGTTACTTAATAGAAATAACCTTTTTTATCAGCAACCAGGCTTTATCAGTATAGCACAAGGTGATAGAGGGTTTTACAGTCTGTGGGAAGGGCTGTGACAGCCCAAAGCTAATCCCCCAAAAGGGGAAGATGTGCAGTTGGGTCCAGCTTGGGGCACAGCTGGCCACAGCAAGGGAACTCCCTTGAGCCTGCCAGGGATGATGTGGGGAGTTGTTAGAAACCACAGGGCAGTGTGTGCACACCAGAATTATCTCTCCAGTCAATTAAAGGGCTTTTGGGCATAAGTATCATAGACTGGCCCACTTCCATGAGGCTTTGAGAGAGTCTGGAAAGCCACTGCAGGTTCTGTTTCTGAGCAGTTGGTTTTGAGGAACTTGCAGGCTTTCTGCTGAGCCTCGTGTCTGGCACTGTGTGTGAGGCTGCTGTGTGCAACCACTAAAATGAACCAATTTTAGTGACAACATTAGGAAATTCTTCCCTTTGACCTGGTATATGGATGGCTCCAGGGGAACCCTCTCCCCTGATGGAAGGTGAAGGAGAGGTTCAATTCCTAGCTTGTCACAAGATGGTTCTTCATGGAGTGATGCTGTGCAGTCTGTAGGTGTGTGCCAGAACAGTCTCAATATCTGCTCGAACCCTCTTTCACATCACTGGGTGACTATCTTGTGGCAGTCACAACTGTGACACTTCTTTCCCCAAATATATAGAAACATGATATTAAATACCATCTTGAAATAATTTTTTTTGTTTTTCAGAACTGTGTATGAGCTGGTATACAAAAACTGCTATTTTTTTTGATAGCTCTGAAATCTCCAGCAGTGTGTTCAGAATACGAATTAATCAAGGGTCCTGTGGATAAAATATTGTGTGATCATGTAATTAGAACCATTCATATATACAGTGGGGCCAAACTGAAGTTGCATGGGCAGATCTAATTCTGGCAATTCTTAATTTTGGAGTTCTTGGCTTAGCAATAAAATGCTGTTTTATTGTAGTTCTTGGATGTAATTGAAAATATACTGGGAGATGAACAAGTGAAGTTGGAAACACCACTGAAGATAATTACAAGCAGATCTTCATTTCAAGCAGAGAAGTTAATCTTCCTTTGGACTCTTGGGTCTGTTTTAACAGGGTAATTAGCCATGGACCCTGTGGCTTTTGACTCCCAGTCCCAGCTCAAACCTCTGTGTCCTAATAAAATCTCACTCCATGTTCTGTGACTGGGAGAGGCTGTCAGAGGCACATGTATTATGCATGTTAGAACCACAGGGAGAGCAGTGGGAGTGAACTGGACTCTGCTTGCTTCAGCAAGGACGTGTGTCCAGCTGGTTTCAATGAAGCAAAGAACTGAAGCAATTTAATTCATATGCATGGATGAATTATTTCAGCCCTCTTTCTTGTCCTTTACATTGTCTTTTATTTGTAAAACTATAAAGTTATGGCTGAATTCAGCCTGGCAGAGCTGTAAACCAAATTAATTTGGTTTCTACTTTAACTTTTTCCATGCTTTGTTTTTGAGTTCTCATATTCAGCTTGATTCCTTCACTTAAATAGGCATTGCCAGAGGTGAGTCACACCTGAACATTCTTTTGTTATAAATCTGGTGCAAATGATTTTTTTCTGTCTCTTGTTCAAAAGCAGCTCCTGTCAGCTAAATCAGGCCCTTGATGTTTTTTCATTTGATCATTTCCTTTGCCTTTTCAGCCTTAAAGGCCCTTCCAAAGGTGTTTGGGAGGAAATGGGCTCTGACCACCATTGCTGCTGTAGGAAGGGAGTTTAAGGATTTGCAGTAGGAGGGAAGAGCCCTTGTCTCTGACTGTAACTTGCTGGCCCATTTCAGATGATCAAATCTGGCCCTCTTAAAACCAAATGGGCCAAACACGTGGGGGAGATTTGGGTGTAGGGCTCCACAGCTGAATTGTATAAATAGTGGGCTTGATATCTGCAGCCTGTGCTGACAAACCGAGCCAGATCATTCTGCAAAATCTATCTTCAATACTTACAATAGGAACTGGTGAAGATGGAGGGGGGAAAAAGAAGGTAAGGATAATTTGTGACATGTATTTCTCCTAGGCAACTGGAAAGGAAGGTTTTGGCAGAGCCAGAAAGATAAACAGTGAATACAAATTGTGAAAGTTGAAAGGGCAACCAAATAGGGTAGAAAAAACAAACATTGCTCTCCACTTCCTATGAATGTTAACATTTTTCTCAGGTTTACACAGTGATCAGTATTTAACACTGGCTGATCCTTGTTTTAAAACTATTGACATGAGCAAGCAATGTGGGGCTTGCCATTAGCGTCAGTGGGAACAGGCTCAAACAGCCACCACTGCTCCAGCTTTGCTCTGCTTCTTGGAGGGGGAAGAAGTCAGTGTTAAAAGCCTCCCAATGGGGCTATTGATGTGAAAACCAAAAGAGCTGTTAGTTCTATGGGAAGATTATTCCCTGTGGCAAAATGTGTGTGTTGAATAATCTACAATCCAGCCTTATTCTGCTTCCAGTTTTCTAACACACTTGCAGAGAACTCACTGAGCTTTAGCACTTTCCCTTTTCCACTTCATTTTGAGGGATGCTGCTCCCAGTCCTACAGCTAAACTAGTGTGATATCAAAAGGTGATCAGCAGAAATATGGAAGCCAGTGCATCATCCATCCCACTCTCTCTGGGGAATTTCTTACCCTTCTCTTTCTCAGACATGTCAAATGTTCTGTTCTGTAGGTATCAAACTTCAGTGCATCCTTTTCCTAGGGAAGCTCTATTGCACAGCTCTGTGCTCACTCTTTAGGGCTGCAGGAATGCCAACTAATAGACACAGTTTGCAGCTAAAGAAATGTTAAGCTCTTGGTTTTTCTTGTCTGTGTGCTAAAAATGTAGGAGGAAGGATTAAAACTTTACACAGTCTGGAGGTAGCTAAATCTACTAAATATTGTATGACTGTCTTTGCTATCAATAATTCAAAGAACTTGACTCCAAAATGACGAAAATCTCCCTTGGACAGCTGTAGCTGCAGGCACAACAGAAAAGTTTTGAGCCAATTGTGGACTTGGTGCTTTGTTGGCTATAAAGGTTGAAGAACACCTGATGTCCCTGCAGTCATTAAAAGAAGAAAGAAGGGCAAAGCAGAATATTGCTGCAGAACAGGCAAAGTACACTTTGGCATTTGCTACAATTGTACTGATAGATGTGAGGGTGCTGAATATCTGCTGCAGCACAAAGGAATGCTACCCTGAAAAGCCATATTAATTCAGGAATGTACTGAGCCCAATTATATCCTTTTTGTGTAGTGAGATCACCTAGTCCCTGCTCTCCTTTAATCACTGGGCTGGATGCAGAGACAGGAAGGTGGAACCTGGATTTGTGTGACCTGTAGAATGCAGGTATTGATCCATGTGCACACAGTGCCAGCAGGAGGATGGAAGGAGTGAGAGCTGTGATGTTATTGCAGCCCTGCAGGTCTGGCTCAGGGTGTGCACAGCAATTTTGGGCTGTGCTCTCCTGCCCAGCCTTTGCTGGGGGATGGAATGTTATAACATGACCCAGCACCTGTGTACCTCAGCCTTGATGGCAAGGGTCTGTTGCGTGGATTATCAGAGATGCACCACTTGTTTGAGTACTCCATTTTACTGAGTACAACTACAGCTGAAAGCTTGAAAAGCACCAGGGGGAATGGAATGAATTCTAGGAAGAGGAAGAAATTGCTAACTAGCTAGGAAACATAGTGTTTTTCTGTTATGAGCCTAATCTGGCTTCAGTTCTCCTTGGCTCAAAGATTATTTAAGTGAGAACTAATTCCATGTTCTAAAACTTGGTTATTGACAGATGCAAATTTAACTTCCATCTGGAATAGGTTCATGGGTTGGCCCTAAAAAATCCTGAGGTGATAAATCCAAGAATATCTTCCTTTTAATTCCCTCTATTTCTTGAATTTCAAATGAACCTTGTGCCCAAAAAAGCAGAATATTGAGTTCACAGCTCTAGTCTTCATCATCAGAAATTGTTCTTGCAATATTTCTGGCTTAAGTGAGCAGACCATAAAAGCCTCTTCTCATGAAATTTTCAGCCCAATTTTATGTTACTGCACAGCCTGGAGCAAAAATTTTTCTTTTCTAAAGTTCTTATCTGAACTTCATTGATAAAAGTTTGGATTTTTTTTTACTGACTACTAACTTGCAAACCTCCAATGTATATGTGAGCAATTCCATTAAATTTAAACATCAATGAAATTACTCAAGTGAATAACTTGAAAAGATCACTCTCTTTAAAGCATGTAGATAAAATTCTGATCATTTTGCAGAGCTCTGTTTGAACTCAATGACACTCCTGAGAGCAGAGAATGAAATCTTGGTTGAACATGATTGACATTTTGATGCCATGTATTGTCTGCCTGCCTCCAGCAGCTTCATAAAAAGCCCATAGAAATAAAGGGATCAGCTCTTAAGCGAGTGGAGCAAGATCTCACTCCATGGTGAGAGGGGGTTCAGGTTGTTCTTCTTTGAGGTCCTGCACCAAGTGCTGTCAAATCCCTTGGACTTTAAGAAGGATGTGTTGTCTGTGTAAATCAGAGAACATCCTGAGCTGGAAGGGGACCCATGAGATCATAGAGTCCAACACCTGGCCCTGCACAGGCACCCAAAAAATCCCACCCTGTGCCTGAGACCTTTGTCCAAATGCTTCTTGAGCTCTGTCAGCCTGGTGCTGTGGCCATTGCCCTGGGGAGCCTCTTCCAGTGCCAAACACCCTCTGGGGGAAGAACTTTTTCCTGATGTCCAGCCTGACCTTCCCCTGGCACAGCTCCAGCCATTCCCTCGGGTCCTGTCATGGGGAGCAGAGATTGGAGCTGCAGCCCCAGGAGAGGTCTGACCTCAGTCTGCTCCAGGCTGGACAGACCAAGTGTCCTCAGCTGCTCCCTGTATGACTTCCCCACAAGGGAAGGATTTTGCCAGGATGTCATCCAATGTACCCTGAAGCCAGGGACTGACTTTGGAACAGGCAATGTTAGATTGAAAAGTAATATGTTTGAAACTCAAATTGTCAAAACTTCCTCTTTAATATTCTTTAGATTAAGGCCTTTACTCCTGTTGGCATATTGCTGGCTTTTAAGTAAATCTATGCTATGTGAGTAGCTGATGCAAAGAGCTGGTTTAATATGAAGCATTTTCCTCTAAGCAACATGGCTAAGGATATAAGCAGTATATTTCCTTTAATGTAGCTGCATTATATATTTCACTTAAATTTTAATATAATTATACGTACAAATTGTTCACATTTGGTTTTATGAAACCCTGAAAAGTTATGTCTTATGAGACAACATGTAATTTCCTTCTGCACAAATTGCAGAATTATGCATTGAAGTAAGTACATTGAATAATGGTAATTTACAATTGAATTCCTATGGATTTACATATTACAATCACATTAATGCTAAAGGAATCTGCAATATTGTCAAATAGGTTAATAATGGTTACTGTTAGCACTGAGAATACCAATGGAATTAATAATGATTAACCACTTACCTTAAATGTATGCAAAATTATGCAGCTACCTTGAAATTACAAAATGGCAAAAATGTCATGGAAAGTAGAAGCTGGAAAGTGGATTAAATGTGTGTTAATGAAGGGTTACTCAAACACAACTCTGGGCTTTCCTGGGGAGTTCTGTTCATATCTGAAAGCTACTAGAACTGTAGAATTTTTCCTTCTTTCCAATGTATTTCTTGTCACTTAGAGCTGCAGTTCTGCTGTCTGCTCCAGTCATCTTTCTCATGCTTTTTTTGCAACACACAGTGCCAGACTGACAGAATTATGCTACTTATCCACGTGTACCATCCTAAAAATTCCTTTCCACCATTTCTTTGCTATTAAAACCATGAAGTCCAGTAAGAGACTCCTAGTGACTTTGAACTGGTGCATAAACAACCCATCTTTCTTCATTCTAATCTTTCCCAAAACAGTTTGTCCATGGGAAGCCTTTGAGATAAGCAACCAAAATGTTGAGAAATTGGTGTTACTTGGGGACTGAGCCTTGAATCTGGGCTCAATACCCTTTGTGTGCTGTGGTGGCACACAGGAACTCTCTGTGCTGGGGAGCTCTCTGTGCAGGCTCCTTTCAGGCATTGGCAGAAACTTTTCTCCTGTGGACTGGGATGAGGCTGCAAAAGTCTTCAAGCAGAGGTGGTGGAGCCTCAGTAGCACAACTGAGCACTGTTTATCCAGCTGGTGCTCAGCCTTGAGCCCATCTTGGAGGGCAATGAGGATTTCTCTTTGGGGGTCTGTGTCCAGACAGAGTCTGAGCAAGGAACAGTTGCTCCCACTGCAGGAAACAAACACTGCTGTGCAAATCTGCAGGTGTGTGCAGACTCCTTTTACACTGCTCTGATTCAGTGCTGGCTTTCAGCCCCTCATGCCTGAGTGTTCACATGCATGTCAATGGAGAGGTGTGGAAAACTCCTCTGCAGTGAACTATTATATGAGTTGGGGTTTACTTAGGTCTCCTCTAAGAAGAAAATGCAAATTCATTCAGGAGAGCATGGAAGAGGGAAATAAATGGCACTCCAAATGAATAAGGCCTGTTATTTGTACAGGCATTAATATTTAACTGTCCTTTCTCACAGGCTATTACCACTTGAATTTGTAGGATGTCAAAGTTTTCCTGCTTTGGATGAAACATAGATTTGATCCTGGCAGACTTTGAAAGGTGCTCAGGTTTTATTTTCTCGATCACAATACATCCAGTGTATTTGAGACGTTTAAAGCTGCAAAGCATCCAGCTCTGGGCATTGGCAGCCTCGGCTCAACATTTCATCCTGTTTGATTAGTGGGGAAAACAGCCTCCTACAAAAGGTGGGGGGGATTTTGGTGTGCTTTTGTTTTACCCTCCTGCTCAGCATGGTATGTGAGGAGTATCAATGCTTCAATCAAAGCAGGAAGTGATTTTTGCTAATTGTTTCAGCCCTTTTGAAATGAATGACCACATCCATAAAACAAAGAGGTTGAACAAAGCAAAGAGTTTTCCCCCCGTTTTTAAAAAGAGTCAGGGGAAGGATGAAATAAGAAATGTTTGGTTTTTCCTCTGTCATTTGGAGTGAATGATTGCTGTCAGTACAATGCCTTACTGCCAAAAAGTTGGTCTTAAAAAAATAAGGCAAAGCTATGATTTTGTGCAAAAGAATTAATCCACGACACTACCTGGTCTCTGTATAAGCAAATGGCTAATAAGCCACTTTCAGAAAGCAGTTGGTTTGTTTTCTTTAGCAGAAAAACAAAAACATACTTAAGCTTGGATTTAGGACAACCTTTTGGTGAACAGGAACAGTATAAGGAGAAATATTCTTCTAGTCAATTTACACATTTTATGTGGATCTGTTGAGAAGGTGGCTGTTACAGGAAGATAAGAATTCTAATTTTGTAATTGAGTGCACTCTGAAAAGACAATTAGGAGCTAACGTGATAAGTAATTGTAAATTATAACAGCAGAAGAAACCTGATTCACAGTTTTCTGTGGAAACTGTATTTGTGTATTCACACGATGCACCTGTACTTTTATTTTCCCTGCATGTACATTTGATTTAATAAAGCTAGAAAAAGATTTCTGTATGGCTTGGTTTTAAAAAACAGGAATTAAAAAAATGCAGATGCATCTCACTCAGCCTCATGCTAATCTCAGAGCAGTGCTGGAGCTGTGCTAGGTAGGATTTGGCATCTCTGCCACTTATGAAGAATTATATGGGTATGGTGCCTGCTATCCGTAGTCTTATGGGTTTTACAGGATTTTGATCGATGTGTCTTTGTGTGGGATAAACGCCCGAGTCAGTGGAGAGCAGGAGAGAGCTTTAGTGCCTTTGTTATGGCAAGAGAACCACGCTGGGATGTGTCTGTGTAGATCCTTGTGGCGCAGGTTACAGGGGCCCCGTGGGGCTGAGGCTGCGGGCTGAGGGAAGATGATTCTCTGGTTGTGGTGCTCCCTTATTGCCTGGCACACACGTGAGGCTCTGGGCTTCTGCCTGGCAGCCAGCTTTCCACGTGGTGTGGCTTCTATTTCTGATCGTTAAGGCAGTGACAATAATTTTATTTCAGCAGGGAAGTGTTGTGGTTTTTAGGGGGGTGAGTACTCCGTGCCCATGGGCAAGGTGTCCCAGCTGCTCTAGGGCTGTTCTCCTCTCTCCGGGTCTGCACTGGCACCCTGCAGATGGTTCTGCTGTAGAAAGGTGTTGGTAACACCACCCTCATCACACTGGCTACTCCAGGCAGACTCAAAATCCTCCAGGACCCTCAGCCAAACACAGATGAAGCAGGCCCTATTTGAGATCAACGCTTGTGAGATCTTTTCTGCCCTCTGGATTTTTTTTTTTTTTGTTTATTTGTTTGTTTTAAAAATTCTGCTTGATTCTATAAATGAACTACTTGAGCATATTCTCCCGAGGGCGTTAGCATAAAATAATAAAATGGCTTCAAGGAGCTGAAGGTCTATTTCTAAAAAAAGCAAGGGTCCTGCTTTCTCACCCTCTTAGACCTTCTCATGAGTTCTGCTCCACAGCTCCTGTGCTCAGTAACCGGCTGGGGGATGATGTAGGAATGTTTGGGTGGGAGTGGGAGACAGTGCAGCGCCCAGCTGAACCTGATTGCTGCATGTGCTGAGCTCTGCTGCAGCTGCAGTGCTGCCTGCACCCGTGTGCAGCTGCTGAGCACCTGCCCTCTCCAAGCTGGCTGTGCTGGTCCTGCACACCAAGGGCTCTCAGGGCAGCCCCATGAGGGTAACCCTGCTGGGGAGACTTTGGACTCTTTCCTGCTAAAATAGGTGTATGTCAGTGCTTAAAGGATTTTTTTACCTTCTTAGGGCTCTTATTCTAGGGATAATTCCTGGATCTTTGTTTATGGTGCTGCTAACCTCATTTAAGGGAAATTCAGCTTTTAAAAGGGGTATTTCAATGCTTTATTATGCTGATTTGATCAGTTCATTGTGGGTCCATTTTGAGACCATATCTTTAGTCAGGATTTTTTTTTAATTTTCTTGGAATTTATTCTAACTGAAGTGTTGATCTGATTTTCATGAAGTAAAGTTCTTGGATTTTTTAAAGTTTAGGAGGAACAAATATTTTGAATTCTTGGTCTACAAGGATGTTTTTGAAAACTTATACCCTGTTTCCCACATGTTGTTGTAACTGCAGTTGATGGAGTTTTTGTATGCAATCACAAAATCTCTAAAAGTAGCTGGTTATATGTAGTTTGTTGAAATACCTTTTATTTTATCCTATGATAATGGTTCTCTAAGAATCCTGTGGCAGCAATAATTATTAAATTAGTGAAAGTGTAACTTTTTCTCTTGTCTTTGTAAATGTCATGGCCTTTTTCAGGGCATATTAATAAAAATACTTTTTGAAGTGTCTGATTTATGAAACTGTCAAAAAATTAATAAATTTACTGAAAGGGAAAAAAACCCGTGTAAACAAAATTAAATACTTGCATGAATGACCTGGTGTTAGGTTTAGGAAAGGGTCCATAAGAAATGATGCTTGACTGTTGAAAAGAAACAAGTAGTAAAAGAAACAAAGTGTGCTCTGGAGTTCTTACATTTGCAGCCAAGTTAAAGTCTGAAAGTCATTTTAGAAAACAAAACCATTCTTGGGTAGGCAAGAGGGAAACTATGATCAGTTTATCACTGCTGAAATCAGCGTAGTGCTTAAATCAATCAAACCTGTCATATTACTGCTCTCATTTTCCCCAGTCTATAGAGTCAGATCTGCTTCAGATACAGCAGTGCCAATTTAGCAGGTGCTAAACCTACAGTAATTTTGTGTATCAGCACTTTTTTCACTTCATAATAAAACTTCCCCACTAGTGGAAGCTGCTGGTACATGGAGACTTTAGTGCCACCATAAAAACAGCATTGTAGGAAAACTGCCTTAAGGTGAGAATGGATGAGTAGTTTCCAAGTTGTTATACAGAACCTCTAAACAGAGCCAGGGTGGGAGTTCTGAACAGAATCCAAATGTTATCTTTCTCTCAAGTTTTGTTGATATAGTGTGATGGACCATGGTGTGATTTAGTTGAGAATATGCTGCTGTGCTGCAATTTGTCACATAAAGCCCAACTTTCTGTCTGTAGCATATAGTTCTCAGTTCAAAGCTCACTAAACTGGTATTTACTGGCAGTAACTGTCCCCATACCAGGCAGTGTTTCTCCAAGCTTGCATGATTTGTCCTCGTGCCTATGGGGTCTCTTCTGGTGAATATTCACTAGAAGGAAAATGAGGTAAAGCATGACTGGAGAACTGCTTTTGCTAAAATGAATTAAAAGTTACAGGCAGACTTGGCTGCAAGAAATTGATTCTTAGGAAGGCTTCAGAAATCCTGAAGTGATTTACTAAGCTGGGGACTGTTAACCTTGATTTTGGTTATTTCTTGAGCTGACCTCAAAATATTTCAAAGGTGACTAGCTTATGTAATTATGTAGTCTGGTAGTCTTATTCCTGTAACTATTGATGCACTCTATCCATACAGATAAGAATTCAGTAGGAACACTTATACAGGCTTTGCAGCCTGTCCTGGGTGTCTGGAAAGGAATTAATACATATATTCCAAATGTGCAGTTAGCAGGATAGATATATGCAAAGCAGATAAAAAGCCATTGTCATCTTTCAAAGAGCAGTGATATTAAACAACATAAATGCTGTGTTGCTCTGGAAATCAGGTTTAGGTTTAGATTATTGAAATTGGAGTCTACTTTCTTTCTGTACAAATGCTTAGATTTTTCTGTTGACTGTCACTGATTCCATCAAATATAAATCCTGACCTCAAACAACATCCAATCAGGCACTAAGTGGAGATGTGTTAACATATATGAATCCATAGCAGCATTAAGGTTTTGCATGTCTCCTTTAAAAACTAGGGACAGATCTGTGCCTGTTAAATGATTCCCATTAAGTTAGTGTGATGAAAATTACATAAGTCTTTGGTGACTATAACTGACTATCAAAGTGTAAGTCAGTGAGACTCTTCTGTAGCTGTAGTCAGAATAAAAGAGGTTGCAAGAGTGCTGTTCATAAATACATGCAGTAATGCTAATCAAAAGAATTTTAAAATATGTATCAGTCTCATTTGACCTAGACAAAATAAATCCCAAAGAAAACCAAATCTATCAAAATGTTGTTCGTGAGTATTATCCAAATTCCTGCTGACAAGGAAATTGCCATGTGTACCTGAGAGCTGGGGCCATTGCTTGTCTCACGTGCTTTTCACTAACACTAACTTTATGAAACTCATCAAGGAGCACTTTGCTTTTAAAATCTGTGTTGATTGTAGAGTGATTTAATTACATTCAACTAGATATCTCTTGCTTTAAAAAAAAAAAAAATCATTCCTGAGAAGAATTGCAAATCTCATCTAAAAATATAGCTGAATCTGTCTCCTCTGGGACATTCAATTCATTCAGAGGAGCTATCTGGGGTACAGGCACACTGTTTATTAAACAATAACAGCCCTATTAGTTCTTTTTCAAGCAGGTAAAAGCCTTTAGACAGTTTTACACTGCTGAAATTCCTGTCACGTTCAGAACCTCTCACAGGAAACTAAAATGTCAGTATGGAATTAAGCATTAAAATTTAAAAGGTTTGTCAAGATGCTGCACACTCAGATTCTTGTGAAAATATATGTATTATCACACATGCACTCACATAAATATATGTATTCCAAAGGAATGCCTAAATTCTCTTATGAAGAGACAAATATAAATGTATACAGAGATAATAAAATAATCATGAAAGGGAGTTCACTGATTCCCGTCCTTAATTTTTGTACTCAAATTCCTAAACCTGGCTGCCTAATTACTATGAATTTTCTATTCTTTTCTACAAAAATAATTGCTGGAAACTTACTCTAAGGATATGAAGCAGCACAAACTATCCTGAGTCTTTGATGTAGCATTTGTTTGGAGCTGGTGCTCACTAGAGGGTTGTGATGGTGTAGGTAAGGCACAGATGAATTCCCCTCTGCAGAGCAGCTACCAGCTGCCTCTCTTGCAACTTTAAAAAACAATCACTCACTGCCAAGCCAAGGAAACTCATTAGTATGTTCATTACCCAAACCAGGAGCTAATAAAGAAGGGGGTTGACTTCTGCCTATATAAAATTTCAACCCACTACCACCCTCCCACTGAAAAAAAAAATACCCCAACCCCAAAAAACCCAACAATATCCAAACAAAAAACAACAACCAACAACCCAGAGCCCAGACAAATCTTTTTCCCTTAGAATTCAAAGGAGGGATTTATGTTTCTAATAGCTTTAATTAAAAAGGTTTCTCTTTGTGTTTAACAGGTTCTATCAATCTCCCACCCAATAATTAGCTGTCTGCTGTGCCTCAGACTGGACACTTTTTCTCACTGCTCACCTGTTCTTAGTGTCAATTGAAACCAAAAGCCCATTTCACCCAGCCAGGAGTCACCTCTGATTTTTAACCATGTGGGGCTCCTCTGCTGCCAGTCAGTTGTCACCAGATGAGAGCACAGGCTACTGCTGAGGAGGTGGCATTGGCACTGCTGAGTTGGGTGTGAGTGTGGTGCTTTGTCCTGGCTAAAAATATGAATTTGTGTATGTCCCATGATCCTGCTGTGAGAACAGAAAGTAGATAAAACCAGAAAGCGCTAAAATATCCTTGCCAATTTGAAAGCTGCTTATGAAAATCAATAATAGACATTTTGGATGCATCTTTGGAAATTAATCTCTTATGTTTGTCTTTTGTTTTACACTTTAAATTTCAGTTGGAGAAAGCATCTCTGGCTTTTAATGGTCATCCTTAAAGAGAAGTTTATTAAACTAGCTACATTTCCTTTCCCATGACCTACTAATCTTTTCCAAAAAATCAACATTACATGTTAAGACACTGTAGTAGCTCATTTTGTGGTTGAATATGCTTTTGCTTTGATACATAGGTGAGTTCCTGATGCTGTAGGTCTCTCTTTTGTACCTGAAAACATATGAATCCCATGAACAGAACCCATTATTGTAACTGTGATTCTCTTAAAGAGGGAATTATGAGCCAGTCATTGCTGCTCTTGATTTATCCAAGCACAGTGCTCTTCCTGAGAGTTGAAATAGCTTTAAAGGAGTGGAAAAGAAGTTTTCCCTAAACTACGAAAGACAAATTGGTAAGAGACTTGTTTTCTGTTTATTTCTTTTTTAATAAAACAGAATAAACAAAATTTCTCTAGAAGCTATCAAGTATATAGTCAATTGAGTGTGGTGAGTGATGTAGGTAAGAGTTAAATAATGAGATTGGAGCTGGTAGCACTTTATAGCCTGGGTATGGATTGGAAGTAAGGTGTGACAGGAAAGCTCTGCAGCCTCTTTGTTTTTAGGCCACACAGATAAAGTTTCATGGAAAAATATTTTCAGTGCTGTGTGAATTTCAGTGTTGTGTGATTCCTGTGACCACTCTCAGGGTTTCTGTGTAACTTGGCTCGAGCTGTTGTTTGACATGTTTTTCTGTGCACACTGAGCAAGGAGAAGAGTCACCAAGGGTCAGAATGAGACTGGGACATAGCAGCTGTGTCCCAGGGCTGCCTTGTCACTCACAAAATGAGTAAATGGATATTTTCAGGCAAAGATTTTTTCCAAGCAATCACTTGGGTGATAAAGGTCAGACTGTGACACTGCAAGTAAGTTGGGTAATGAAAGGATGAAACTGGTTGTGTTGGAAAAGAAGAGGCGCCAACAATATGACAAGATTTTCCCAAACAGTGACTCTATTTGGTGTCTGAATTTTCAGACCAGAGTAAAAAGCAGAGGGAAGTGGAAGAGGAGCAGTGTTCTAGGTGACAACTGGTTATTCCCTGCTAACAACAGGTTTATGTTAACATATTTTAGTTTAATAGGGTTTTAAAATGCCAGCCAATTACTCCTTGGTATTATTAGTGTTTTAGCAGTCCAAACATAAATAAGAGGATATTAAAATTTGAAGCTCTTGTATGGCTATGCAGGTTATTTGTTCAGGGTTTCATGAGCATCAATTTGGTTCACACATCTAATTATAATCATCATATCAAGAGTGTATGGAACGTTCCAGCACATGAATCTCTACTATTGAGTAATTCCTTATAAAAATGAGGCAGCCCATATGGGTGAACAGATGAAACACTGATAAACACTGTGAAACAGAGCAGATGCATGAGTTATACCAAAGGTTCCTCTCTCCTAATATTTACTGTCCATGAGGAGAGAGAGAATTAATTTATTGCACCCATCTTAAATTCTCTGCACTAAATACAGCAATGGCATTACAAAGCAGATATACCCAAGGTATTTCTATAGAAGGTTTGAAGGTTTATTCTGTGGTTGAAGGTGTAACATTGGTTATAACAGCAATGAAGGGAGTGTTGGATTGTCATCCTGGTGAATGTCATCTAAATAATGGAGCAGAATGTTACTTGGACAGTGCTCTCTGTAATGACTTTGTATCTATTGTTCAGAATAATTGATGTAAATTGAACAATTTTGTGTAATGTGTATTGCAGCTGGAGAAAATCAGTTCCTTATTACAGCCTAAGCATATGCATTTTGGTGTTTATGAATGACTTTATTCATTTGTAATGAGTTGCTTAAGGCAAATATAGTGGATGGGTACATAGTCTCTCTTGGCTTGTGTGTAAAGAATAAAAGGTTCATATGTTTGGAGTGCTTGTAAAACTTAGGTTTCACATGACTTGGTTTCTAATAAGGCCCAGTACCCTGCAAGGTGATACATAATTTTAAGAGGTTTCTGGTGGCAGCAGCATCACGATTTAGGAGCAGCTGTTCCTCCCTCTTCCCTGTCCCTTGGCTTTGTTGGGCTTTGGGCTCTGTCACGCTGAGTGAATATTTCTCTTCACTTTCAGTTGCTGCCTGTGCAGCCAGGGCTGAGATGCTCTTAAGGGCAAAGCAGAGTTGCATCTTTCATTCTTTGCTGCAGTGAGAAAAGGCTTAATATTGAAGCCCAGTACCTTTGTTTGGACCTCAACCATCACACACCTCTGTCCATAGATAATTGCATATTGTTTTAAGGCTAGATTAAGCTTCCATATATTTCCTTTTAAAAACAATACTGCAATGTCTTATGGTTTGACACATGCAGATGTTAAGGCTACAGGTAACAGAGGTGGTATCTGTGGCTAATTCTGCTCTTTTAAGAGTCAGAGGAAACTCAGGCTGGCTTCCAGCAGCCAGACACAGACTTCTTAATGCAATAATCTGATTGACTGAATTTGATATTGCTCATGAAGGCTTCTTTGCCACAAAATTGGAAAGGGTGTTTTGGGATGTAGATATTAGAAGTGTCTCACAGCACACCCAGATAGTGTTTCTATAAGCATTAGAGTCAGCAAGATTTATTTCAAAGATACAGCTTATTGGAGAAAGCCAGCCTATTAAATGTCTGTTACCAGTGATGGCATTCTGGAAATGGAATTGGTTTTGCTCAGCAAAGAAATGAAACCTAGATTGTTATGTACAGGCTACGATAGGCACTGATTTCTCAGCATAAAGACTGCTTGGTTGCTCAGGATTTATTACTGTTTAGTTAAAATATGTTGAGTGAAAAGGTTGATCTGTCCAAATGATTTGCAAGAGAAAGAGATGAAAGCATGTTTTATCAAAGTTAATGAAAAGCAATGGGGAGATAACTTTTGAATAATTTATTCATGAAACTTCATTTTTGTTCATAAATTTCTTGCAAACAGGTGGCAATAGTCTGATGCATTTGAATTTTTTTTTTTATAACTTATTTGACTAATTCTTCATCGGGGGCTCACTACTAAGCTGGATGAATTTTGTATAATTTGAGCAATGCTGATTGGCTCACCTGAGCCACTGCAGATCCTGCTCCCTGGTGAGAGACATGAAATTCTTGGTGCAGAGCTCTCCATTCAAACCCTGCCTCATTCCCTGTGGTATTTTCCCAACTTACTGTACAGAGATGAAGCTTTTATCTGGGGGCCAGGCAGGGATCAGCAGAGCAAAAGCAATTAAACTTGATGTGCAGAAGAGGGAACGACTTCATTTCCAGTCTTTACAGCTTTCTCTCAAGGTGAAAGCTGGTGAGTGGCAGCAGGGCTCAGGCTCCCTGTCTGCCCTGCTGCTGGGGTGGGAAAGCACCAAGGACTTAGTCCTCAGCACAGGAGAGATGGGGGGAGGGCCATGGAAAGGGCAGTGCCCCAAAAATTTGCCAAATTGCAATTGTCTCAGTGCCTCACAAACCACACCAATCTGCAAATGCTACTCCTAGTTCAGCTATCAGCTTCTCATGGTGCAAATGATGGAGGGGGTCAGGAATTTGCAGGTTTGTCCCCACACTCTAAATAGCAGAGTGGCTCCCAGAGCTGGACTGGGAGAGGCAGCTCTCAATACCTCTGTCCTACCCCATTCTGAAGGCACTGGGACCTGGAAAGTGCTGCCTCACACAGAATGGAGGGCTGTGGACAAAACCACTGGCAACAGTTTGACTTTTTTTTTTTAATAAGCATTTCTCAATGCCCGCTGGTTTTCTGCTTAATCTGCACCCTGCAAAATAAAACCATAATCTGGCACATCTTCCTGAGGGCCTTGCTGCTCCTTGTGCCTCCTCAGGTGTGACAGCACCCTGCTCCATCCCTGTGTGCCTGGCAGTCCCTGAGCCCTGGCCCTGTGTTAGCCATGCACTGGAATGTGGTCTTAAATGCTTTGTAAGATAAACGAGGCCAATTTTTTCATTAAGGGAAAAAAAAAAAGAGCAGATGATGTCAGAATACTCCTTCAATTGTTTTTTTGGGTTTTCTTTCCCCCCCTTCGGTAATGTGTGCACAACCTTTTATGTAGAGCACATTCTGTCATACTAGGTTGTTTACAGCTACTTCCCTATGATATTTAATAATAACTCTGTCAATATTGCTGGAGGGATGTATGTTTTGCTTTCCTGGAGACATTTAGGAAGTGTTCAGGAGTAAGTAATATTTCCATAATCTAAATTCATGCTCTACCCAAGAGGGCCGTGTCTCAGGTACACAGAATTATGTCTCACAAAATGTGTTTATTGCTACAAAGATACTGCTAGATCTTTTTTTATAGTTCAGTTGTTAAGCTAAGTAATGATGTAAAGCTGCTTACACCAACATAATAACAGTTCTTTCACATTCTTCATTCTTACAGTCTCTTCCTCTCCCCTTTAAATATACTCATTCAGGGCTGTGTTAAATGAATTCTCAGTGACATATTGGTAACAGTTTCTCTTTTAAAACAAACAAAATCAAACCAAGAAAAAACCAACTCTCTAGTTACTGTACTGGTTGCCAAAAGAGATGAGACAGCATAAAACCAAAGCCTTCCCTGAATGTATTTTCTTTACAAATTCAGACCTTTAGAAAACAATACTGACATAGGAAGAAATGGTTTGGACCCCAAAATAAAATAAGAATTACTTTCTACAAGAAAAATTACCTTTGAAGCGGGACTACAGTAGAAATTGCTCAGTAATATTTTACTTTTTATTTTAGTGACAAATGTAAAACCTTGAGACCCGGTCCTCAGCTATCATAAAAGGGAACAGCCAGTACTTGACTTGTGCTTGTATAGCACTTCTGGATCATCCTGAGTGTAATAAGTACTAAGTTTCAGAAGTCACATGGGAAAAATCTTTCCCTTTTAAACAAGGAAAGAAAACTGAGCGGTAAAAAGAAAAAAACTGTCTATATTAAAATAAAAGAGCACCTTCCTTGTCTGACAGTCAGTTTCTTTCTCACTGTTTGAACTAAACCCATTTTTATTTTTACCCCTTTGATGAAGTCAGTGGAAATGGCACCTATCAAGCAGCCTTGGCCATGGTGGTTTAAGGGGTTGGTTACTTTTTGATGGCATTGGGATCTTATGAGGTTTTTGAGTGAATTTCCCTGTGTGTCACAGCAGGGGAGAGTATGGCTGGTTGGGGACAGCTGAATTTATATGCCTGTTTCTACCTTAGGTACAATTTCCTACTGAAGGTTTAGTCAGCAGAAATATTCTCTCAAGCTTTGCTGCAGCACAGCTGTTTGGCTGTGTGCTGGGTGGTGAGAAGGCAGATCCGAGCTGTGGCACCCTACCACAGGCATCCCAAGGTATAATTCATGTTTTTGTGGCTTATTTTCACAGAAGGGTTGAATCTGGTCTTTCAAGTCCTTGTATTGCAGTGTGGTGCTCCTGTGTGTGCTGGAGCTCAGGTGCTAAAGCCCAGAACACAAACCACAACTGCACCAGTGCAGCTGTTGGTGCCTTCTCACTCTGCACCAGGGAAGAGATTTCCCCTTGTTTTAGTGCTGCTGTTGCCCCTCTGGCTGCTGCTGGGACGGTGACCTCATGGTCCCACAGTGAGTGGCACCCAGGAGATGAGTTCTCAGCAGCTGGCACTCGCAGAACAGGGGGTGTGATAGCAGCAATAAATTCGCTCTCGCTCCTGAGGCAGCTCCTGGAAATGGAACAGCTTTAACTGACAGTGTTTTCAGTAGCACAGGCCCCAGGGAGTTTCAGACAAAGGAAATATTCCATGAGACTTTAGGAAACAGAGTCTTATTCAATTAGTCATATTTTCACTCAGTTTTCATTTCTTGAGAATTGCATAAATTGTTTGACACAGGCTCAGTTTAGGTTTTGAGGATTTTTTGTATGATTTCTTTTGTTTAAAGGATGTTAGAAATGCTGTTTGAAATGGTAACTCTGCTGTGAATTTCAGAAGGGTTGGGGCACGGAGCTGGGAACTCAAACCCTCAGGCAAACTCTTAGTTCTCAAGTCCATCATTAAAATTGACCTGTAAATATCTTAAGGGCAAACAGAAGGCAATTTTTTCCCCCTTATTTGCTGGAATATGCACATATAATTCAGGAGAAGCCAGGTATCACAGGATACTAAAATCTTTCAGGAAAAAAGAAGTGAGGGGGGATGATGCTGTTATCAAACTGCAGTGCTCTGGTATAGGTGCAAAGCACCCAGAGTATTGCATCACCATCTCTTTGTTTTGTGGCTTAGTGGTTTTGACAAAACCACCAGTTTCACCCTGTCAAAAATGACCTTTTTCTTGGCTTTCTGGTGTGTGATGTCTGTATTTAAAAAGCATCATCTGTAACATAGAGCCATCATGCTTTTCTGTGTTCTCACTGTCAGAAGAAGAAAGTTTTGGGATTGACACTTTCTAGTTATGGGCATGAGGAACAGGAATGGTTCTGGCACAGTTGTGGTGACAGCTGGGCCCAACTGGGGAATGCCTTCTTGGCCAAGGTGATGCTCCTTTACTGTAGGAACATGTGAGTTTACTTAAGGGGGGTTTCTTGAGAGACAGGATGGGGAATAAAAGAGGAGTGTTTGAAATGGCAAGTGCTTGTTGTAGAACAAAGAGGCCTCAAGCTTCCAGACTGACCTCCTCTTGAATTTTTCCCACTTGTTTGGGTAAGGAGGAGGAAACCCTGAGAAGTCACAGATGTGAAAGGGGTCAATCCCTCTCCTGTGGGAGACAAGAGGATTTTCTTGCCCAACACAAGGGAGTCCTGGAGGGAGCTGTCCTAGATGTGCACACACTTCCTTGGGTTGTTTGGAAAATTAAGGCTGCCTTGGCTGTCCCCAGGAGACAGCAATCTCCAAGTAAGAGACATATGTTAGCACTGTCTATTTTAATATTGCCTTTCTGTTATGTCTTGTTCCTACTGGGAGAATAAACTATTTTGAGTAAGAGCAGATTCTTTGTTTATGGCACACAGCAGGAGGAGCAGCCTGTATCCAACAGACATGGAATACACAGGGAGCTTGTAGGACATGGTATGGAGTCATGGAAGGATCAAATGTTGGCACAGCACAATGGGAAGGGAGAGAAAAGCACGGAGAAGAGCAAACAACTTTGAAAAGAACAGTTGCAACCCAAATTTAGTTGCATGTCCCAGTTCTGAGGCCTCACCTGGTGAGATGGATCTTTTGTCCATGGAGACAGCATGGAAATATGGGTCCCCTCTGCTCCCAAAAATGTAATTTTTGTCTTGTTGATTTTGAAACTGAATGTCTCTGTTTCATGAAAGATAAGTTTTAAAACAGAGTAGGGAAAATGTATTTATTATTGTAGAACAAATGCAAATATCAAGGCTTAAAATGCTGCTGCTTGTTTAT
Organism: Polioptila caerulea; assembly: GCA_013397295.1. Taxonomy (NCBI): domain Eukaryota; kingdom Metazoa; phylum Chordata; class Aves; order Passeriformes; family Certhiidae; genus Polioptila; species Polioptila caerulea. The sequence continues at coordinate 588,637 of VYXF01005663.1, forward strand.
GTGTTATGATCTAATTATTTAAGAAACTGCATCAAATTGTTATTGCAGTGTGTTGAGGCTTCCTAGTGGAGGCCATAAACATTCTTATGATCCCCCCTACATTTTTCTAACACAGCAATGTCTATTCTTGAGGTAATTTGGAAGTTTTTTATTTTGCTTTCTGGTGGATGGTAGAGCTCTGCAAGAATCACCAGAGCTTACCTTGTTATTTTGTGTTCTGGCTAATTAGAATCCTGGTGTTCCAGCCATGGAAAGACAAAACATTTGGGATGGCTTAGGAAGCATTTTCACAACAATATCTCCTAATCTGTAAACTGATTACTATACAAAAGGCATCTTCCCATCCACTTTGGGCAAAAGCTGTGTAGGTTGGGATTGTTTTAGTTCCTGTTGTCTGACATGAGTGCAGGATAAGCCAGAAGACTCTTGGGTGCTTGCGAACTGCACATCAAGACTTGCACAATGTAAATTTTTCCTGGATGATTTGGATATTTTTCATGGGCTAGCACAGGAGACATCTCCCACTAACCACATTGTAAGAGAAGGGGAATGAATAGCAGTGAAAGAGGAGTTCCTGTTAGTCATATAAAAGCATTTGAGAAGCAAACCATCTTGGATTTTGGCTGAAATTTGTGACTCCTCACAATTTAAAGATAATTCTTTCTTGGTATGAAACTCAAAATTTTTGGAAGATGTATGCCAGGAAAGGTGTATTTGTATTCAAATGCTGTGGAAATCATAGAAACAGGATATATGTTTGCTCCTGTACTATGGCATTTTAAATTGTTCTTCTTTGTGATCTTAACACCAGTGAGAGATTAGCAAGTTAAACAGAAAATCTCTATGCAAAGCAATGTGTAGATTTGTTTTATTTCCAAGTTAGGGTGGTCTCAGGAGTGAGAAATCAGCTTACAGCAACGCAGAGTACCCTTAATAAAATTGCAAGAGACAACCTCAACACACTAATGTCTGAACGATTGTCAAAAGATTAGAGCAGGAAAAGAGAGAGGAAAGCCAAGGGAGACACAACAAGGTGGAAGAGAATGGGGAAAAGGAGAAGGATGAGGCAGAATAGAAAAGGTTTAGTAGTGGTATTAAAAATTTTCTTGGTGAACCTCGTAAGATGTTGCTGAAAAAATAGTTAATCATTTATTGTGAAGTGTCTTCCTGAGAAGAATGGAAGCTGAAGTGTATGGTGTCCTGAATTAATGTTTGAGCATAGAGGCCATAATTAAATATGGAATCTGGCCCTCATCCAAATGAGTTTGGTACCTGTGTCCTCAACATCTATGGAGTTGATCAAACGAAATGCCATTGTCATACTCCTGGTGCCAGGCAGTGATGAGAAATTATGCATTGTTTTTGCTTGAAGTACATGGTACTTGTGTGGCTGGTACTTACTTTTTACATACAGGCAGCATCATAATCAACTTTCATTAAGAGTAATGCTGACTGTTGATTTACTACAAAGAGTATTTCGATTAAGTTTTGCATTTTGAATGGGACATGATAATTATCTGGTGTTGACATTCAATTTTGTAGGCCTGAAGTTTACAAACAAATCCCACGTCTTTGTTAGGCATATTAGCAATTGAAATACCCTCCTAAATCACTGTCTGTATAAATGGTAAATCTCTGCAATCAATCCTTCTTTTCTTTGAAAATAATTTTTGGAGGAATTTGCATAATTGGCCGTGCTTGATAAAAGTCTGATGTATAATGTTGTCTTTTAAATACCCTGTTACCTGAAATTATGATGAAGTATCAACATGCAGGAGGTAAATATAAAACAAGCATTTAGTAAAGGATGCAGCTGATCTCATGAGGTGAGAAATGGCATCCAGTGGTGTTGTAATTTGAAGTGTCTTGATGTAGGTTTTTTGCTATGAAGGATGTGAGAGAAAAGGACAGAACTCAATCACATTAAGAAGCTTTGATTTGCACTGAACTTTGAAGTGAAATTTATGCTGAAAAGTGCTTTTAAAATACAGTGAGGATGATGCAAATTAATGTCTTCACTTCTGATGCAAATGAAGAGCTCACTGTATAGAGTCTGGGCTGATGCCTGGGCTAAGGCTTGGGTTTCTCTGGAGCTTGGTGGTGTCCCAGCTGCTGCCCTGCCCTGCCCTGCAACCTGCTTCAATCGAGTCAGGCAGCAGGATTGTAGGCTTTCCTCTGGTAGGCTGTGCTGGAGTCGTGTCCTGTTGCTATTTCCATTCTGTGTGGCATGGCCAGCATTGTCCCCCTCTCCAGCATGTGCTCTGAAGCTGCCACTGCCAGCACTGCGAGCTCACCCACACCACTGGGGCCAGTCCCATGTTCCTCACCATGACAGGCTTGAGACCAAAGCTTTTGTGAGACACACCTCCTCATATTTGGTGTGTCAAAGTGCTGCTCCTGTCACCAGACATGGTGTTTCAGACCAGGCTAACACCCACCATGGCCCCACCCTTTAGTGGGGAAGGGCATCCTGGGGATGCCGAGGCTGTGCCAAGGAACTGACCCAGATCTGCAGCAGGAGAGATGTATGTGCCTGGTGCTTGCCTCTCCTTTCCCTGGGGGTTTGGAAATAGATGTAATGAGGGATATCTGCTTTCCAGGATCTTCTGTGTGATGGATGTCTTAAGGCCTTGTCTCTGAGGGTGCTATGATGTGGTGACTGTAATATGCCTTGGGCTTGTACAGTAAAAAACCTGTTGGAAAGTTTAGGAATATGTATTTACCCTCTTGAAACAGTGACATCTGCTACACTGAATGCTGCTGTTATTCCAGCAGTTTCTTTTGAGAAGTTAACATGAGTGTCTTCTCACACCCTGGCCATTTCTGAAGAAATGACTCCTGGGTCAGAACTGACTAATGGAATGTGAGCAGTGAAATGTAATGCCATCAGTTGGGAATTGTTAAGTAAAGGAGCTCAGATAGCACTGCCAGTGTGATTAGAGGTTTGATAATGCTGACAGTGAATTGTGTGCTGCATGTGGTATCAGTGTGGAGATCTTAAATTACAGAAGTAGCATGAAGCAATTAATTTCCATTCTTCTGCACTTGCCAGGGAATCTTTGACTTCTTGTGAATGGTGTTCACACTGTGGACAGGCACTCCTCTACTACATTACAAAAAATTGCCTACTGAAACCCAGGAACTATCATGCAACATTATACACTGGCAGAATTGGGATTTTTTGTTGCTTTATGTCTGAGCCACTATGGTACTATTAAAGAGAAAATTAATTTTTTTTTTTTTTTTTAATTTGAAAGAATTAGCCATGCCTGTTTTATATTCTAGTTCCAGTTCTTTATTTTCAATATGCTGGGGTTTGGATGTGCACAGCACATCAAAGACTCGTATTGCTGGGATTTCTGTCACTTTTCCAACATAATGCATTGCAAGACAAAAACTGTTTCTGCATTGTTTACAATATTTTGTAAAACATCATTGTCATCCTGCCATAGTAAATGCTGACATATTGTTGTCACAGCATTGCACAGGAGTGCATAAACTCTACAGTATGCACTGGTGTTTTGGGGAGGAATGACACAAATTGTGCTGTGTAGGCAGATGGGGGACAAAGCCCACCAGAGCAACAGCTGCTATTTTTGCACAGCCTGCTCGTATCTGTGCACTGATGAATCAGGAAGGCTTGTGAGTCTTTGGAGATTCTCTAGAGCCTTACCTAAGGATTTTTTCAAGCCCTTTAATTCTGTTCCCATGAGAACAAAATTATCCACAGGAAGCATACATATTTTAAAAATATAATAGGTTTTCTTTGTTTTTATTCTGTTGAGACCATAGGCAAAAACTTCTTGACTTGAATACAGGCAGCTAATTTCTTTCTGTTTTTTCTCTTAAAATCAGTAGTTGAGTAGACTGGTAATGTCAACAGGCTTGACTGTGAGGTGGAGGTCAGCAGCACAGCTCTGCACGGTTTTGTGCTCTCAGGTTCATTTTGCAGCTCTTTGCCACCTGGGTGAGTAGGACCAGAGTACAGAGAAGGGGTGGGAGTTGGTGGGCAGACATTGTACTGTCTTATTGATCAGAAATTTCATTAATTCTGCAGATAGGAGCACTGATGGCTTCTCTAAGAATCCATTTCACTTTCTGTGGCTGCTAACATAATGGATTTGGGCAAAAGACTTATGGAAATGAGAAGTAATTGGTAGTATTGACAGAGATGCAAACTTCCACTATTTTTTTAACTTTCCTATTGACTCTGTCCAGGCTAACCTCCCAATTAATTCTCTGCTTTTTCTAACCTTATTTCTGTAGGCAGGCTACAGGAATTTGCCTTCTCCTCTGGTGAAGGCAGGGTGTGTAAAGGAAGGCACATGAATATCTCTGAAGCACTAATTGTGCTCTTCATGTTTTAAATGTGTGGATTGGGTGATGTGATTTCATGCCAGAAATATATTTTCTGTCATCATGTGTGCAGTCAAAGCTGCAGAGGGAATCCATTATCTCCTCACAAGTGGTGCTGAAAATTCCACAGGCTCTTGTTTTTTCTGTCCCTTGTTTACTTGGAAGCTTGAAATTTGTACAAGCAGAGACTTGTGCAAATAAGGAGTTGATTTTTCCCTTTATATTTATTTATTTTAATAACACAGCAGTTTTCCTATCTGTGTTGGGGATAAACTAGATCAAGAGAATCCTGGAGTCCTTTAGGTTTGAAAAGACCTTTAAGATCATCAAGTCCAATTGTTAACTCAGCACCACCAAGTCAGTCACCAAACCATGTCCCCGAGTGCCACTAATACACATTTTTTAAATACCTTCAAATGTGGTGACTGGACAGCCCATGCTAGTACTTGACAACCCTTCCAGGGAAGAAACACTTCTGTAATCCAAGAGTCTCTCTGGGATAAACTGGCATTTCCTTGGCTGCTCTGAAACTGCTCTGATGCTTCTGAGCAGAAGTCCAAAATCTTCCTTGAGCACTTCTGGGGGTTTTGTGGAGGCTAAGTGGGGAAAACAACTATTGGTGTGTGTTAATTTGCTGTGCTAAGGCATGCTTTTCAGGCAAATATTCTCTTGCAAGACTGAAATTTTATTTCTTTTATTTTATAAGATAATTAAAACAAGGAGGTACAATTTATGATGACCTGTGCCCCCAAGGCAGAGCTGGGCCAGGCAATCCTTGAGGGAGTGATGATAACATTTTCTAAAGAGGAGCAAGAACTGGAAACTCCAGAGTTTTCTCTGACTAATTCTAGGGTCTAAAAGGTGTCAGAAAGGAACATAATCTCCATTGCTGTGCTTTGCTTAAGGAACTTGAATAGATTAGTTCATAATATTCCTTATTTCCTAATTATGGTCAAACAGAAATACTTCAACAGCCCTGTAAGTAGGAGACACACAAGAGGCAAACCACCTTCTTAATGACCTCTGTGCAGTGGTGAGTCCTGTAAAATCAATGTACAGCAGAGCTGAGTGTCACAATGCCACTGCATTGATTCTGGATTACAGCTAAACTGTAAACAGTCTAATTTGGCTGCTCACTCTCCTTTGGTATTGTGAGCAAACAGCTTTTTAAGGAGATGTTTGCTGAACCTTTGAACTTTCCACACAATGTTTTTTTTTCTTTACCCATCTATTTAAAGGATTGTGTGGAATGAGTTTCTTTCTAGTTAGTTGCAAGGTAGACTCACTGTGAACACATTTACTTTTCAGAGAGTTTTATTTAAGTTTTTCTGCTTCCTGATATCTCTGGGATTGAGCACTTTTTTGTTATTATTATGAATGTACCCACAAGTATGTGTGCTGACTCCCAGTGACTTCAAAGGAATTTAACCAGAACAGAGGAAACTTTCTGGACCAATCCCTTCTAAAGCCCACTGATCCTTGCAACAGGTCAAAACAAGATGAAGTGAAGCACATACTTTTGGGTGAGCAACTTTGCATTTTTGATCTCTTTAGAACCTGTACTAAATTCTGAGTTGAAGTGGCTGAAATCAATGTTCAAACCATATTTTGTGCAGAAAAGTAATAGCCAGTATGTGCTGGGGTTTAAAAGTGGGAATGATTACTTAAATTGCCATTAATTTTTAATGAATCACAATATCCTTGACTCAATCTCCTGAGAGATTGTTTATGCCTCAGACTGCTCAGGTCCTGCCAGGACTAGATGACTTCTTTGTACACCACATTGTGTTCAAAGAATTTAATCCCCTGACTATGAAGTGAAAACTTTAAAACCATATTAAGCTTTTCACAGCCAGAGACAGAACACTTATTCTTTTAATAATTTTCAAAATTGTCTGAAGATGGATATTAATGTTTGGGTTTTCTTTCCCCCTCGTGTTTGCATGAAAAAATCTTTCTGCTGTGCTTAACCTCAATCAACAATGGATTGTTGCTGTGAAGGCCAACCCCTTTCCAGTGTGGTCTGCCAGGGAATGAGCAGGGATGGGCAGAAATTTTGGCCATGGAATTATCTACTTAAGCTGCATAGATCTTTACACTACATGTTCCACCAAACTGCTCTTCAAAAACATCTGATGGGTGTGGGAGGGATTTTTTAAATGAGGTCTGTTTACCAGATTGATCTTGCTCTCAGGACAAGTCTTAATGACTGCAGTGTGGTGGCCATCACCTTGCTCAAGTTGTTTCCCTGTATTATCCTATATATTATATATTATCTTGTGCCTTCATACTGAACACACCACTTCTACTCAAACTCTTTGGGTTACTTTGAAATTATTTCAGTTGAAAAAGGTGAGTTCACCCTGAGTGCCACTCTGGCAGGCAGCATATTGGGAGAATTGGTAGCTCTGGCTCTGTTAGCGTGGAGGTTGATTGCAGCTTGAGGTGTCAGAGTGGAATATCAGTGTCACATGGAAAGGCTGAATTAGGGCAGCTACACAAGCCCATCAGTCTCCTCTTTGCTCTGCCATCTGCAGGAACCCTCCCAGGTCCTCCTGCCCATTTACTGCAGTGAGAACTGGGGGAAATTAGAGCTGTGGCTCAGTCCTGTGGTGACTCCCCAAAACTGTCTGTGAAAAGCAGTGCGGAGACATAATTAGGCCTAGAGGTGATGTTTGATCTTAATGATCAATTTTACTGAATTCCAACAGATGCTGTGATGCTCAGTTTCAACCTTTTGTAGGGCAGCTGTGGGCTGAAGAAACAGCCTTGTTTTGTTGCTAGCAGCTGGATCAATATTCTGTAGTGTGGCTGCTGCAGGGCTCCCATGCTCAGGGCTGTGGAGCAGAGGAGTCAGGCTGTGCTGCTGCCAGCCTTGTCTGGGTTCTGCACTGGAGGGTGGCACAGGGAGCTCTGGGGGCTCCTGAAGGGGTCCTGGAGGCTTTGGGGTCCTGTGGGACACTCAGCAGTGATGTCCAGCTTCATCAGCACCAGAATTAGTAAACTGTTCATTGAAGTGGTACTGCTGACTGTGTGACAGAGCTGTAAAAGGGTAATAATTCACCTGGGTGTAGTTTGGGGGGAGTAAGAGGGGCCTCCAAGACTGGGATGCTGCCTCAAATGGAGTAACGAGTTCTGTTGTAGGTAAAATGATCTTAATTGCAAGCAGTGACATTTAATGCCAACCAGCTGATCCTTCTTCAAGGGGATTCAGAAGCAGGGAAGAAAATGTCACCAAGTATTTTTCTAGGAACAAAGGGCACACTTTCAGCTCTGCTCTCAGTGGCCACACCTAATGATTACCCTGAGGAGCCTTGTCTGTCAAAAACATGCCACTCATCACTGATCTCATTTAGGCTTTAATAAAGCATATGACCCAAAGTCTTTCAATCCAGCTACCAGTTATGCAGATATGATGCCCTATGCATTTAATTAGGGAGCTTAAAAGCCACTAGTGTTTAATTCTCTAACCTAGCTTGTCCCCTCTCCCATCTCCCATCTTTCCTTTTAAAGGTGGAACTGAAGTTGCATTGTGGGGAAAGCAGACAGGCAAGTTAATTGAAGGGCTGAGATGAGTGGTCCAATGTATGTGTCTATTTTTTATATTCATACACATAGATATGTTTGGGGTTTTTTAAAATGCAGCAGAGGAGGCTGAGCTAAGAAGGTGCAACCTAATGTGCAAGTAAGACATGGCAGGTGTCTGGAAGTGGCACAGGAGAGTTGTGGAGTACCTGAACACTGAAATCATTGAGAGGAATTTTAGTGGAGGATTGTATGCTGGTGTGTTTGCAGGTCCAGGATCCCACCTTTTTCACTGTTTAAGAGAAGATTATTTTGAGTACAGAAGTACAATTTGTTTAAAGTGTCAGAGTCTTGGACAGAATCAGTAACAATTAGTCAAAGTGATTGAGGTTAGAAACAACAATCTTTTCACAAGAAATGGAAAGTCATCTTTTTCAGAAGATTATGGGTAATAAAAATTTTGGGAGTCACTTCTTGGATTTACCAACCAGGTAGAGTTTTGAACTGTATTTTCTCCATATCTCTTAAGAAGATGAAATCATATGCATTAAAAGTGCCATAATACTTTTTTTTTTTTCTTTTTTGACGGTTGGAAAATTGTTCCCTGCAGTTTTTCTCTAATGCTTTTTCTCCAGTCCACTTTTAAATGATACAATTGATAGGCTTCCAAGACTGATTCAATGCCTGAACTGTAGGTACTAAATCTCCTTGAACTTCTGGCTGAGCAGCAGAATTGAGTCACGATTCTCATACATTAAAAATTAAAGGCCAGATTTCCTTTGCAGTTTTCACCTCCAGAATTCCTACTGAATTTATGCTTTCTTTTTTTCATTTTTGTTTTTTTCAGTATGAGACTGAGATTGTTAATGGGTTTTGCATCAAGTTAATTATATTTGTATCAGAAAACTTTACCTAAATCTTAAAGCCCAATGTCCTAACTCTGACAGAATCTGTCGTGGGCAAGAGGAATGTGAAGTAGCTGCTGGCAGCAGCAGCAAACATGAAGCACCTCAGTTTTTGCTTGTCAGTCCTCATATACTGAACTGCTCTTGGAGTTTTTATATTGAGTAAAAATATTACTTTGCTGTTTTTTGGTTTTCAGGGTTTTTTTTTTGTTTGGATTTGTTTTGCTTGTTTGTTTAGTATTCTACAGAACTTCTCCTTTTAGTGGATTTAGAGATTTCTGAGTGGGTTTCATGCAAGTGCAGCTTCAGAATCAGTTTTCTGGATTTTGCTGAGGTGCTGGGAAAAACTTTCCTGTTTAACTCTGGTTCTCCCTGTAAAGCAGATTATGAAGCTGTGCTACATGGGAGGGAAAAAGTCTGTATAATTCAGGGAATATTGAAAAGGGCAAACACTCAAGATAAGCAAATAAGTTAGTTTCAGTCCTGTTCAATATAAAGCCTGTTCTGTTTTCCTTTTTTAAAACAACACAGACTACATTCTGCTGAAAAATATTAGTACTGTTTCCCAGGAGACAGAGTTGCCACAGCTAAAAGCACAATTTCCTTCCCATGATGTGACTGGCACATCTGAGGTACAGTTCCTCTGCCACTGGATGATCAAATATGATAAAGTTACATGGTCAAAGTCAGTAAATCTTACTGCCTTTTATCCATGTGATGATCCTTGCTAGTAGAAATGAAAACGGGAGTAGGCAGGAGATGTTCCACACTATCCCTGAAGTGCTCAAAGACATTTTGCCTCCTGAGAGAGTCTCATCTCCTGCAGCTGCTGTGTTATTGTGCTGACTTTCAAAGTGGGCCTTGGAACTGATCCAAAATTTATTCCCATTTTGGGAAGCTTTCTGTCAACTCAAGATCACTGCTTGTTGCCAGCCACTGCAACAAAATGAGCGACAGTTCACAGGTGTGGAAAACCCACTATGTTCTTGGAGTTTTCATTTGATTACCTAATTGTATGGTTTTAATTTCACACACCAGAACTATCACTTGCAACCTTGAATTTTAGAAAATAACATAGGAGCTGAACATTAGGAACTTTTATATTTTTCATGATGAGATCTTTTTCCTGTAGTTAAAGTGTTTTTGATTCAGTATCCCATGCATATGTAATATAGGGATTGCTATTTCCTCAAGTATTATTTGAGAGGGGTCCATTTAAATATAAAATAGAAAGTCATTGGGATGAAATTTTTATTTTAAAAATTGGCATGTCTGTTTTAAAGCAATATAGTTATCAGGGGTGTTATTTTCACTTTCAGTAATAAGATGGTGGCATTTTGGACCATAAAGGTACGAGAAATAAGTTGCTTGTAAGCTACAGAGTGCAGTGTGGTTGTGGAATATAATAGAGTAAGTGCAAAATTACCTCCACAGCCATTCCTGGAATTGAGAGAACAGAGAACTGGCACAAATCCACCTCTTGTGAAGAGCAATGCATGTTGAGAGTTGGTTGTTGGGAAGCCCTTTGAGATTCTTTGTTCACAAAGGAAACGACCACATTAAGTCTTTGCTTGGGGGAGAGTAGAGAATTTTGCCTGTGATTAAACAGATATGAACCTCAGGGACCTGCAAAAGCAGTCATTTTGTGGGGTGAGGGTGGAAAAGCATGAGTATTTTAGTCAAAGAAATGTTCTTCATCCAGGAGGGTCAAAAGGGCTTGCGGAATTCAGGGCACGTGAAGCTGAGAGCTCTGGCCTGGAGGTCATTGTATGTACCAGGACAAAGGATGGATAGAGGCCACAGGAATGCTTAATTAGTCTGAAGATGCCAAGAAACACACAGAAAAGTCAGGGAAAAACAAGGGTAAACCCTCAGCTTCCCAGGTAGTGTTAGAAACTTAATAAAGAGTCAGGTACCAGGATGAAGTTTCACCCCAGGTATCCATCACTTGTTCTCTCGATTTCTGGGCCTCCCAGTATTTCCAGGGATGGTGCAGACCTGATTTAAATTGATGGGAGAATTGCTTTGGTTAATTATCTGTTCTGGAGCACTTAAGAAGTAATTTGCAGACCCCAGTGACCTGCAGTCTGACAGGCCCACCAGCTCCAGAATCTGGGTCCTGCTGTGAACTCTGGGGTAGATGAACTATCAGGATTGGAGAAAATGTTGACTGAAGTGCAAGAAGCTGGAGATACCTGACCTCTTCAAAGTACAGCAGAACTGTGAAGTCCTCCTTTCCCCTCAAGGACAGAAAATATGATCTTTTGGAAAATGGATGCTCTTTTACAGCTGCTGCACCTGGTTAGTCTCTGCTGTACAAAGGCCAGAGCAATAACAGTGAGCAAAAGGCCAGGGATCAAATAGCTTGTTATATTTTTCTCCTCCATATCTCATCAATCAACATAGCAGGGGGATAGATTTATGACTTTTCTCTATGTGCAAACCTTCCCAAAGTTCAGGGTTGGTTGGATGGAGCAGAGAGGACAAGGCACTGATCTCTGGCACTTGTGAAGCAATTCTGCCAAGAGAATTTATCTGCCTGCAGGACCAGACTGTTGCTGCCTCAAGTGCTCTGGAAATAATAACTCTGTGCTGGCCAGTTGCTGGTGAGTAGGGTCAGTGTATCCAAAATCAGCCCCAGGCAAAGACACATTAATGAAGGAGATCAGAACTGGGGCTTTGTATTTGGAAATGCATTGGTATTTAATGCTTTATGGATGATCTGTACCCATTAGCCTATCAAAGTAAATAAGATGTGTGCTGCATTTTTGCTTTGAAAACAGTCTAAATAGAAGAAAATATTCCAGGAGCAAACAGAAAAAGCTCATGCTGCATTATGCTGAGTTTTCCCCTGACTTTATTGCCTTTATTCTGCTGCAGCTACAGAAAACTCATTTAAACTATGAAACTTCTTTGGCATGGATTCTTTATATTGATGAAACAGAGCTGACTTTCTCTGGAGAGCCAGAATGTTATTAAAGCACTTAACCTAGCACTGCTGTGGCTATCAATTATGCCCTTCATTTACACTATACAAGGCTGACGGCTTATTTGAAGTTCAAGAGGTTTTTTTAATGAGATGTTAATTGAGTACACCTGCAGTTGGCTAAAATTTTCATGGACAATTAAGTGTGATCTTTTGCCTTCCTAAATTCTTTGTTTTTCCTAGGTTTCAATACTGTGTATTGAATACTGTGTTTCAGCAGGTATTTTCAGAGTAGAGGTATGGAATTTTAATATACAGCAATGACAATAATCATCAATGTTTGTGATTTATGATTAACCCTTTAAGCTTATTGTCTAAGCTGCTGTGTGTTGTGGGTTGACCCTGGCTGGACATGAGGTGCCCACCAAAGCTGCCCTCTCAATCCCCTTCTCAGCTGGACTGGGGAAAAAAATATAACTCAAGGCTTGTGGGTGAGGATAAGGACAGGGAGAGATCACTCACCCATTGCCATCACAGGCAAATTGGACTCAGCTTGGGAGAAATTAACTGCATTTATTACCAATCAAATCAGAGTAGGATAATGGGAAATAAAACCAAATCTTTTATCTTTCCCTGCAGCCTTCTCTTCAATCTGTGAGAATTTTTTCCTTCTGGACTTCCTCTATAATTCTGCAGTTCAGCATATCTGACCTTAGTTTGTGCTAAATTAAAGGGTAAATTTAACACAGACTCTCTGCTGATAGGAGGAATTTTGGAGACAAGAAAATTGATCTATCAGACCAAAACAAAATCCAAAGCACCACTTTTTAAAATACCCAAGACAACAGCTTCAAACAGATGCTTTCATGCTAAGCAGTAACAAAATGAAAGTTTGCAAGTAATTTAGTGTTGCATGAAGGAACTTTCAAGAATGCTTAAACCTGCAAGGACATATTCATCTGCAAACTCTTCATGTCCACTTTCATTATCAACTCAGATGGAAAAAGTTTAAAAATATTGCTGGATTTACCATTGTTGCCTCACAGATTCAGTTTCCTACGTCTAAGTCTTAAGTGACTTAAGTGACCATTTGCAGTGCAAAGGATTATTAGCAATGTACCCATTAGCTTCCAATTAAGAACAGGTACATAATGAATTACAGGATGATGGAGGTTGGAAGAGATCTGTAGAGGTCATTGGGTCCAGCTGTGGTTCAAGCAGGGCCAAACAATGCAGCAGTTGACCACAGTGATATTGTACTTTGGGAGCCTGAGCACTAAATTGCTCCCAAAACACTGTTATGGAGGCAACTGCACAGTTATAACAATTACATTGTCTGAGAGCTCGTGGGACCAAGGGCTAAAACATTTCTGGTTGGCTGATGGGCTCTGGATGATGCCTCTACAGTGTCTTACTGCCCATCAAGGCTCTGGGTGTTGCTTACAAATAAGGTCTTGGTGTCAGTCACTGCTGAGCTTGAGATAAACTAAAGCTGCAGACCACACTCTCCTTTTTCTTGTCTCTAAAAAGTTACCAATTTCTGCACTGGGATATCATATTTCAGAAATGTATATGCTCATTATTAGAGAGCAACATGAAATAGCAAATAATTTAGAAAGGCCAAGAACAGGTCAAAATATGGGGAGGACATGACAAGACTAGGACATCAAAGTAATAAAGACTGGTTGAAATCAAAGGCATTCAAATAATGAAGAAGATGCAGCACTGATGATGCCCTAGAATGAATGAAACACTAGATCAAAAACTCATGGTGAATGATTCTTAATCCCTAAAAACTTTAGAGACTGGGTCTTTTTTGGCAGGGTGGTGAGTGAGGAGAAATATGATTTAGTCAGTGCTTTTTTACACTGAAAAGTATTCAGTGGACATCCCAGTTAAAAAAAAAATAAGCATGTGCATTAAGTATGTCCTTAATTACTTCTGATTTTGGTTTCAAAGCTTTGTCATGATCAGCATTATTTCCCTGAATTATGTTTGTAGGTCAAACAGGTTGTCCCTGCAGTATTGCAGCATGAGATTTTAGTAGTTATCATAAAAGGGGTCAGGCAGGGTTGCTGGTCATAGCAATTCCTGCTAAACTGAAATTATAGTAATTGACACAGAGAATTTCTGGCACTTTGTAGTGATTAATCTGTAGCATTTGTTAAAGCAAAAGTCAAGTGATTGAGAAAGGGAAAAGGAGGCTTTAAATTATTTTTATAAATGCTATGGTTTTGCATAACAAGTGAGCTTGTTTTACATACATTTATCACTTGATACTGAGGAGTCTGAGAGCACTTTGGTAAATGTGATACTTAAAACAAAAATGTAGTGGGGAATTACAAGTTGGTAATGACATTGAGAGAACTGGAAATAAAGCTGAACACTTATTTTTGGGCAACATCATTGACTTTGTGACTTCAAGTCGCAAACTTTAAAGAAGAAAAATAGAAAAAAAATGTTTTTGACACTAAACAGAGTAGTCCGATAAATACATTTCATCAGCTCAAAGAAGGCCAAACCTGTGTAATTTCCCTCTGGAGACCCTGGCTGTTCCACAGAGCAGTGGGTAAAGTGAGGAGGAGGGGTGGATTTGGACACAGTTCTTTTTGCAAGTGATGATATTCTCTTCTGTATAAAGCAATTGGGCATTGACTGGCCAAAAAGCGGAGGGCAGTGAGTTCCTAATTAGGCATTAAAGCTGCTTGGCTGGGCTGCAGTTGTGATGAATCCTTGCCTCTCTGGTGCCAGGGTCCAGGTGGTCTTGGCAAAATATGGATATCCATTCCTGGGTTAATGTTTTAGCTCCTGAGAACGGGGTAACACAGGAAGGGCACTGCTGATTATGCTTTGCCAGACCCTTGTTTACATTAATTTTCATTTGAGTGAGAAAATTTATTTGAGCTATATAAACCTGAATTTTTTTTTAATCTTTGGTCTGGATGCCAACTGAAATTTGAGTAATTTGTGGAGTCCTGTTTCCTGTATCATTAACTCTGGTGAGTGTGAACACTTGAGTGTGGTAAAAGCAAGAAAAGGTAGAAAATTATCTGGGAGGAGAATTTTTTATCTTTTGCTTTATGCAAGTAATTTTTGATCTGTGGTCTATGGACCTTCTGAGGTTTCTCTGTTGCGTTGAAGGGGTTCAGGAAAAGCAAATTTTCACATTCCACAGAATGTGACTCTCCTATGCCTTCACTGGAACATTTTTTAGGGTCCGTAAATCAAAAGATTGAAAATCCTTTCTCTAAACATACTAAGTATACAGTAATTTTCCACAAGAGAAGACTAAATTGCTTTGGTACAATGCAAACTAATTTTAGCACCGGATCTCTGGTGTATTTCCTGCAGCCTCCCCGCGCCCCTGGAACCGCAAGTTCGCGGAGCAGAAACGCACGCGGGGCTCCAGAGCAGAGTTTGCTCATTTATATTCACAAGCCTCTAAAACCACGGTGCAGAACTTGATTGGGCTCCAGTCAGTGCTGCACCTCGGTGCTGTGCAGGCCAGCCAGCTCTGAGCCTGCCAGGAGGGAGCATTTCAAGCTCTGGCAGGAATTACCCACCAATAAATTGAAGGGAGGCTTTGGAAAGTCTCCAAAGAGGCAGGTGTTCAAACTAAAACATTTGCACTGTTTTCACCTGAGTGACTGCTCGCCCTGAAATCTTATCTGCAGAGGAACACGGGGCTGGGTTCCGTGCTGGTACCACACTGTGCCTCCCCTGCAGCCATCCCGATCCAGACACCAAGATCAAATAGACACAATGACTTTTTTTTTGTTTGTTTTTTTGCCTCTGAAAGGGAACAGTCTCCTGTCTGTTGATAAGAAAAGTGCACTTAAAATTAATTAATGAATATTTAACTAATTCCACAAAGTTGCATGAAAATGCGGAATTGTCCAATTTAGTGAATATATTAAACAGGATTTTTTTGATAAGGGGGATGTAAGTGAAAAAAAAAAAACAAACCAAAATAGTCACACACACACACACACACAAAACCCCTCAAAACCAACCCAACCAATTAAAAACCAAATCAAACCAAAACACTATGTATGTGTAAAACATATTTATTTTGTGGTTTTTGAAGGCATGCTGCTACAGCCACTATGATTAAGTGCAAGAGAAATGATATTTTTGGATCCTTTTCAGCTGTCTTTGCAGAACAGGAGAAGGTAAATGCAAGCTCTCTTTGAGGCCTGAGCTGAAGTGTGCAGAAGTAAATGGGGAGATTTCCCTAAGCCCAGTGGCCTTTAAATTGTGATTTTTAAGGTCAGTGGTTCTGTAATTTGGGAGGTATTCTCAGTGTTCACTTGGCCAAAACCACGGATAATATCTTCTGCCTCTGTTTTTTTGCCAGTAGTAAGATTTTATGGATTTTAGCTAAGCTATTATTATATTCCTTGTGCATAGTGAATTACTTATTAACATTTATAGCAATCTCTGACAGTTGGTAGGCAACATTTTTGTTGTCTATTGGCTTTAAACAATTTTCAGGGTTTTTTTTTCTTTAAAGTACACTGAATATTGTTCAGACCCTGCTGCTTGTACTCTATTTTTCCTGCTCTTTTGAGGGTCAATATTGTTTTCTACCCTGCAGTCAGTGAACCCTGTCACATCAAAAGGAAACTAACTACTAGAACCAATAAAAATTGTTGATTCACATTTTATGTGGAAGAATAACTCTCCTGACAATGACTTTTTTCCCTGGGCTTATAACAACCTCCAGGATATTCAGATTTTGTTACATTTCCTTTCTTTCACATCCTTTCTATATGTGAATGTGACAGAACAAGTCATCACAAGGATGCTTCACTCTCATCCCTCCCATTCTTGTAGTTTTACTAAAATTCAGTCATTGGCAGAACAGAGAAAAAAAAAGGAAATCAGAACTCCACAAAAATTTCACCAAGGAGCACAACTTAATAACTCAGCGTGGGTTCAGTGGAGAATGTTTGTGCCCTTTAATTGGAGAAACATAGTTATCTTAATGTAGCCATTCTTCTAAATTAACTTGAAATTGCATTTGTATTAATGATGATCATTATGCATTAATGAGAAATCATTTGTTCCTTCAATATTTTCTAATTGTATCACAACTTCCATAGCTGCCAAAATGTTATTGGTGGTGGTGATTACCAATTTGAAAAAATAAATAATCTTTTTTATAGGAATGGATCACTTATTCAATATGACACAAAGGATAAAAGAAGAAATAGATCTTGCTCATTTGCTTGGTTGTAATTAGAGACCTTGCACATTGAGATCTAAGTGTCTTGTGCCATGTCAGTCTTTATTTCACAAGAGAGAATCTATTTAATGTTGTCTTGATCCATCACCCTCACACTGAGGGACATAGCAGGGAAACAGCAGCAGAGACATGAGCCTCTGTTGTGGTGTTGTTAACTGCTTCTAAACAAAACTTTTATAGCACTGAAGACAAAAACATGCCAAGATGACTTAGCCTTAAAGCTATCTGGCTTCAACTCCAGACAAGCCTTTGCTGGTGTCATAAAAAACCTAGAGGAGGATTTGCAATGTGTCCAGGCTTTTCTGAAGTGATGCTACCTGAGCTGGATATCTGGAGAATGGATGTTCAAAGCTAGCCAGTGTGGATTTGATCCAAAGGAAGCTAACCTTAAAACAAAGCTCCTGCTAGCTCCATTTAGCTTTGACTGAGGCCCAGGAGGAGATTATGGAAGCCTCTTTTCCATTTCTTCTGAATACTAAACCAGATCTGCAGCTCAGAAGCTGAATTGGATTAGGAGAACAGAAGTGTTTCTCACTTACTGGTTAATTCTGTGACCTTGTGCACTGCTGATTTTGAGATTGTAATCTAAAGTTATGTATTAAATGGTTGGAATATATCAGTGATGTTCTTGAAGATGCTTTCAGAAGTCAGAAGGATGATGAATTTTTTTTCCCTTTCAGGAAAAAGCCCCTAGAAGGCTTAAGTTTGTATGGGAATAAGTGCACAGTGTGGGGTGGGGGCAGATCCTTGTCACTGGCCACAGCCTTGGATGGGACAGCAATTTAGGTCTCATAGATAACATAAAGTGACAAAATATCAGTAGGGGGTCTTGTACTTTCCTAAACAGCTTTGTTTTCCAGACACTTCAAACCTCTCCTGAAATCTTCCGGAGACTAAATTTTGCAGGCAGGGCTTCAGCTTTTCTTTTCTCCTGGGAACAGTTTCACCTTGTAAAAATGGGTTGCTTCAAGGTTTTTTCCTGTTTTTTTTTTCAGATGGGTTAATATTAAAATAAGTTTGGATTTTTTTTATCACTGTTGAGCTCCTAAGACAGTTACCTATGGCTGAGACTTATAACATGTTAGCTTTAAACACTTCCAATAACTGTGCCTTGTGGTCTTGCAAATCAGCCATTCACTGTGACAAATAATATTGCCTATATCCAAAAACCCCAAATTCCTGTTTTCTGGATAGGCATTTCCCTGCAGGCATCAGGAAAGCTTTACAATCCTACCAGGTGTATCTTGTTTAAAATTGTTCCTGTAGGAGTTTTCTGGACACTGTGCCCAAGCTTTCCAATGAGATTGATTCCTGAGAAGGAAACAAGTGACTCCATGGATCCTGCTCCAGACATTTTTCTGATTTTCCCAGTATTACCCAGGTCAATCTAAGTGCTCTGGCGCACCTGGAAATCCAGGTGCTCTCTGGAGACCCCCAGGTGTTGGCATCCAGAGCTGGCTTGGGCTGTCAAAGTGTGCTTTAGCTTCCATCCCATAGAATGAAAGGTGAAGTGTTTTGATATGTAAAGGAATGGGGCAAACAAACTCAGCAAGGTCAGCAAAGTAAAAATCCCATGTATTTGAACAATTCTTGTACCTAATGCTGAAAGCAATCCTCTTGCCAGCCATACTGAGTTTATGTCATAACAGTAATAAAAGGTTTGTGCCCCTCTCCTCTGGTGAAAAGTGCTTTAACTTGACTCAAGGCTTTAACCCTCTTATTTTTTTTTTCTTTTGAAAATTTCTGAGCCTGTATGGCAGTTGCTTTTTCTGGTCTCAGTTATTAAAAATGTATCATTTTTACTGGTTGCATGGCAACATATAATCCCTTTGTTCTGTTTTGTTTAAACAGATGCTGAGAACTCTGCCTGTCATAATAAGTAAAAGCACTACCCTCAGGCTTCCTTTAAAACTGAAAAAGAGGGGAGCTCACAGGGCTTGAATTAATGTTCCTTCCAAAAGTGAAACTTTGGGTTGTAGCAAGGAACAGACCTATAATTCACTTAAATATTTATGCTTCAAATGTATTCTGGTGCCATAACCTAATTGACTTTAATAGGTTAACTCATACAGACCAGGATGGGGGCTTCCAAGTCAAAGGCCATAGCTCCTCTGACCAGAACAGAGAGATTTTCTCCAGAGAAGCAGTGAATTGAGAACAAAAATCTGCTAGAAAATAGAAGTATTTTTTCATTGACTTTAATAGGCTGTAAACTCACTGATGTTTAGTGAGCCTGTTGGAGAGCAAAAAAACTGTAAGTGGCATGAGAAGGCCACAGTTTTGATTTGATTTCTCTTGGGTTGATAGGGTTTATGGATGCTTGGGAAGTTTCTCCTGAATTCCTTCAGCTGCAGTTGAATAAGAGGCAGGCTGTAGGAGTTTCACAACATGAATGCTTCAGTGGCCAATATTACCTGTTATAAAAGGATGAGGATGTCATTCACTGTATCAGAGATTTCCCTGACAAATGGGAGTGGAATGCAGCCCTCAAGACAAAAGTAGGAGACTTGAAGTGTATCTGTCACAATAGAGCTGTTATAAACATTTCAGAAATTTATTTTGCTGCCTTTAAACATTACCAGAAGCAATAAGCCCCAGCATTTTTTTTTTTTAATAAAATGAACACTGACATGGTACAGCTAGTTGTCCAGGTTTTCTAAAGCAGGTAAAACTGTGGAAAGTTATTTAAACCTTACTATTACCCTGTATGATATGCAGACCTGGAAGCCTGTGAAGTGACTGTAATGTGTGTGTGTTAGTCACAGACCCAAATTAGACTAACAACACTCCCAGGGGTTATTTTTAGGAGGACTGGATTTCTGGGATGTTAACATGTCTTAATAAAAATTCCCCCTAGAAACTTTTATGGGACCACAGGGTTTCATTGCTGGATTTGAGCTGGACCCTCAAAGAGACAGGCTCTTTTCCAGTTTATTTAGTGAGCAATATTGTTAAGAAATTTTGGTGAATGAGAAGAATCTCACCTCCTCTGGGTTTACTCTCAACTCTGAGAGATTTCTATGGCAAATGGAAGAAATAAGTGGGTCATGAGAAGGTTTGCTCATGTCAGTGACTCATTGGCATGGCACAACATGGGTGATTTGTTTTTTAGCTATCTAGTAAACAGCTCTTTAGGGAGGAGCAAGGTGTTCTGAGCAGTCTCTGCTCCCGAGGGATGTGAATGGAGAAGATAAGGATGGTTCTTGGTGTATTTTTGAAGCTGCACTGAAATCTGTGAACTCGGGCTTATTGGACAGAAATCGTCTAGCTGTACATCCTCTAGCTTAAATCTTGAGCCTTTCCAACGTGAGCTGAAAGTATGGATGAGATGAGACAAGGGCTTCAAAAATGTAACATTTGTTTTTCAAATGTAGCTTTAACCAGTGAGCTGTTCAGACAATGTCCATGCAGTTTTAATACTGCTTAATGTTGGATCTAGTTTTAAACTTGTCTTTTTGCTTCTGTGTACTTTAGCTATCATTGAGAAATGATGAAACCACTTCCATTTTTGGGTGAATAAGAAATCACACTGTGACTACTTGTTAATACTGTCTGGGTTGTGCCTGAGGAATAATGCTTTTCTTTTGTAACAGCTCCTACCTCGGTGTTTTACTGGTACCCAGATTTTGTTCTGTCAGACCTTGAGATGTTCTGTAATTAGCTGCCTTTTGATTATCTAATCTGTTGTATATAGCCACTGGTTAAGCTGCATTTTGAAATGAGAATGTGAGTAGCAAATTTCTGAGTGACTGTCCCATCTGGGGCCAACACTGTGGAGGGAGGGAAAAGGCTCCACCTTGGGGAATTTCCCTTTCTGCTGGGGGAAGGGAACACAGCCCAGGAGCGGACCTTGCATCCAGGAGTACAAATCTGGAATGATTTTCTGAACATCACATGAGTAATCTTGAGTTTGCAGGGCCATAGTTGAGATAATTGTCTGACGAAAGTGCTTTGCAGAGGGAAATCTGCTGCTCCCCTTCTGGTGGGAACAGAGAGGAGCATAGAAATGTAGTTTCTGTTTTGCTCTGCTTTTTATCTCAGGCATCCTTAGTTGTTGCAAGTGAAAGTTCTGCTGGAGGGAAGCTTTATCCAGTTCTTCTAAGTGTAATTTTAAAAGAACACGTTTACTGTCCATTCAGTTCAAAAAAGTGCAACAGTTTGTCATAAAGAGATGGTTCATACATCGTCTTGACTCTTTGTGTGCCCCAATGTCATTACATTATGTAATTTACCAGGTTTTACTTTCTTTCTCTGTGCTGTGGCACTTCTAATAAGTTGCTTTCTAATCTCTTTGTTACATAAGCCATATATCTAAAGCCTCCCTAAACTCAGAGGGGCTCAAACATCATCTGCACCTCCATTCCTCTGCTTACCAGGAGGGATTTGGGGGTCTCACTCTCAGACTGAGTCCACCCCTGCACTTACCTGATGCTCTCGAAGGAATAATAAAGGAGCCCCCCATGTCACAGTCATGAAATTGTCTGAAGACATCAGGTAAATAAAAAAAGAGCTGATTTATTCTGATATGGAGGCATTGTTAATTAAGTCATACATGGTAATGAACACTAAGCAAAGAATGCTACCTGACATCAGCAATTATTTTATTGATGCCTCCGCATCTCAATCAAATGCAGCTCCTGACAGGTAGTATTTAGCAATGATGGAAAAATGGTAGCTTTGAGAGGAGGGGAAGTGGGGGTCTCTAGTGAATGATAGATTAATTCCATTAGAATCAGAATTTCTGGATATGGTTTTAGTTGCAAAATGGAGTTAACTCCACCTGGGTAGCTGCATGAGTTTATTGTAGAGGGTAAGTTCTGAGCTGATGAAATGCCAGGTATTGATCAAATCCTCAGTAGGTTTCCTGCTCTGTAATCATCCCAGCAGCAGCTGCTCAGGCCACCAGGTTCTCCAGAACCCTTCATCAGGAAAAGTGCTCATTTCAAAAACCAGTCTTTGATGAGCAGACAGGAAAAGCTCAAATCCTCTATTCATGAATTTATCCATCTTCAGTATGAAAGGATTCCCAAAAATCTCACTGGTAACTCAAGAAGGAAGCTGAGAAAGGCTAATAACTTTCTGACCTGGTCCCAACTATTGCCTGCTCACTCTTACTGGAAGTTCTCCCAGCACTGGTTCATAAAACCTTTTTTTAGAGGGAGGAGTAGAAAGAGAAGGAGGATACTG
Organism: Polioptila caerulea; assembly: GCA_013397295.1. Lineage (NCBI taxonomy): Eukaryota > Metazoa > Chordata > Aves > Passeriformes > Certhiidae > Polioptila > Polioptila caerulea. The sequence continues at coordinate 610,784 of VYXF01005663.1, forward strand.
TTCAAGGTATCCCATGAAACTGAGAACTAACTCTTGCATGTTAGTCTGGTGCTTCCTCATGTGTCAGTTTATTTTTGAAAGCAGCAAGAGACAACCCTTGCCAAATTAGGCAGCTGAGTGTACAGAAATATACAAGTACTTGCTGAACTAGAGAGGAAATAAACTCTGTTTAGGTGATGTGAAAACCCTTTTGGTTTCATATTTCTGGTGGAGAATCAACAAAAGGCCAAGAGCGAGGAGCTGCTGATTTACACTTCAAGTATGTCTAGAAAGTCTTTCCTGTGTGATGTCAGCATTCAAAGAAACCTTTTTCCAACAATTACCAAAACCTCTAAGGCTGTTATTGTTGTTGGTAACTGTTCACACTCACTCATTGATATCACTGTATTTTGCTAATTTTCTTCACGTTACTGGAAACATTTTCCTCTTCTGTTTTACTTTTGACCATTTGATACTTCAGTCTTTGGAGGAAGACTGTCACTTTACAGTTCCATTTTGTTCCTATTATATAAAAATATTTCCTTCCATTGTCTTTCTTATTTCTTTTTCTTTTTAACACAGACAGATAAAAGGAGAAATAGATAGTTTTTCTATATATTTTTGGCATTTTCTTTATGCTGACTTGCATTAAGACCAAGAACTTTGCCTTTTATGCATTTGTTATATGTATGGTTTATACCTGCTTCTGCTTCCCCATAAACTGGCTTGGTTTTTAGTAGTTACAGTTTTTTTGACTCAGACTGTGGTTTTTCTGGACATTCAGAAAAATATTCCTAAGCTGTTCCCAATTATTGTAACATTTTTCTTATAAAATTCTTTCTCCCAGCTGGTTTGGCTCTTTTGTTCCCTTTTCTCCTCTCCTAACTTCATGAAATTGATCCTTTTTAAGCAACAAGCCTGTATATTAATAGTCTTGGCAAAGTAAAAAGTTTTTTGTTTGCACTTGAAAAACGCAATCAAGTTATGATCACTTCTTCTTTGGCTAATACCTTTCTTTGTGATCAATTTACTCCTATCACACAGATAAGCTATAATACAGAATTATCTGTGTTGGATGCATCTTTTCTGAGTTAAGATTTTATCATTCATAGATTCTTAGCAATAGCAAGGGCAATTTAACTCCAGCAGCAGGAGTTCTCTCTGCATAGATCACAACTTGGAGCCTTATTTTTTTTCCTTTTTCTTTATATATATTCTCATACTGATTCTGTGATTTGCTCCCCTTTTTGGGGAGAACATCTTTTTAGTAATTATTTGTCAAGGGGTTGGCCTGACACGTTTTTACAGTAAGACTATCTTTAATTTTAGCCCTGAGTTCAAATCATAGACTTTATTACATTTTCATGAGACTGTGCTAAACCTAACTCCTGGCTTCTGTAGTCCTTGGACTTTCCCCAAAACCCTCCCCAGTCATCCCCAAACTAGGTATTGTTGACCTCCTGACTGCTGATACTTCCCAAAAATCAGATAAAACCACCCTGAAAATGGTATTTCTTCTACTTTGTGGGGGGATTTGGCCATCCCTGATGAATTCCTGGGCTGATCTTGAAACAGTGAGCCTCTTGTTCTTTAGATACTTGGAGATTTTTAATTAAGTTGCTCTGAGAATGGAGAAATCTAACTCTGCCCAGGCTGTGTATTTTGCTTGCTGAAGCAGTACTCCTGCCTATCTGGAAGAAGCTGCAGTCACATCTGTGAGCACCTCTGGCCAACCCTTCGTGATTCAATGCAGGCTGGACCCTTCAGGATTTCTGCAGGGGTCAGGATGTCTCACTAATCTGTGTTTATTCTCAAATGCATTCCCCCATCCCCCCAAGAATTAATTTTCTCTGCTCTTTGAAACATATTTCTTGGCATTTATTGACATCAACACACAGAGTAACATGAAGATTTGCATCTGAAAAGAGTAACTTGGGGTCAAATCCTGGATTTATTGCTATAGTTATCATCTAGTGTGTGTGTTAAAGTCATTCTTGCAATCACTCCGGGGACACACAATGCACTTCATGTATATGCCTGCCTTGGAGAACACAGAACCCACATCAGAATAAAAATACTTAGGGGAAAATGGTAGTTTGCATTAAATTTCTAAAGGGATTTATGAGAAGCTGTAACAAACTATCTAAAGAATATGGATTTGGCTGTGAAAGAAGGAAGACCTAGAATTGACATGAAGGCTTTTATTCTTAGAAATGGTCTTATGTAATGGAGAGCTGTGGTATTAGCATGTTTTTTTCCTTTCCTCAGGAAATAATTAAGCACTCCCTTCTGATCATTTTATGGAATCAATACTCTTTCAGCAGCGTTAGCATTATTTGTCTGTGCAAAGTGCACTGTTATGGATGGTAATAATTTTTAATAGCTGACATTAACTCTTCTCCCTTGGCAGAGAATGGCATGAATGAAGGGTTTTAGTTTCTAAACACAGGCTGCCTCAGCTGGGTGTGAGAGGGACAGAGGTCCAGGTCCCTGTTTTTTGATTTTGATTCAGGCAGGCACTTGTTCTGCCTCTTCCTGCAGAAAAGCAGGAGAGGTCAACCCTCAGTGTCTCACAAGAGTGATTTTTAACCTGTACAATCTGGGCTTGGGGTCTGAGATGTCCCAGGAGAATTGGGTGGGACCTGAACAAAACTGGGCATGAATGTGGAGTGGAATAAACTGCTGGGAGCAAGGGGAGTAAATACAAGTGTATGGAGGATTGCAGTAGAGGAAACAGTGAGTTGGCTGTCTGGAAACATGGGCAGGAGTAAAGAAACAGAACCGTTCTTCCCTGGTTCTTCCACTGGCAGATATACAAGGGACAAATTAGTTTCTTCCCACAGCAGTTTGCTTTGCCAGCTTTCCTCAGGACAAAAGAAAATCAGGTGGGGAGGGCTGGAGAAAGATGGGGTGACTGTGGTGCGTATAGGGGGATTTCTTTGAACCCCACTGGCTGCTTCCACAATTGCTCAGGAACATAATCTGCTGCTGGCAGAGGGAAGAGCTGACAGCAGGAGACAGGGAGCAGCCTGGACAAGGTGCAGGATGTGGATGCAAATAACTGATGTGATCTGGGGAACAGATACCATGTCATTGTCCCACAACTGAGCCTTGTCTTTTCCTGATGGGGGTGAGCTAGAGCACTTTGAGGCTGCAGATGGTCAACCTCCACATACCAGATACTCATCTCCAGGCACAGAAGCCACTATGGCAGTGACTTCTGCCTTATTCTGGTGCACCTGCATGCAGTGAGATAAGGCAAGAGTTTTGTTGCCATTTCTACTGTCCTTACCCTTTTGTGGGGTTTCATTCTCTTCAAAGCTTATTAAAAGGGACCCCCTAAAACAGTAACACACATAACATGGATAATTATCTCTGTGTTTTGTAATACTCTTAAATGAAACTTAAATACCAGCCAGTTGTTGGAAAGTAATTACAGGAATTCACTTGAGATGCAAGTTTCTTTGAATTTAAAGTTGGAGCTGTAATAATAATAATAAAAAATCTCTAACAAAGAGTGGTTTCTGCTGAGAATAAAGTCTGACTGCTTCCCCCTCTGCCATGTCTCCCATGCCATGACAAAGCCAATATGTCATTGGAATCTCAGATATTTTACTAAACTCTTTGGAAGATCAAAAAGGGTATTGGAAATACTGTGCTGTTCTGGCTTGGTTCCCTCCTCTGCACAGAGACTGCTTTAAGAGTCTGCTGGGAGTAGAAGGTCTTTAGCTCCCACAGTGTTAGAGTTCCCATCAATCATGAAAGCTTTTTTGTGAAGTTCTCTGTTGTGTGTGGAGCATCCAGAGCTGCTCCCTAGAGCATTGACTCGGTGTCCTGCCTCTGAGAACGCGCTCTGGGAGCCTGGGGGGCCCCTGCTCACCTGTGCCAGGGCAGCTGCTGCTGCAGGGATCTGGGGAGCTCGAGTGAGCAGCAATGAACTCCTCTCACTTTCACATTTGTGGGAGCTGAGCTGTGCAGGCAGATTGTGGCTATTTTCTGTTCTTCTTATGTGACGTAAACCACGCTTTTCGTGTGTTTGTGTCCCTGTGACTGGAGAACAGCAGGGATTTTTAGAGCTTGGCTCTGAGCAAGAAGGAAATAGCAGGGTATGGAAAGGTATTTAAGTGCTGTAACATGGACACAAACCCAAGAAGTGAGAAATTATGCCAGGAATACAACCCTGAGCATGTTTAAGAGCTGGTGTGAAGGGGAGGCAAGCTGAGGTGTTTAAGCTGCTCACCTGTAGCTGTCTTGGAGATGTAGCAGGGATACTGTGAGCATCCCTCACTGAAGTACAGCTGAAAGAAGGGTAGAATGGAAGGTTTTATGTCCATAAGTGCCATATGAACTAGTGAGACAGTTTGAGAGAAGTTTCTGCCTCTGTGCTCCTGGGCTGTGCTGATAGCCTGGCACTGGCTGCATGCCTCAGAGCCCCTGTGAGCTCAGCTGGCTCAGGAGCATGCCACGTGGGGATTTATGTATCCATGGAAGCTGCAGGGCTAAGCGTGGCTGTCTCCATCTTCCACTGACCTGTTTCTTTTAGGATATATTGCTCTGCCAGTTCCCCAGACAGTGCATGGTGGAGTTGCTTTGTGTGGCTTTTCCATGCAGTGTAGACCAACCCTGGGCTTTCTGGGCATGCATTTGTTCCCTCCCAGTGAACTCAAATATTCCCTCAGGCTTAGCACAAATATGACATTCTCACCTGCCAGAAATAAAGTGCTGGGGGATGTGATTTCCCTAATCCCCTCAAACTGCAATAAAATAAAAATATTAGCAGTTACGATGATCTCAGGAACCCTTTCTCAGAATAGTTCACTGCAAGAAACAATTCTTCTTCTGGCTGCCACTGGATGCATTGCAGTGCTACAAGGTGCCCTGTCCTCAGCAGCAATCCCCCCAGAGAGGAGATTCATGCACAATGGAAGTGATACTGCAGTTAGTGTGTTTTGATAGCAGGTTTTTGATTATCAGTGAAATCTAAATGGCATCCAAGCTAGCTCTGTAATTTCTCTGGGTCCTCTCAAGAGAATGGGCTGTTAAAATGTGGCATGACTTGAAGGGATGATCTGTGGTGCTTGTCAAAAAATTTATCAAATAGTCATTTATTATTATGACTCAATATTATGAATACACAGACATATAATCTTTCCATTTGCAAGACACTACAAATTTACTTCCCTGCTGAAAAAAACCCTTCTAACTCAGAAATTGTGTTGGCAGAAAGAGAGAAAAAGGCTGTTAAGTGAATTAATGGCTTAATGATGATTGTTTATTATCTGCATTACACTAGTGTTTAAATTGAGACAGGATCTTTTATGTGTTCAGTGTTACACAAAGGCTGATTGCACAAGTGGCTTCCCCAAAGAGCTAAATGGAGAAAAGAAAAAAGACAGAAGAAAAATGGCTTTTCCTGGATCTAAGGAGTAGAGAAAGGAGCTGCCTTGCCTGGGGTTATGTAGCTAGTCTATGGCAGAGCTTGGATGTGAACCCAGATATATCAGTACAACTCTTTTCACACAAATTGATGTGGCATCGTGATTTTTATCTAGTATTGCATTAACTACTTAGTGTCACCCTGGTGAAAGTGTCTGTGCCTCTCTGCCTAAAAAAGTAAAGGTTTTGTCTGTGTGTGCACAGGTATAGAAAACTAATATTCGTGTCTGAAAACATCTTTTATCTCTTATTCTTGCACATACACGTTTGCTAAGAAAATGCAAGCAAGTGTGAATCTGGGTAATAATGCTTGTTAGATGCAAAACTACCCTGTGTCTTGAGCACTGGCCTGGAATTCAGGCCAGCCATGTGCTAGCCTGACTCCTGCTGGGCAGGCTTTGCTCTGGTGATGTGCTGCAGGGTGGGTTTTGGCTTAATTTTTTCCTTTTTTATCACATCTTTCAGCCTCACAGTGCTTATCAGCACCACGACCACCTCCAATAGTCAAACTAGGTCATCAAAATCCTTCATCTTGACCTCAGCTGGGCTGCAAGAGCCTGACATCTCCTATCTTGCTTGGTTCCTTGGAAAGCACTTAACAGGGAGCTAGAAGGGCATGGCAACTCCCTCCTGGGATGAAGTGTGCCCCAGGCAGGCTCTGAGCTTGCTGCTAAAAGCTGTGGTGCTGGTGTAGGGTCCTGCTGGGGGCATGTCTTGAGGCAGGCAGCAGTGGGGATGTGGGAGAAAACTGAGAGAGAGTTTGGGTCCAGCGTGGCCCCGAGGCAGATCCTGGCAGTTTTGGCACTATCCTGGTTGTGAGTGAGGAGCTGAGGCACTTGCACAAGGCTGGGTTTTGCTCCAGAGTTTCCAGCACCTGGAAAAGAGCAACCTTCTCCCCAGCACTGGCTCTCCAAAGCCTCTGCTCTGACCCTCTGCCAAAGTCCAGAAAGTGAACACTTTTTTGTTTTTGTGTTGTTTCATTCACGATATTTGAGGCTTTCAGTGGGGTTGGGCAGTAAGAGGGGGATGAAGAGATCCTTTCATTAAGTGTTTCCTGGTGTTTGCTGCCACTTTGGCTCGGCACAGTTGGCACAGCAGTAAAATCTGCTCCGTGGTGCTCTCAGTCTCCCTGGCTGAAACAGGCATTTCGCTGACACTCCAGGGCAGAACTGGCTCATTTCCCAAGGCAGAAGTTGCTTTTAAGATGGAGCTTCCTGCCGTGTACAGTATTTATTTTTTAATTAGTTGAGTTAATGTGCAATTAATGTTTATAATGCAAACCTTTCTGGGGCCATCTATTCACTTAATCAGGACACTTTTAATAGTTAAATTTTCTTAAGGATTTTTTCTTTGAGAACAAAACACTGTGGCTGCATAGCAGCATTTTTCCAAACCTTGCTGAATGCTTGGCTGTCCCTGCAGCATCTTGTCCTCCAGAGACCAACCTTGATGAACTTTTTGTTCTTTGCAGTCTAGCAGGTTTGTAGCTCTTTCCCAGAATAAAATGAACCAGCAACAAAGCATCTTGCACTGACAGGAAAATTCTTAATCTGTTTGTTGCTTGTTTTTATTCCCAGTCTAGAAGCAAAATATCTGTTTTGAATTTGTAAACCTTGCTTCAGATTCTAACTGGTTTGAAATAGGATTTCCTCTGGTAGATGTATTTGCACAGGTACATAAAGGGTTTTTCTGGGGTTTTGGTCATGTATTGCCCTGTATTACCCCAGTATTTTGCAAGATGTTGGTGCAACAATCAGAGGCTAGGGACAATTGCACAAGCTTAGATAAAAACTTATGAAACTGAACCGAGATACTGTTCAAGCATAGACATTTAGAAAAGCGAGTGTGACAGATGATCAGGAGCTGGAAAAACAGCCAAAAATTTGGAATAGCTGCTCCATCCCTTGTGTGTACGTGCTGCTAGTGGTTCACACAGATCTGATTAAGGATGTGTTAGAATAACCAAAAATATGCTTTTCTGCAACAGATGCACCACGTGAGCATGTGGCAATTGCAGCTAAAAAATGCTATCAAAGTGTAACAGTGACAGTGAGTGTTTCAGATTGGCTGAACTCTCAGGGGTCACTTTATGTTTGTCTAGACTGGCAAAGGTAACTCCTGTTCCAGCAGCACTGAGGATGGAAAAGCATCTTCTCCTTTCCCTGGTAGCAAATTGCTGACCTGTCATCACAGTACTAAACTGATCCATTGCTTTTTCCAAACACACTGCTCAAAGACAGTGCTGCTGGCGAGTTTGGCAGGTGTTTGAGTGCATCAGAAACCCCAGGCAGAGCAGACCTGACCCTAATAACTGTGCAGGTTTGTTTGTTCCTGTTTGTTGGGTTTTTTGAAGCAGCATCTGTCATCCACAGGTGGGAAAGGAAGTTACTACTGCCAGATATTTGCAGTGTTTCAGCTGTGACAGGGGCTGTGTCACCTGCCCTGGGATGCTGCTGCCCTCAGCTCTCTCAGCTACAACAAGGGGAATTTGAAGGTGCAATTACAGCTCAGACTCTTCCTTTGTGTTATATTCTGGAGGGTTTGGCTTTTCTCTGAGAGTCTGGGAACCTATGGGTACCTATATATATATACTGAGTACAGAGACTGTACTAATGCCTAAAGCTGTCTGCTGTGACCCAAATGATCTCTACCTGAGCAAAGTCATCCCTGCTTTAAAGAGCAGGGAGACAGAAGTTGTATGGTCAATGCAGACTCAGAATTCATGTTTTGTGAGGTGGGCCCGATCTGACTGAGGGTCTTTTTAGGTACTTTTAATTAAAAACGTGCAGCAACATCTCCCAGCCACATCACCTATTGTTATGTGCAGCTCTGAGCAGTGTCCAGGTGTGCTGGAGGTGTGTGTGCTTGTGTGAACAATACCAGGATCCTTCTGTGCCCAGCAAGATTAACAATGTGTGTTTAATTGCATGTTCCTGGCAGCTGCCCTGAGCCATCCACCCCTGCAGCAGGGATGGCTCCAGTAAATGCTGCAATTACCTTGTGCTGCAAAGGTCCCTCTGCTGCCTAATGCCTTCATATCACCCTTGCAACACTCTGCTCTCCACTGCTCCAAGTTAGGCTTGGAGGATTATAAGGAACCTGGTTTCAGGGATTTATATTGTTTAAATTATAAATGTTGTGCAAGAATAGGATTTGTAATGGAAGTTGGAATTTTAATATGTTTATACAGATAACACAATTTAAAATAATTAGTTTGTGAAGAGTGAGGTAACAAAAAATTAGGAGAATTAAAAAGTTTTCTTTCTTAGTGTTGCAGCTAAAAGGGTGAGCTTGTCTCTGCCAGTCTGTAGGAACTGATGGTTAATATGGGGTAGCAGTGTGACAACTGAGTGCCTTACCCTGCTCTGGCTGCACAGGCCATGCTGTTTGTTTTCAGCATGTCAGAGCTTTCAGAAGCACAAATAGCTGAGGAACACAGCATCTCCTACTATGACTCCATCTGATGACCCTCCTGTCTGGGGGTTGCCCTGGGTTAGGTGGCCTAAATTGTGGACTGGAAGTGGCAAGTGGGGAAAACCTTGCTTAAAACTTTTTCTGTGAGGTAATTAAAGTCTATCAAGCTAATCATGCATTCTTGAGAGCCCAGCAGGAAAATTTGGTACCATTATAACTGTTCTGGAACCTCCCATATGTGCTACAGGGAGTACACTCCTGACTGCTCATTTCCCAGGTGATCTGTGGCTATTATCCTCTAATTTTGCTCACCTTCACATCCCTCTGATCTCTTCAGTGGCAATGCAATGCTTTTTTGACCTCAGTATATATTTTTTGCCAAATACCTGTTGATGATGGGCTTTAAATGGTATGAAAGAAGTGCCCTCAAAATAACATCATAATAAGGGCAACCCCCCCCAATACCCAGGATATTTATCCCCCTTTGGTGAAAGGAGTGAGCTAAATGGTTATTTGTCCCTTGATGCCCCCAGTTCTGTAATTCTGAACAAGCCTTTGAAAGCAGTGGCAGGCACACATTGCAGCTAGCACTGAGTGGGGAAACAGTGGAGGTGTTTGAGGATATAATCATAAAAAGGACAGAAAATAGTAAGAATATGGTGTAGCTGTAGCAGTCAGAAAGATGACAGTTATTAGGGGTTTGAAACTTTCAAGGCATATTATTTGGCAATATCTCTTCCCATTTCAGACTTAATCCTGTTCAGTGCTGGCGTCTAGTGCTGTGTAAGTGAAAGGCAGGGAATTCTCCTCTGCATTAATAAGACTTGTGTGGGGACCAAATTCCTTTTCTCAAGCTCCAGCTTCTAGGGCTTTCTTAATGTGCTGTAATAATATCCCCTCTGTCTTGCTCTTACTGGTGAAAACACTAAAAAACTGAGATAATTAGAAAATTTGCTGTGGCTATGTGGGTCTGGGTGCATGTAACAGCACCTGAAGCATCAAGTAACCTCCACCTGAGATTTTGGAGCTCTGGAGCGTGACTGCTGGTTCACATCTCTGTATGAAGGAGATAGTGGCTCATCATGAGATTGTGGTACTGCCTTGAAGTGAGGGCAGATGCATAAAATAGAGATCTGATTGTGCAGCAATGAATCCTGTTCATACTGTCACTTTCTGGGCTGTTAATTACAGTGAAGGGTTTCATGGTGGAACTAAAGTAAAATCCATTATGATGTTGATCAGCATGGAAGTAATTATATCCTTCTGATTTGGTCTGCAGTGAAAAAAGGGCTCAGTAAAGGTTGTGATTCTTCTTCCTTCTGAAATAAGAATATTGCAAAATAATTAAAATTATCATTGTCAATGTCTTAATGGAGGAGAATCAAGCAAGAGACAAAGACCACTGGATGGGTCAATTTGCAGGGCATTGAAATCAATACCCAATTATCAGACAGAGCTTTAAAAACACTGGTAAAAAATTCAGAAGCAGTGACCTTAATGTGCAGTTAATTTACTCTTAATTTTAGTAACACTTCTTCTGAATGGACACATTGAAACTCAGTTGAGGGCATTTATTTCAGGCGTGGTTATGGGCTTTGTGAGTGCAGGGAAGGAAAAACCATTTAGTTTATGTTGCAATACACCACAGCCCTTGGTGCTGAGTTTATTTGTGTTGTTCAGTGATAGACTGGACTTGTGCATTAGAGAGACATTGCAACGTGGAGCAGGTGGTTCCCCAAGATGACACAACCAGAGACAAGTCAAGCTCTTGAGGAAAAAACAGAGAAGGTGTGGATATGCAGTGCTTCTTTCAATGTATTCTGCTCCTGGTGTACATTCTTTCAGGAATGGCATTTAAAGAACTTGCTACACTTCAGAAAGAAGTGGAAAACCAAACAAGATATGACGAACCCCAGTGAAGGCTGTAGAGAATCAGATAGGTGTTGTCATAGCAGGGCTGCCTTAGGGCAGAGAGGAGTGGAATGGTGAGAGGCCAGTGGGGTCTGTACCATCATCACCAGCTCTGTGGTGGGGGAAAATGGCTTTGTGTTTGCTTCCAACAGTATCTGTGGGATTGGTGCAGAAAAAAAGAGAGAGGATGGTGAAAATACAGCAGAGGTGGGAGTCTGTGGTAACATCTATGGCAGCTGCTTTGGTCACCTGGAATGCTGTGATGAGTTTGTAAAGCTCCTGCACTGGGGGCATCCAGGGATACCCCTGTCCAGAAGGCTTCCTGTGCATACCCCAAGGGTGTGTCACACCTCTTTGAGGTGAAAGATATGACCACAAATGCTCTGGTTTGCCAGCATTTCTAGAAATCTGAAAGTCAATCACTGTTTATTCCTCCCAGCAGGATAATCTGGGATTCTTTATGGGCTTTGATGTATCAAATGAACAGAATAAATGAAGTTCTAATGTGTGTTGTGTGGGAGATGCTAAGAAACAAAGGGAGGAAGGAATAATAGTAGCACAAAATAGGAAAATAAAATCTGTTCCATATGCCAAAGCAACAAGGAAAGAGTACAAACACTGCTGCTGTAGGCACTGAGGAGAGTCTGCTGTGAGAGCCACCGTGAGTTGTGGGACACATCTGTGTCACAGCCACTCAGCTTGTGGTTTTGTGCTCTCAACACAAATGCACATCTCATTTCTAATTTGGGTTTCTTCTAGTGCTGTTTCCTGAATTTCCAGGGAACAACTGTAACAGGGGAAATACAATTATTGCTCCCATATTATCACTGCTTTAAAATTATCCCCAGATATCTGTCAGCTCTAAGTGTTGTATCTGAAACCAGTGTGGGCTGAAAAGCTGGGTGCAAATCAGAGTCAGTACTGACAGTGCAGACCCTGAGCTGCTGTGGGGTGGAACAGCTGCCCTCAGATTAGAAAGCTTCTGTTTCCTTATATTGGGTTGTGACAGGAGTAGATATTCTGTACTGGTCAAATTTAGAAGTTATGCAAATTACTTAAAAAAAATAGCTTGTGACTAAATGCTTTAATATTTTTGCACAGTTTTATTTGCTCCAAAATTCCTCTTAGTGCTCAAATGAGTAAATTTTTTTGCAGGCTTTCGATGTTGTTTAATTAAAAAGACAAGATTGGAGCTTGAACTTGTTGATTAAATTAAATGTTGCTGTTTTAAACAGGTGTCATAATCAGAAAAAAAACCAAAATCATTAACCACTGAAACAAAGCTTGTACAGAAATAGTTAGATTAAACAATGATGATTAGGGTCCTGTCTAATTTTAATGCCAGGAACATCTTTTCAAAGCAATCATGCTTTCCCAAGACATTACCAATGAGAAAGGATTAGTACTACAAAATATTACACCTTGTTTAGATTTCCATAGAGGCAAAATGCTTGTTTGTTGTAGGAGCTGCTCATCTTTTATTGGTAGCAGTGACACTAAATCACAGCTGTCAGACTGAAAAGAAACTCTCAGTTCTGACTTTTTGTTTTGACTCCTTTCTTCCAAATCATGGCTCCAAATCTGTTGGGGGCAGGGACAAGATTAGAAGGGCACTGCAGCTCTTCTCCCAGCAGAGAGTGGTGTTTGTAGCCCAGTTTTGGAATAAAAGCATGCAGACAAAACCGTGGCAGTGCTCCATACTCGAGGGAGAGCTCTTTAGCTTGTTTACATCCACTGTAGGGCCAGAGCTGTGAGACTGATGGGGTTGTTGCCCTTTACCTGTAGCAAGCTGTGGAAACACAAACCAGCAAGGAGCCCTGCAAGCTTTTCACTGCCATCCCATTAAAGTTCCAGCAATTTCACTATTTGCAGCTCAGTTCAGGAGAAAGTCCCTCGTGCTGAGTGCTCACAACTTCAGCTGGCAGTGCTGCTGAGGGGTGCCAGATCAGTAACTCTGTGACATGCAAGTGAATCAATTGAACCCTTGCAACATCTAATTAATTTGCAGTTGTTGTGAAGAATCTACAAATGATCATTATTGGCAATGAAGCTATTGATCCAAAGTGTACAAACTAGGCAAAAAAAAGAGTAAGATGTGAAGGCTCAGTGTCAGATCCTCCAATAGCCACCACCAGCACTTTAATGACCTCAGTGGGGCTTTGTTGAGTAACATCAGCTGAGAGCATGGCTCTTAAAATTTAATGTTCCTTGAACTGTTTTAGGATTCAGTAATAATGTAGCTTATGTACACACCTACGCTGAAATTTTCAAAGCTACCCAGGGGAGCTAAATGCTAATGGTAATGGAAATGGGCACTCAAAGCCCTCTCAGGGCCTTCCAGATCTCAGTATGCAGTCATTCCTTGTACAGACCCATCGCCCAGCTCCTCACTGCTTTTTGTGTGTCTGTGGGCTTTGCTTTCAACCAGAAATCAGCATCTTTTTCCTTCCTCTTTTAAAGAGTCTGAATTGTAATCCTCATGATACAAATTTTGGATGCTTTGCTGGTAAACCTGTAGGTTGCTATGGAAGGGCAGTGTAATATAAATTTTCCAGTTTTCAGTTTTAACATGACTTTGTAATTTAAAAGATAATTCAGGAGAGACACTTTGGGAAACTCATTGCTGTTTGTGGTCCCACTGCTGTTTGTTTTTGACTGTTCAGAACACAACCACTATAAGAGAAAGAGAATGATATAACTTGTTGTTGCTATAAATTAATCTATAGCACAATTCCATTAAAACTAATGGAATAATATCAGGATTAATTTTGGCCCAATTTAATATTTTCAGACATTGGGAAAAAACATATTATTCTTGTCATGGGGTAAAACAAGTCTGACACCACGTTCTCTAAATTCATACCTCATCCTTTATTAATGTTAGAGAGTAATGATGTGCTGTATTACTTTTCTAGCAGCTAAAATATTATGCTGTTTTAAGTGATTTTATCCAGTCCTTCAGGGACATTTGCTGCTGCCTGCAGCAAAATTGGATGAGATGTGCATGTATAAGTGTATGCTTGCATATGTGTAAACACACATATGTAGTTGTGTTTGAACATACAAAACTCCAGGAAAGCTCTGCATATGGAGGGTTTTTAATTGCTTTGAAGGTAGATATAAGCTTTGGTGGTTTTCAAGCTGGTTCTATTTATTAAATAAGTCTTACAATTAAGAGCAAAATAATATCTAAACAAGTTAAACCCTACTATTCATCAAGAAAGATGAATTCCTAATATTTAAGCACTTAGCCGTGCTGCTACCTTTTTGGATCTTGAGAGAATTTTTATTAAAATGCAAATAGTGTAGCTTCAACACTGTTCCCTGATTAAATGGAAAAAACATCACTTAGTACTCATTGAAGTCAAATGTAATCAAGATGGAATTGATTTTATATTCTGTTCGTGTAAACACTGCTTATTCTAGCTCTTAAAAATCCATAAAATAACAAAAATGTCAGGTTTATTTTTCAAATGGATACGAGGTAAAGAGAGAACTGCTTATATGCATTATGCATTTATAATGGAATGATGCCAGCCTAAGGTAAGACCAAGAGTGATACTCCTCCACTACTATAAACTTATACTGAAACTATGGTTATGTGATGAAATTTTCACAGCCTGAGTAGAGTTGAGACTTTTCAGCATATTTACAGCTTGAATTGAATTCTCCATCTATGTATTTCTTAACTGGGATTAGCTCTTCTTACTGGAAGGGTCCAGCTATCTTGAGTTACCTTGCAGGCATTGTGTGGTGGGGACACAGACATGAACTGCAGCTTGCGCATTGCCTCTTGGCTTGGCCTTTTGTTCTACACCCAGTAATTACCTGCAAATAACAGCATGGAAATACCTGGCTGTAGGTGTAACTCTGGCTGAGCTGTCACACTGCTCCATCCAGACATTGTCAGGGCCTGGGTGTAAGGGGGCACTGGAGTTCTGTGAGGAAATAAAGCCATTTGGGAGCTGCAGTTGAGTTTTAGGCTCAGTTAAAGGAGCTTGCAGTTGTGCCCACACAACAGGGACAGTTGTCCCTGCACACAGAAGACACCACAGGAGCCAAAGAGGTGCTGCCCTAGAAATGATGGGCTCTGGGCACCCATCAAAACCTCTCCCTTGTGACACCTGAGCTGCCCTGCTGCCTGCAGCACCCACTGCTCAGGGAATTGAGGTGTGTAATTCTGGGGACTTGCTCTCCCACACACCCTCTCAACTGCAGGGGCAGATAAATCCTGGTTGATTTGTCTGTCTGAGAACGTGGTGTTTTTCTGTGTTTCTCTGTGCAGAGTCATGCAAGTCCAAAGGAAATCTTAGAGTGTGTACTAAGAAATTAGTCACTAGACATTTCTGTCTCTGCATCTCCAGCTTAAGCTTTTAGGAGTCACTTTGTATTAAGAAAAATAGTATTGTGCTTGCTAAGCAATGTGGGTGTTTTGCTTACGAAGATGTAACTGCTAAAATCTCCCTTAAGTCATAGGATCTGATGAGCATGTGAATGGAAGATAAAAGCTCCTATTGACACTGTGTTAATGCAAATCCAGGGAAATGTTTCTGAAGTTTTGAGTTCTCTGAAGTGTTAGTTGGGGTTTTGTGAAGTTTGCTGTGTCATGAGCAATATTTCAGCTCCCTTAAGTGCTGAGGAGGGATGGTGTGGAAGAGCACAGGTGGATGGTTTGTGTGTTCCCAGCTGACCATTGCATCACAGGATATGTGGGACATGTGGCCACTGCAGAGGGGGACAGCAGATGGGAAAATCTCCACAGCTGGTGTAGGTGGATGCTCTGAATCCCATCTTTCAAGTGAACAACCCCCCATGAGCTCAGTCTGTGGGCAGAACATGCAATGAGCTGTACCTCCCTCCCTCCCTCCTTTCTTTCCTCCTAAATTTTCCTTTTGTTCCATATTGATCTAAAGACTGCAATTCAGCTTCTTAGTTATGCCTGGGGTTTTTCTAAGCTACAGTTTAGGTCATGTAAAATAAAAACATTAGTATTAATGCGATGATGGTCTTTTAGTAGCGAAAATTAGATTATCCAGGAAGAAAATCATATTTTGAAATTAATGTGAATTCTTGTGGGTTTATGTATTTAGTGTTTTTCCCTAGATGACAACTCCTAATAACAGCCATTATGCACATTTCACAGACATTACACTGAATGATTTAGACTTCAAGAAATTTCTTTTTTAGAAGCCAGCCTTTAAAAAGAGAGTTGGAGTGTTGAACCATTTTAGCATAAATGGTAAAGTGCAAATGAAAATTAATTCAGTTTGCAAAGTGTGTTTAAGGATGTGTTTAAGCAAGTGAAAACCAACAAATCAAAGGTCAGTCTTAGAAGGTGCAGAAATGGGGAGTGAGTGCCTTGAAACACATCTCCTAATTAAATCCCTGTAGAGGAAATCATGGTGAATTTAAAGACCAGAGTCATTGCATCTAGGACAGGTCTGCACATCCATCATCAAGATGACTTTGATGGTCTTATTGGAAATGACTATAGCAAAAGGTAAGGTAGCATATTTGGGTGTAGCAAGATGTAATAAATTTGTGATATCTACTAATAATAACCTGTTTCACTCCAAATTCTGTACACACTCATTCAATATGGCACCCTATTTCCAAAGATAATACTTCTGCATCATAAGTGTTGTAAAAGAAACGTCGTTATAAAAGAAGTGTCATTAGAAAGAAAGGCGAGATCTCAGAATTGCATTAATTCCATTAATTTCAGTTTTTACATGTCTCCTATTTCCTAAGGCAGCATGAACCATGAACAGGTCTTCTCAAGCCTCTTCCCCTCGAAGGAGGTCACCAAGTTAATTTTGCTCAAATATTTCTGAAATTAGGCCCCTTTTGTTCAGGCTGGAAACTTCCATCTTAATCCTTGTTCAGATTAGTCAGTATTTGACATGTGTTGTCTCCCTAGCTGAACAGGCTAAACATTGTATAATTTTTAAAAATACAACAACCACAACAAAAAAGGTAAACCTTGAAAACAATCTTTTTTGTATGTTAATCTTTGAATTTCAAGCTTGAAACAATGACCTTGGGCTATGCAAAAAGCCCAGATGGTTTTTATAATTTGGGTCAGGGTTTCTTTTGTTTTAAATCTCTTCAGACTCACAAGAACCTGTCACCACCCTATGTTTTTGGTGCTCTTTTTGTAAACAGGTCAGTAGTACACGTAACCTAAAATCCATGAAGAGACTGAAAAAAACAGAAGAGCATTAGCTGTTTCACAGGCTGAACAGAGAAAGAGATGATGAAATCATTCCAGAGGCAGAGAGGAAATGTGATTTTCATGCTATTTTGTGATTTATATTTTCTGAGCTGTGCTACTAAGGACAGCAAAGAAAAGAAAGTGAAATATCCCCTGGTGATACCTCAGTAACAGTACAGATTATGGAGGGATTGTAGTTGAAGACAGCCAAGCTCCTCTGAGCAAGGATGTGCAAAGAGGGTGCTGATGTTCCCTCCAGCCCAGCTCTGACAGAGCTTCTGTGCTCCAGATCTCTGCATGCTGAGTGACACCTCTGCCCTTGGCTCCTCTGGTTCTCCAGCCCTGGGGATAATTTCAAGAGCCAGGAGCATGATTGTGGTGAGCTGGAAGCCCTCAGCAGGTCACCTGTATTTTAGTATTATCTGCTGGCCTGGGTAGATTGAGCACTGTGCACTGGAGTTCAGCTTAAAAAAGGTTTTAGTAAAACTCGTGATTTCTTAGAAATGCTTCTTGCATCTGTTGGACCAGTGAACTTTTTCTGGGGCTTGAAAAACTTAAAGACTGAAAAAACACAGCATTTCAGGCTCCTCTGACTCAGTCCCGTGTTTCTTCTTCTTGCACTTGTGAATTTTTGCACTCCTCCTCTTACTAACTCAAGTCAACGAGGTATCTTTGATTTGCTGTACATTGTAAGTTGTTGAATGCAGCTGTAAAATTTAGCAAGCAGAACTCTGCCATTTCTTGTAGCTAGAGTGCAATATGATTGGAGAAATCTATTTATAAGATGCCACATTCAATTTTGTTGGGCTTTTAGAATAAGTGTTTATACCACAACCTCTGTGGGGTCCATACATGTCTTACTCAAAGGAACTTTTCCAAAATTATGGAAGTTTTACTTTTAGAATTCAATTCAGTAGAGGATGTCTAAATCCATTCAATCTTATGGAATTGTGACTAGTTTAATGAGAGTTAAATGCAAGCTAAATCAGAGCATTGGGGCTACTTCTGCAGTGATATGTCTAAGATCAGAAGTTTGAAGGAAAGGAAACACATTTTTAGTGGAACTTTGGAAGTCTCATGTTCATAAATTTAACAGGATTGTCTATTATTGCCTGTTTTGCATAGGATATTCCTCAGATGTGGGCAAGGAGTTTTAAAATGAAAATTCCCTGATCCACTGAGATAAATGTCAAGAGGGAATTTTTACTGCTGAGACTGACTTCACCAGCAAATTTCAGATCTACAGGGATAAAACCCTCTCATACGTTTTCAATAATTTTGATTTTCAGTCTCAGTATACTCAGGGTCACTGACATACAGAATCAAGATAAAACTCTTACTCAGGTCATCTTTTCCATGATATTCCAACTGTATTTTTTTTTTAGACTTTGCTGTTTTCAATTCTTTCTGTCTTAGCTCAGGGGGCAAAATTTCCACACTCACATTCATCCTGACTATTCTCTGCTGGCATCTTTCCAAGCTGGTCTGCATCTCTGCCAAAGTGTGATGCTGCAGGCTGGACACAGGGCTGTCCCTGAAGCTGTGTGCAGTGAATGACTTCATGTCTCACACATCCCTGCTTAAATATCTCCTTTTGATTCTCACTGAGCTGCAAAAATTTTATTCTATCTAATCCCTTGTTCACAGCCTAACCAACGTATTAAAACCCAAAATCATCCCCTAATGTGATCACTCAACCTGTTTCATTGAAAAGGTATCAATCAGGTTTTCCCCCTTTCTTTCTGCTCTTGGAGGTAAAAACAATTTGAACCATCCCAGCTCCCTGTTGTTGCTGTAAGTGGAGGTCTCACGTTTGTTGTGTTGCTAGGGAGTATGTGCAGCTTTTGTTGCTTTTGAATTATTGCTGCTAGCACTTATCTTCTCCTCCAGCAAAAAGCATTTATAGCAAGTTCTTTGAAAGCAGTGCAGTCATTTGTACTTAAGACAGAATTATGGCAGGATCAAACAGTTACAGGGAAGAATATAGCCTGATGTTGCTTCTACACACAGGTAACTCTGCTTACTCTGATTATTCTATAAGAACAGTTTCCTTAACTTTCTGGAGGAGTGGACAATAGGTTTTTGCTAGCAAAACCAGAGAATTTCCCTTTGTCAAATATGCTTTTTGTTAAGGTGTAGTGTTTTGTAAAAACAGGTGCCTCAATAATCCACTGAGGTGAGGATCTAAGGAGTAAAAGAAGTTTGGGGAAATGTTGCCATCCTGCTCTAGGATGAGAAACAGACTTGAATTTTCTATATTCCTTCATAAAACAGCTAAAATACTCCTGGATTCTCTTTCCAAATGGAAAGATATCTTTATTCAGAAAGTGGAAATTTTGCCTGGTTTTTGTGGTGTTTTTATTTTGTTTGGTTTTGGTTTTTTTTTTTAGTGTTTGGTATTTTTTTGTGTGTGTGCATGTAATATTTTTAAATGGATTTTTTTTTTCCCATGCTAATCCCATGCTAAGCAGAAAACATTTGGAAAGTATTCTCCACATTTTGTTGTGGTTACACTGAAAGTTCTTACAAAATGGGATTGTTGTTGTCTGGTTAGCTGTAATTTGCTGGAATTCAGAAATTATATCAGACAATTGCACATCCCTGTTTCTGTTTCATGCACATCTTGTTTCAGATTTCAGCAACATGTGTTTTATTCTCTAAATAAGACAAGAATGGATTGAATGGGAGGAGATTTTTTTGTTCAAAATTCCAAATGTCTTGTTACCCACTGGGTAGAGAAGTTGGTGCTAAAAATTTCCTTAGTGAGGAATATACTAAATTCTCACCTCTTCCTTCCTATTAATACCTAAAGATTCTGAGGACACAGTGAATATACCCAGCTTCACCCTGATGAAGAAGAGGTTTGTGACAAAACAGCCCACATGAAGCTGTGTGTTAAGTGAAAGGTTTATTGTTTGGGCTTTATATTCTTTTCTGCCTTTTTTATTTTGAAATGTCAATCGCTGACTTTGCCTGTCAAAGTTGAAGAACTTAAAGTTCTTTTCAGAGAACCATTCCATAAACGGTTGCTTCAAATATTTTATCCATGTGGTATAAATCCAGTGACAATGTGGGATTCTTTTTGTTCTCTCTCCAAATTAAAACCAAGATATCCTCTCCTCCTCTTTAGCCTAATAAGTTAATAATAAGTTAAAGGCACGTAAAAATAGACTGATGTCTGTATGTGTTTTGGGGCTTGTTTTTTTGTTGAAGTTTTTCCTTTTTTTTTTTTTCCCCCCCCCAAACCATCATGACTTTATGATGGGACTTTGGAAAAGCAATCTCCCTCTATTGACCTGATCAATTTGGATATGCAATCTAGAGGCATATAACCCTACTCAAATTTACCTTGTTCAGATTTGAATAGTGATGTTCATGATGTAATTTTGGAACTAGGACCTTAAGGGGGTGAAGATGAGTGTTCTCTATGTGTTTCTAAGTTTTGAAAGGACTTAAAAAGAAAACAGAGCAAAGAAACCCCTCTGAAGTGGAGGTGGTTGTGGGTGGGCTGAGTTCTGTGGTCAGTGGAATTATCTCTTTTGTAACAGAGTAAAAATAAACTGCAGGCAGTCAATATATCTGGTATGCATTTTTCTTCTTTACTTATATCCTTAGGGACATGGAGTAGAAAGTTCATCATATGAATTAACTCACATGCCAGGGGGGAGAAAAGCGGGGAGGACTTGGGCAGTATGGTATGTGATCAGAAAAATGAATCACATCATCATCGTGCTGTTCTAATGGCTCCTGATGCTGCTTACATGGTACTGAAAGGAATTGCTCCAGCCCCTAACCCTGGAGTTAATGATACCCTTGTGCTTCTCTGCCTCCCAGGCCATGGGTGCACTCAGCCAGAGCTGCTGCAGCCTCTGCCAGGGACTGACTTGGGCCTCACTGCAGCTCTGCCCCTTCCCATCCAGCCAGGCTCCTACTCCTCTGGTGGCACAGAATAGCCTGAGAGTGCTGCCAGTAAAGGCAGAGATTGCCGTGGGGAAATATTTCCAGAGTTACACCTGACTGTGAAAAGCTCAATTCTAGCCCTAGCAAAACACACAGATAAAACTTGGTGTCATTTTATGGGTAGCTCCTGCTGTAATATGAGATTGGAAAATGAAACCAGCTTGAAGCCAGTGTGTAGCTCTCTGAATATTCAGGAGGTAAAATAAGCTTTCTAATTAAAGGTGTCTATAGCTGCAGAAACTTTGGATATCAGTTCTTCTCTTTGAAATAAACTTTTCACCATTAAGTGTAGTTTATTCTGAATATCTGTGGCTGTATTTTTCCTCTGTGCTGCTTAGAATTTACAGTAAGTGGGGTAGATCATCTGGATTTTCCACAGCACATCTGTAGTTGATCCCCATTACCTCCGTAGTATTTTTATATCAGTTGCAAGTCTTGCTCTAGATTTCTTTTTCTCATTTCCAGAGCTGTGTGATGCTCTGGAGGAGAATATGAACTTCCAGAGAAACTTGAATTCTCCAGAAAAGCAATGCTGAAAAGGTGTTTCAATTTTTATGCTGAAGTGCTTATTTTTAGCCTCTACTTGATAAAAATATCTTTGGGGGTATCTTAGATCTAGAGATGCTGAAATATAAGTTTTTATATTTTTTATGATGTTTGAAACCTCTGTAGGGCGTTCAGCACATGCAGTGTGTTACCTACAGCCATTGCTTTTTCCTGTGCTTTTCTGTACAGCACAGAGACTGCTTGGCTGATGTTTCTACTTATTGCCTCAATTCTGTTTCATATTATACAATACTTATATATCCCTGTGTTAAACTAGAGCTGCTGTTACACGGTCTGAGCAGCTTTTTTTTTTTGTGGTCCTCACCATGTTCCTCTACCTGAAAACATGTGAGGAGCTTTTGCAACAAGAAGTGACCCTAGGAGAGAAAACTGCTGATGTGTGGATTAAATGTTGATTTAAATGGGAGTAAATATTTGGCTAGACAAAGGAGCACAAAGCATTCTTCTTCTCACCTGATTTTCAGGTGTATGGAGGCCGCTAAAAGTGAGGATCAGGAAGGGTGGACTTGAAGTTCCTAAAGCAGAGGTCTCCTCAGCTGTTTTCAGAAGCTGCAGAGCCATGAGCCTGTGCAGGTGGGGAGGAGGGAGGAAAATGCCCTAAATGCTTTTCTTTTCTCCCCTGGTGTGGGAGTGAATTTAAGGGCATGGGCAGAGCATTGCCTCCCCTCTGTCTTTGAACAGGATGGTCTCTAGGACAGCCTAGAGAAGGACAAGGGTGGATAGAGGAGGTGGATGAGCCAGCAGAGCTCTCACCACCACAACAAAACCATAATAAATACAGGGAAGGGAAGGGGGAGATGTGGCATTTGGCCCTTTGCTGCCTGCAGGACAGTTCCTGGGGCACCTCCTTGCTTATGACAGGGAAACAAGGAGTTCAGGTGAAGTCATGCATTGATCCCTAGAGCTGTGTCATCCTCTGGAAAAGGCAGCAGAGGACTTTGTGGCTGAGGTGTGAGCCTGCAGCATCACTCATCGATGAGGACGTGCAGGCTGGTTGAAGTGGACTGGTATTGTCATCTTATGTCATCATCATCACACATTCTGGCATCTCAATTACTGATCTAAAATAATGAAAGGAGTTGTCAGGTCAGGTAGGTTAGATGAATTACCCAGCTCAGTTACTCCTATCTAAAATAATCTGTATCACTTACTGAGCGTCAGCATGTTGCTAACTTGAAAAATTGCACTTTAGCACAAGTTTCCCTGATACATAAACAGCCATTAAAGAATTCTTTGGGGTATAGGTACATACCAGAGAAAATGTCAAACCATTTCTTTAGAAAATATTTTAACATTGGAAAAGGATTTAGGAAAATAGTAGAGGAAAAAAAAAACTATTATGGAGAAAATAAACCTGCTCACAAAATAAGAATTTTAATATGAGTGAGCACACTTATTTCTAAATTTACCTTTATTAATAAAAGTGGTTGACTATGCAGTTGCAAAAAAAATGCAGTACATATCCTGCACCAGGGAATCCAAGAGCAGTAATACCATTAGAGTTAATTTTCACACTTTATTGTGCTAGTAACTATCTAAACCTCTCACAACAATGTTAAGCTTTGTATGGGCAGGTAAGAAGACAAAGTCCTCACAGGTTTGTCAAGCAGATATTCAGAGTAGTACAAGGAATGTTCACATAATGCCATTTGTAAGGTGAGGAACCAGGAGAAAAATAAAAAAGTAAATTGAGGAATTTTAAAAAAGAAAGGCAGAACAAATGTAAAATTACAGATGATCATTTACTATATCAGGTGAATGTTTTATTTGCCTTTACGTTTACTATTTTTTTTTAAGGTATGTTAATGAGAGTAGGAGCATCACTTTGGATTAGTGCTATACAGACCCAGCACATGCTCAGTCTGTCATACTGATATAACACCTCCAGAACCCTCTCCAGCTCCAGCTGCAGCATGATTTCCTGGAGATGGGTGCTGCAGAGAGATGTGTGAAGTTAAACATCAATTAGAGTTAGATGAAGTTTTTATTCATAATGGAGAAAGCAAAGGAAACTGATTTTTTTTGAAACTCATATTTTAGAAAGAAAAAGAACCTACTGAGGTATTTAGATTAAGAATTATTTCCCTCTGGATTATTGTTGAACTTTTGATTAAAAAGAGTATAACATTAAAGTACTTCTTTAAAAATAAAAATGTTTCTGAAAGGAAAAATCAGTTTTTCAAAGTCTTCTCCCTAAATAAGAATTTCAACATAATTTATACTTTCCTAGTAATGATGCTGATAATAATGTGAGCTGTAATAATGGGCTGACATTTGTTGATAAAGAAATGTTCCCCTAGAAGCTGGCTGTTTTTCTGTGGTTCAGGGCATTTTTTTTCCCCTGATTCAGAGGTAACAGAGTTCAGACTCTGTACAAGCAGTGTGTGGGGGCTGGAGGATGGATTTAATCCTTTTTAATAGGATGGAAGATGGATGTATGGAAAGCAGCAGTCCCTTCCCTGCTGAGCCATGTGGTTTTTGTGCTAGAGCAGAGTGTTGGTTCCGTGACTCCTCCTTCTCTTTTCTCTCACTTGGAGGTCTAATGGAATTAAAGACAAACAAACAAACTTCTTTTTCTTTTTCTCATATATTGTAATCAATGAGTCAATTGCTTGAGTGTCTCCACTGCTTCTGGCCTGCTTTGTGTATTCACATATTTGCTTCCATATGATGCCCCATCAAAAAAGTTCCTGGGGTGATTGTCCACTGCATCCTCCTTGATGCTGTTTGGAAAAAAAGGTTGTGCTTGTTTAGCTCAGATCTTGGCTGCACTGACAGACAAACCCTGCCTGTGGATGATGTAGTTTGTCTCAGATACCAGCTCATACAAACTCAACAGCTGCTGGTTATGGCTTTTCTGTCTCTGCCTGGGATTTGTGCTGTCGTTGGAGAGGCTCAGACATGCCCAGGACTTAGTCAGGGGTATAAACTCCAACATACAAGATGGGTCAACTTGGCTTTGGGGAGAGAGGGAGAGGAATTCCTAATACAATCTAACAAAGTAGTACTTTTCTATTTCCAATTGGTGTTTTTTACAATAAAGTTGCCTTTATCTGCAGTCATAGCTAGGAGAAACTCAAATTAGAACAGATGAATCCTGAATATCAATAATGTTCTGAACTCTGTGGGATACCTAGAAAATGAAAAACAGAGTAGATTAGTATTGGTCAAGGCATGGATGAGAGAAGAGCAATAACTTCCAAGAGCAAATGTAACCAGATAAAATCACACTTAAAATGAATCAAGGTCAGTTGTTGACTAAAACAGTTTAGCATAGATAAATGAAGAATAATTGAGACTTTATGTGACTTTATTGCATGAGTCTTTAAACCATTTAAATAACTGAAGTAAAAGGGGCTAAGAGTCAACAAGACAAGTTGGCATTTCATATTATTGAGTGATACAAAATAGAAAACCAGAAGGTAGGTTTTCATCTGCAGAATAATAAGAATGTTTTAGTTCACAGAGATTACTTCTTTGGTGGCCTTCATGAAATACAAAAATGTAAAATGTCAAAAGGCAACTAATTTGACAAAGCAGAAGGAAAACTCGTGTGTCAGGGACAGCTTATATGAGGGAGATGAACAGGAATGTGTGAAACGAGGAAATCTGCTTGAAACACGAAGCACATACACACATTTAAGAAACCAGTATTAGTATCTACCCCATCCTTGTTTGTATTTTCACACCTGGATGACATAGTTGTCCTCAGTAAAACTCAAAATGAGAAAAAATGGGCTTGCCCCTTGGACACCCAGTCCAATTCATGCCAAAAGCAGAATTCAGGCCCTCCCAGTCTGTTGCTGGACACCCACTCCAGCATGAAGGGGCAGTTCAAAGCACTGCTGATAGAGAGGTTTGCTCACACACTGAGGCCTCAGGGTGGTTTTTCTGTAAAGCAGCAATGAACAGCTGAAGGCATTGGGGACTTTGGAGGTGCTTGCTGTACTTGTGGGCATTTCACTGCACTGATGGGGTGGCGCAATCACAGGCAGCTCAGAAATCCCTGCTCACCCTGGGCTGGGTCTGAGGAAGGTACTTAGGGTGATTCCTCTCTGAACTTCAGGGCCACAAAACAAGGGCAATCAGTGTCCTGCTGTTCCTACTCTGATAGCAGCATTATGCAGTGAAACATGAAAATATCCAATAATCCCAGTTTCTTCTCCATGGCTGGGTGCAATGACCATTGTATGCTAGATTGTGGGGAAAAACACATATAGATTAGTGCTTCCAAATGAGCATAATGCTTGGCTGCACTGGTTGACAATCTTCCAAAGTGCTTTACCAATATTTCTTACTCAGTCTCAACACAGGCATGAGACAAAGATGCTCAGTGTGCACATTTCACAGTGGGGTGCACACAGACTGAAAGGGATGGCTCTGGCAACTGCCTCTGCTAGATTCACACAGAGGTTTGCTTTGTTGTATATCCATGACTTGCAACTATTGGTCTGATTTATATACATATATATAAAAAATACACATACATATATATATTTATACACACACAAAGCCTACCTCACATTATCACACGGCCAAGGATGTTATGTGTAAATACAGCTGATCTGTAAGTGGAGCCAAGTCACAGGAATATGCCCTGACATGGCACAGGACTGGCTGCACACCTTCCCAGGGCATCTTCTCTAGTGTGGAGGTGAAAACCTTGTGCAGGGAAGCAAAGAACTTGTCTGGAGAGAAGAGGTGGCTCTCTGGGAGCACAGCTGAGGTTGTGGCCTGGTCTTGTCTGTCAGCACCTGTAGCATGAGTCTGGAAAAATTGTCAGCAGAATTAATTTGGGCAGCCATATGTATCCTGTCCCATAATAGCATGATGCCTGGAACCCTGGAATCCATGCTGTTTGGGGAACAACATTTCTGCTCGTATGGGAGGCAGCTCTCCACCAGAGTTAAATTGATAGAAGGGTTACTTTCAGACATTTTCTGGGGAAAACCTGATTTCTCAAGCACTAACTCAATCCAAAAAACTTTGTCAATTAGCCCCATAATCTTATTTTTATCTCCAAATAAGAAGAGCACATATTTGTGTCTGGCTGCCTGACAGCTGCAGACCACTAGGAAAAATCAGAAGACAAAAAACAGAACTGGGATTTTTGTTTTTCTGAGCAGATGAGAATAATTTATAAGTACAAGCTATATTTATATGTACAAGCTTACTGTAGCAAGCTAATTAATTGTTTATAGGGAGAAATTTAAGCATATAACCTGAGATCTGACATTCTGTGTGATAATAATAATTAGAGATGAGCTGGATTAAAAAATCAGGATGTGAACAGAGATACATTTTGGGAAAGTTTTGAACCTGATCAAGATCTCAGCTGTGCAGCTTTTTGCAGCCTTTAGGGCAGGCCAGAACAAAACCCTGGGTTGGAATTTGGCCTTTTGTGTTTTGGTAAAATGCAAAGCTGGATCCCATTTATGTGATGAGGACCAGCTCCTAATTAGCATCCAGCATACACAGGGAACAGAATTAAATAGGGTTGCTATGCCTTTATTGGTACATATTTGTTTGGTCATTTTTGACAGGGTTATTTTTTTGTTTGTTTGTTTTTTAAAGTAATTTAAAAGAGCTTACTGAGTTAAACATTAGTGTCTTGGAAAGCTGTCATGAACATTTATAAGCTCATTGTCAAACTTCTAAATTATTCTAGAAATAACCTAATTTCTGTGAAGTCTTCTTGAGCCTTCTCATAAAGGAGTGGCCTCTTGGTATTTTTTGGGCTTTGAAGAGTGATGGTGAAGGATTTGCATGCTCAGCTTGGGAAGGCAGCTTAGGCATAGCCATTGATTCATGTCTGGCACTTGCTGGTGCTTGTGACCCAGTGCAATTCAGTACCTGAATACTTTGAAACCTGGTTCTAAACTGAGTAGAAGACAACTAACAAGTACTGCATAAATATATATACACAAGAACGAACCTGATGAAAAAAATATGGAGGAGGGAGGAGGAATCTCAGTCAGATGTTTATTTTATCCAGTGCATCTCTCTACACTGTGTCCTTAGGCAGAAAGAAAATGCATCCAAGGAAAGACTGCAGCCTGCCTGAAGAATTCAATTTGTTTGCAAACAACTAAATTTCAGAGGTTGCTAGCTTTTCTTTCATGTGCCAGAGGTAATTGCTGAAGAGTTTATGATATTTTTGATAGGATACTGAAGAATTTGCAAGACCTCTGTGCAGCAGCTGATTGATTTCTTAAGGGAGATGCAGCAGAGCTGAGGGCGGGGGCAGTGGCCCAGGTGAGTGGGTTTGTTCCTGCAGCCAGCACTGCCAGGGATTCACAGACATTGGCAAAGGGCTCTCACAGAGTGGCAGCACCTCAGATGAGACCTGTGTGAGCAGCCCTGGCCATGGCTGTCCAATGTTCATCACTCAAGGGAGGCTCTCCCTCCTGCAATGCTCTTAAATCAGTAGCCATGGCATTATTTGCTGTTGTGGTTTTGGTCTTGTTTTCATCCTTTTCATTGCAGACAGGCTTTTTTTTCCACTGCTGTGGCTGAGCTTAGGCTGCTTTTAATTTTCTCTCTTAGTTTCTTCTCCTGTTTTGTTACTGACTTAAACCTTTTTCCCACAAATATGGGGCTGTTTTCAGCTTGCTGTCAGTGCATTTCCAGACAAACCACCTTACCTTTGCTGGACTAGTCCCTGAGCTGTACAATCTCCTCCAGGAGCTACAGCCTAAGAAAGGATCTTTCCTCATAAAAAATCCATTCACATTCAACAACAAAAACTGCTAGTTTGGACTAAAAGATGTTTTCCCTTATGCATGTCACAGTTGACATTTTTTGTCTTGGGGCATCTTCTCCAACACACAAACATGTTTCTGTGAACACATTCTTCCACCACAGTGACTTAGAAGGGTGGTAGCTGTTTTTTGCAATGCCAGCTGAACTGAACACATCTCTGCAGAGAACTGCTGCTGCTCAAGGAACAATCCATCAGCCTTGTCTTCTTCACTGAACTTACAAGTCTGTCTGATAAGGACCCCACTCAGAATATTTATTTATGTAATGTTGTATTTATCAATGGGAGGTGAGACTTTGACCTTATTATACAAACTTCAGTATTCCCAAGACATGTCAAGATCCAGTTTCCTCTTGCAGCTCAGGCCTTCCAAACCCTTTTGCATTTTCATTGCACTTTTCATTATGTAGCTAATTAAGCCCAAGCTCATATATAAACACCATTATGCAGTTTAACAGCTAATGGAAAGTTCTCTGATATATATATATGTATACACACTGATATATAGTGCATGCAGCATGGGAGATTGTTCCTCAAGTAGGTTCAAAGTAGGTTCAAATCAAAATGACATTTTACTAATGGCATTGTAGGAAGACAGATTAATACAGTCTAACTGTGAGATTTCTTCTCCCTCTGGTAACAAAATGGGAATAAATTAAAGCACACAGTATATTTGCTCTTTCATGATGCCTTATGTGCCTAAATCAAAATTTCAGAAAATAGAAACCTGCCAAAATTGAACTAGCCTATAGAATTGCAGCTATTGGATTTAGCCATGAAAGTCAAACCATGGAGAGCATCTCATCCACACACACAAGTCAGCCCTGACTTGGGATGACATTATAAGGTCTTGTTCCCCCTGTGCATGTGTGCCCTTTGCAGAACCTTTCAAGGCAGGAAGGAAATCTGTACCCAAGGTGACTTGATGTGCAAACCTGCATCTTTCAGTTAAACCTGGGCTGTTGTTGGCATCTGCTCCATTCTGGATTGCACCACAACAGACTTCTCTTGTCTTTCCTGTGAAATTTTAATTCAGAGATTGAAATTAATCTAACTTGGCTCTTCAGGCAAGAGTCCAAACCCTGCAAACAGAAAACCAGAATTTGGTTTACAAACACCCTGTGAGCTGAAGCATGCAAGGTTTGTCTGGCTTTAGTCACCTGTTTCCAGGGATACTTGAATCTGCTTAAGTGAACCTCCATGTTTCTAATTTACACTCTTATCAAGAGAATTGTGCACATTAGGTTTCTTCTGCTGGCTACAAATATTGCCTGGGGGATGAATGACATTGAAGTTCAGTTTCTGTTAAAGAGTATGCCATGGTGAAGCATGTTTTGCATGTTTAATTGATTCCAAGTCATTTACCTAATCATGGGGGTATAAGGTAGAAGACACACATAGCTAAATGCATCATTCCAAGGCCAAAATATGAAGAATAGTTTGTTGGATTTGATGTACTGTAAATAGAAGTTACTAGATTTATCCATTATGGTAAGAAAAAGCAATGTATGTTATTCCCAGTATAAAAATGCTACCTTAGGATATTGTGTTAAACCATGGGGTGTTTACTCACATGCACTGAGTACAAGTGACAGACTGCAGGGCTGGGAGACATGCTACTGTGTGTTCTTACACTGGCTGTGTAGTAGAATAATTTTCTCTCATCACTACATTCTCATGGGTATTAATAAAATAAGCCCACTAATTTAACAATATTCTACAACTTCGCCTCAAGTGCATTTCTTGTTCTGCCATGTAAAAAGTAAATAAAACACACAGAACAATTTCTCATCACCACTGGGACTATATGCCAAGATGATTTGTCAGAACTCCTACAGCTTCAGTGCCTTTCCACATATCTCTTACACCTTTCCCCCTTTTATGTTTTGCTTTCAATTTATTGTTTTTAAATTCAATGAGATAACACGCCTACCTCAGGGGAAGAATTTTGCTCTGTTCCGCAGCGAAAATGGAATTCTTAAAGTTATGCTGTTACTTCTCAGCTCTTAAGGAACACGTGTGCCAAATCAGTGCATTGAAAATCTTTAGCCAGACTGAAGTTTCTGAACAGCCATGGGGCAAAGTCCTGGCTCTGGCCTCGGTCAGTCCCCTAACTCCCAAATGTATTTAATTAGGAAATAAAGGATTTCACTGTCATAGTTTTGCTTGCATACCAGGAAGCTGTGAGAGATCTTAATACCTGATTCTGAGTTTTACTTTCCTACATCTGTACAAGATTGTCTCAATCTATTATTAAAGCTTTTGGCTGGAGAACCAACTTTGGTAAATGTTATATTTTCATAGAGGTGGATGTTTTCTGTAGAAAATGTGTGAAGAGCTACAGAAATTACAGTCATATGGAGAACTTATTTCTGGCAATTTTTCATAAATATGAAGAATTTAGGATTTCAGGAATTCTTATCCTTCCTTCCCAAATCAGATGAGATTTGATCCACTGCTTGGGGCAGTGGATTTCAGTACAGTATTTTGTTTCAAAGCGTAACAAAGACTGGAGAATTGTGGAAGAATTCAGTAAGATATTCCCCACTAGGGAGGGTAAAAAAAGGACTAAAAGCTGAGGTTCCTTTGAGATATTTACAACAGGAACAAAAATGTATTAATTGTCAATATTTGGTTATTTTCAGATTTTTGAGAGTTAATATCTTGTGAAATACCAATATTGTATAGAAAAAATCCAGTGGATAGGATAATTGTTGCAGTTAAACTTCCTGAATTATTTTTTAGTTTAGTTTTTGGGGTTTTTTGGTTTGGTTTTTTTTTGGTAGTGATCACATTCTGCAATTTTATTTGGCCTGAAGCATCATACAGCTGATCTCTATCAGAAGAAACCAAGTGTTTTTAGCCTTGCTATAATTTGATTATTTGTACAAAATTCCTTCAACCCCTTATAAATTGTGTGAATAGGGAAAACAAACATAAGCTCTTTGTTATAATCCTAATTGAGTTGTAATTCTCTCCCACTGGGCACTTCTCTGTCCCTGTAGGAATTAAATCCCTTAAAAAAATCTAACCCTTAATCCACTTAATTTTCTTTTGAAAATCAAATTAGGCAGCCAAGTTGTACTTCTGGATACCTAAGTACCTTTGTAATCCAAACCCAGGTCATGTGCTGAAGTGAAGCTGCAATTTTGTGTCCTCAGCCCAGGTCTGAGCTGTTTCCTTCTTTGGGGCTGCCTCCTTTCTTCCTCCCTCCCTCCCTCCTCCTGAAGGCTCCTTGTTCCCTGTGCTGGTCAGAGCTGCTGGAGGAAGAAAAGGGAGTTGTTTTCTCTGGTGAATGATTCAACCCAGATCCCTGCTTTTCTTGTGATGTCACAACAATAACACAGTTTTGGGGACAGTGTGGGCTAAGAGATGGAGAAAAATTAAGTTTTGTAGGTGTTGGTATCATCTTTTGTTAAAGCCAGTGCCTTAACTGGACTCTGTCATGTGTTCACAAACATGCCTGCTTTTGATTCTCAAGCTGCTGAAAGTTATTGCATCTCCATGTTAGCCTGGTCCTACTTTCCTTAGAGCCAAATCAGCAGGGACAGTGACACTTAGAGCTGATGTTTGAGCTCGGTTCCTTCCATTTGAGGGTGCCCTTCTTCCCCTACAGAGCAGCAAACACCCTGGGCTGCAGTAGATGGGCAGTAACTCACAAAGTCCCTGTTTTAGGTGGAGGAATTAAAGATTAAAGATTGGGAAAGAGGGAAGAAAATTGTCTGGGGATGGGATAGCAAGGGAGTCCTTGGAGTGAATACAGTGCTGAGTTCTCTTGGATCTTTTTCTTTGGCTTTCACCATTTTACATCTCTAATTAGGCATGGAACTAAATCGTGAAGAAATTTGGAAGGCTGCAGTGGGAGAGAGTTATGCTTCAGTGGGAATGGGGTGGCTTTTAGTCTCGCTGGCTTCTGTTCTGCCACATCTCTATTAGAGACACCCTCCCCAAACCTGAGTTCAAGTGCAGAGAGAAAAACACCCTTCCACTCAAGTGTGATGCTCTCTTGCTGTGAAACACCAGCCAATCTTTTTCCAGCCAGGGCTGCATGGATGGGTAGCCCTGTGGGTTGCTGAGTTGTCACTGCAAAGGTCAGTGATGTGAAAACAAATGAACAAAACATTTCTCTTGGAGTTCTTGGATCAGTGCAAAACGTGTAAGGAACAATTGCTCACTGCTCTGCAGCTGAAGGTAATGTCAGGGTATGAATCTGCCTGGGCTTGCCTAGCAAGAGCAGACCTCGTCTGACAGAAAGGTCAGAGTTGTAATTCCTTGTAAGAGTTGAAATCCCTCAGTGAAAGAGGCCAAGGAACATCTGTATTTGGGCAGAGGAGGTCTAGTGCTGGTTCTGGCACACATCCAGATGGAGGGGCTCGCTGTGGCTGTGCCACTGGGACATGCCAGCCCTTTTCCAACTGACTGGCCTGTGTTGATAACCTGACTGTAGATCTTTCTGACAGTATCAAGGCTGAGCAAGCCCCTTTGTGACAAACAGCAGATGAGACGTTGAGCATTCACTACTCCAAACATCTCCTTTCTATCTCTGCCCTATGATCTCTTTCTGTAACCTCGTGATATTTGAGGTGTTTGTCATTGTACTGGTGTTCTGAGGCTCGTGGTGCTTTTTTACAGTTGGGCTGGGATTTGCCTGCAGCTATCTGACATGTCAAGTTGTGTGGCTGTGTCGCCCAGATTTTTCAGGCTTTCCTGATGCACTTTCTAACTTAATGTTTTCATAATTCTTAGTTCTTTCTCACACATGGCTGTTATAATTAGAAGCATGTTTATGTTAAGAGGATGCTGTTTACATACTTTCTCTTGGTGTAAAAAAACAACTGATGGGCAGTTGTCGTGACCGATGGGATGGGAGAGGTGTCCAGCTTCTCCTCCAATCCTGGTCTGTGTGGAAATACTCTAAGTTTAGAGTCAGATGTTTTAATAAGTAGTTTTTAACCTTCTCACGAGAAAGTGTGTCCGTGTGTGTCCTTGTGTGTCCCACAGCGACATGGCTGAAACATTTGCTCTAAGAAGTGTTCTTCCAGAAAAAAAACCCAAAACAAACCTTCTGTCTGAAGGCAGAAAGGATGAGCGCCTTTTGGAAGTACTTATCTCTCATTTTGGACTGTAGGAGGAGTTTGTGCAATAAGATTAGAAAAATGCCTCACACCTACTGTCTCAGGCCCTCTTGGAAAGTACAGCAGGCATGAAAGTCCCTTTAGAAACCTGGTCTTGTGTTAAATTCACAATGTCCCAAAGGAAGCACACGAGAGAATGAGGAATTGTGGTGCTCTGTGCAGGAATAGCTGTAATCCTGAGCAGCCCCACTCTGCCTGAGTTCACTTTGGCTTTTAACCCACTTGAATGATTTCAGTATAGTGACACTGCTTCACTGAACCTTATTTATTTTCTTTGCCTCTTAACTCTTAATAGTAGGATGTGAAAAATCAAGAAGTATGGAGGTATGCCTGGGCAGTAATGGGGCCATTTGTGTCCCATCAAAGTGCTGTTTTTATCTTTGTGTTGAAAAGATGTTTATTCTATTACTGGTTGTGGTCTTATAGGCTTCTGTTTTTCTAACCACATGTTTAACATAAATTACCAACCTCAGAGGGGATATGATGGCCTGCTTCCAACTGCATTAAGCACCGTTTCATGTTTAATGGAAAAAATGTGAATTTTGGCAGATTTAAACACAAAAAGGACCTTAAAAATTTGCATTTCAGTATAAAAGTACTCTTACTGGCTCTGAGTCATTCTGGTGTTTATATATGCATTTACAGCTCCAGGAGCAGTGGTTCCAGTCATGACAGAGATAGTTGGCACTTGCTGAAAAGCACTTCGATTTAGCTAACTCACCTCTAGCAGTCAGAATTTCAGGGGTCAAAACATAGACTTGAGCCTAGCGTAGAAACTTGCAGGATTTCACCCACACGGGAATTCAGGGTTTAGGGAGTAGCCTGTGTGCTCTGGAAATTGTCATGCCGTTGGTGGAAGGTCACTCCAGATGGACAATGGGCAATTCCTCCTCGTTCACCAACCTTGTGCACCAGGGCAGGTCCTGGTTCTGTGCCACCTGCAGGATCCCTGCTTGGGAGGAACCAGCCCATGAAAAATGGGATAATATTTCTGCAGAGTTTTTCTGCACCTGGGCTGTTTCCCTTCAGCCTCAGTGATGTTTCCATCGTGCCCTGTGTGGGACAGCCCTGCTGATAAAGAACCTGGCTCATGTACTTATGCAAGCTTTCATTACTTTTTCCTAATTATAATTGTAATTTTTTTTTTTTAATCTGCTGAGATTATTACAATTGTGTGGAGATTCTCTATCTCCTCTGAAAATAAATAAGGTTCTCTACTTATCCTTTGATGATCTATGTATAGTATGAGCTACCTCTCCTCTAATTACATTTGCCTGATTCTTCAGCAAATCTTTTAAGGCAACATTAATCAAGTGAATTTGGAACAGAGAGCACCTCAGGTGTCTCATGAAAACCCTCAGACTGAATTTAAATAGTGCTCTTAGAAATGAAAGGCAATAACCAAAGGATTTTTTAAAATTTAACTTCAAAGCATCCCAAGTATATTTTATTTTGATAGATCTAAAAAAAAAAAAAAAAAAAAAAAAAAAAAAAGCAAAAANAAAAAAAAAGAAAGAAAAAGAGCCTTTTTTATTGCCAATATATTCTGCTCTTAGATATATTCAGTTTACACCAGGAAGGCAGACAAGAATCACTACTCCATCAAACAACATTTAAGGAGTTTGCAGTAGCCACTTGGGAGCAATAAATAAGCTCCAAGCTTGTTGCCAGAGCATGTATTTTGTATATCCATAAAGCAGAGATCTTTCCTGGCTGAAGGGCTGGGTGTTTCAGCACATATTGCTGATCTGGTTTTTTGTTTTGGTGGGGTTTTTTGCACCAAGTTAGACACTTTTCTTGCAAAACCCAAGTTATTTTACACTGGAAAAGAGGCAGCATAGGGATTCACTTTACAGTTTGACAGCTGTTTCTCAGTAAGTTTGCAACAAAAGCCTCATGGGAGAATTTATTACAAATTCCAAATTCAGTAAAAAATTGCAGTCAGGTGTTTCTGAACCATCACAAAATTTGAGAGAAGGTGCCCTGTTAGTGTAATATTAAACCTTGCATGTATCTTAGGTTTTTTGGGTTTTTTTTTTTACTTTTTAAAAACGCTGGGTTCATGACTCTTCTACATTAGGTTCACATAAACCCTATTAGTGAAGCATTAATTCTTCTGCACTTCTATCATCTGTGAGCCAATGGATCTAGAAAAAGTGGCAGAAGAAGCCATGTAAATCTGCCTAACACAGATTTTTCCCCCTCTTCTTTCTCTATTTTCTTTAGTTTATTTTCTTCATTCAAGAATGCATTAGAGCTCTCAAAATAAATAAACCCAAACACATTTATAATGACTTCCTGGGCTTTGGTGTTTACTTTTCACTATATACAATTCTGAGGAAGGCTCAACCCATGCTT
The DNA here is from genome assembly GCA_013397295.1 of Polioptila caerulea. Lineage (NCBI taxonomy): Eukaryota > Metazoa > Chordata > Aves > Passeriformes > Certhiidae > Polioptila > Polioptila caerulea. The sequence continues at coordinate 646,518 of VYXF01005663.1, forward strand.
TCAGCACCCGTGGTAGTTTTTTGAAAGTGTTGCAGTAAAATAGCAATTTCTGGGCTTTGTGGGCTGTGTCTGCTCCAGTGACTTGCATCCATTAAGTGAAATGGAAAGAGAAGGTGTTGGGGAGCTGAGCTGGGACCTAGGCTCAGGCAGTGTGCACCCAAAGATTAGGAGAATTGTGCCCAGGATATTAGAAATGTATTGACGTTTTCAGAAATAATTCATAGTGCCATTTGTGCCATTTAATGGTCCATGAAGCCAATGGATGTGTTAGAGCTGGCACAGCTTCTGTGTGCTTCAGTAGCTTCAGATTAGAGTATGTTCCATTTGGTTTTGGAAAAATAGAGATTTTCACATTTTGATAGCACTATTACAATAATTTGTATTTGTTACACCTTTGCTGCTTTGCCTAAAGATGATGTGGATTGTGCTGAAAACATGGCATGGGTGAGCTATGCTAAGTGATGAAGTCTTAAACTGAAATTGCAGCTTCTTGTTAGACTTCACATGAGGGGGTAAAAAATGTTCTCAGCAGTCTCTGTGCACCTTTTCATAGAAGGAATACGTGAGAAATGCAGGTTAAATTTCACTCACATTCGCATCAGCACTTTGGCAAACCCCACTTGAATTCCTGTGTGAATCAGGCTTGTGGATAGTTGTGTTTGATCCCAGGGTAACATTCAGTTAATTGTAAGCTCCTGGAATACAGGATTGCTGGTGAATTCCAGCCCTGCAAACAAAATGCACTTGTACATCTGCACGGTGGAAGTCAGCAGTTTTGTTTGTAAAGAGGATTTTTTAAGCCCTGTGTAGGATCTTGACCTGAGAAGAAAAGACTTTTATGGTAAGAAAAGCTGAAGTGTTTCTGTGCATTGACTATACCAGCTGTCACCACGAGGTATTAATGTAGAAAAGAATCCCACAGTAATAGATGCATGCATGTTTTTGTGTGAAGTAAAACAATAACTTTTTCACTGTAAACTCTCTGTCCTTTGGGACTGGGGAGCTCATGTAAGAGCCTTGACTTGAGTAGTCCCAGATGTGGGGCAGTAGCTGAGCCCCAGGGCAAACACACTGAAGAGCAGCCTGCTCTCCCTTCAGTGCTGCACTTTGTCAGCTTGAACTGTGTTTACTCCAAATTCCCATGTTTATGCAGAGATGTTTCATGAATTTTGCATGCCAGGTCACACCATCTCTGCCCATCCCCTTTGTAAAATGCAGTTATGTGAGCTGGTGAAGGGAATCAGATTTTTTAGGACTGTGTCCAAGATTTGTTTATTTCCATATTTTTCTTTATTTTTTTTCCCATTTCTTTTGTAAAAGCCAGGAAAGAAGCCAATTTAAGCTATGCTTGTATTGTGTCTGGCACCAGAGAAATAAATCAGTAGCATTTTACTGAGGCAGTATGTAAATACAGCTCAACCTTCCTCATACTGATCACTTGATTGCCAATTTGGCCTCTGTGCAAGTACAGTGTGGCTGAAATGATACTTTTTTAAACTCACATGCTACCACCATTCAGCTCTCCATTTATAGAACATTTTTCTGATTTTAATTAGCAGCTTTGATATTAAGCCAACTGGCAAATATTTATTTGATGAAGATTCTCCATTCATTAGCAAAATGAGAAAAAATGAATCTATAATAACATATAACTGCCCCATTAAGCAGCATTAGCTATCCATTTGAGAGATAATAATGTAAAATACAATTTTCCGACCACCAGATGTTGATGAATAAACTGGTGATGAATCGGTGGCACTAAAGCAATGAATGGGTCAGAGGTCAATTAGTTCCACCAGAAAGAAGCAACCCACTGGGAGAGTGGCAGCAACGCCCTGATGGATGCTCAGGAGGTGCCTGGCTGGTGTTTTATTCAGAATCATGAGCAGGCAGCTGAGAGAGACTGAGATTCAGGACGAATTGATGTTTGCCTTTATGGATTATTGTTCTTATTGCAGCACAGCCAGAAGACCCCAGCAAGGCCTGGGGGCTGTGACAGTGCTGTCCCCTCCCCAGGCAGCTGACAGCACTGGGTGATAATTTTGGCCCCAATGGAAGCAATGGCTGAGAAAGTCCCCTCAGCCTCACTGAGACTGAGAGTCTCAGAGTGCCTTGTCCTGTACAGATATCTGGATATTGTTCAGCCCTGACGTGCTCAAGTGAAAGTCACTGTGCCTCTCCTTGGGGACCAGTCTAAGAAAAAAGATGAATTTTAACACGTAATCGCATCCTTCAAGGATAAAACCCCTCAGAACGTGCTGAGCTTTGATTTTGGGTGACTGGAACAAAGGAAGATGAGAGCTCCAAGATGAGACAGCTGAGTTGGAGGACCCAGCAAGGGTGTGTAGGATGAGTGCTGAAATGTAGCCCCACATTACAAAAATCACTGCCTGTTCCCAAAGTTTGTAGGAGGAATGCGTGGTCGAGCAGGGAGGATCACAGCCCCAGCATTGTTCTTTCACTTTGTGCAATTAAGATATTCGCTAAGAGTGAGTTGAGTCTTCTGTTCCAATAGATCTTTTTGAAACAGTGCCACAGAAATTAATCAACTTTTTTTTAAATCATCCATTTTATTCTGACCTATCACCTTCTCTTACAGCACTAGCATGTAAAGCTTATGCACATTGTGTTAAACTATGTTAATATATTCCACAAATCACTCCCAAGGTTTGCTGCATTATGTTGAGCAAAAATGTGATGTGACAGATAATAGAGAGGAGAGAACACATGCACATTTCCTAAGACACACTCCAACTCCAATTAAATGCAAGTCTTGGAAAATACTCAGTCACTACAAAAAGTGCTCTAGTCCTAATGTTGGTCATTATCTCCATCTTTGGCTGTCCCCTACAAAGTCCTGTCACCTGATGACAGTGCTGGAAAAGAGACTTAGGGGACAAGAAAGAGTAAATGTCCATCACAGACTGCAAACTGAAATTGGTGGTGAGCTGAAAGCATTCTGTGCATGTTACCTGGCAGAGGGGAGATGTCAGTGACCCACTGTGCTTTTTGTGCTGTAAATCATCTTTGTTATATTCAGATGCTTCATTCTCTGAAAAAATACATCACTGTTTTTCTCTCTGAATAGCTATTTCCTCCACCTTGTATACAATACAAAAGCTATCGCTTAAGTATAAAAGCTTCTCATCAAATCTCTGAAGGATGCACTTTGCTCAAATCTTGCTTTGAAGACACTTTTTGCAGTGCAATGTCTGAATTATAACAGATACATGGCATCTTTTTTTTTTCTGAAATTAGCAGCTCTGAGCAGAATTTAGAGTTTGCATGGACAAAAATCTGCTAGAAGTGGCTAAGTATAAAATGTTGTGGAGTTTTCTAAGTAGAGATGTGAGTTTGTTTTTTGTTTTTTGTTGTTTTTTTTTTAATTCAAATGTCTAAAAGGTCTACATAATATATTTTTTCTCCCCTTGAAATTAAAGCTGTACTTCCAGAAAATTCCACTGGGTGTAATTAGTAGAGATGGTAGAAAAGCTCATAGTGAAAGCTGAGGCTGTTTGAAATCCAAAGGGGTTTAGTTGTGAATTATTGCCATGATCCTGCACACACTTATGCCTGTGTGCAGCTTTAAACACGTGGAAATGAAACAACCCAGCTGAAAACTCCCAAATTGTTTATGACTGCAGTGGTGCAAATAAGAGATTTGTAAGATACAGGTGGTGCCAACAAGCTTTTCTCCAGCTGTGCCCTGACCTGCAGGTTGGGGACACCCTGGGGACCCTGAGCTGGTGTTTCCACCTGCCCAGCACTGCACTGACCTGCCTTGGCTCCCTTGGGGCTGGGCTGGAGCCCTGTGCCCAGGACAGGAGCTCTGGGGCTGGAGCCCTGTGCCCAGGACAGGAGCTCTGGGGCTGGAGCCCTGTGCCCAGAACAGGAGCTCTGGGGCTGGGCTGGAGCCCTGTGCCCAGCACAGGAGCCCTGGGGCTGGGCTGGAGCCCTTGTGCCCAGCACAGGAGCCCTGGGGCTGGGCTGGAGCCCTGTGCCCAGCACAGGACAGGGCACACAGCTCATGAGTGTGGAGGGAGTTTGCTGTGCTCTGGTGTTCTGTCACCCTGTGAGGAGGATGCAGGACTTGTTGGGTTATGTGGCAGGAGGAGGAGGCTGCTGGTGATGTAGTAGAGGTTTAGCTCTTGCTTGAGGGCTGTCTGTGCTGGACATGAGGGGTTTCTCCCAGCAGGTGCCCAGGAGCCCCAGGCCTGGGCTCTGCCTGTGTGTGCCCAGGGCTGTGCTTCCCCTTGAGCTCCTCTGCCCAAGGTGAGACCCAGCCCAGGGCTGTGTCTCCATGGGCCAGGGGGTGCTCAGGACTCTGGGAAGCCAGGTTGGAAGCTGTGCTGGGCCTCTGGAGGTGCCTGATGTCAGCTGCAATTCCTGCTGGCAGGGCTGTAGGGCTGGGTGTGCAGGGAGTGCTCGCTAACACGCATGGGATAAAACACACTCAAATGGTAGGTGCAGTCTCACTCTTTCTCTTTTTATTTCTTTCTCTCTCTTTCTAACTTTACTGAAGAAAATCACTTTCAGAATCTTTGTTTGAACATCATCTTCCTTTTCTGTCCTATTATTTTCTCTCTACTGTGATTTACAGAAAACCCCATGTAAATATTTTATGATAGAGCAAATTTTATTCTCTCTTCTCTACCCTTGAAGAAAGCACCAATAAATGTTGCTTTGTTTTTGATTCATCCTCTGTAATAGCTTTCTCCCAAGCCTAGAAAAATCCTATACAGAGACAGATACACACTTTATTTCTTTCACAAAAGAGATATATCGACTTCTTAGTGTAGAGAATAGTCTTTTTTTTACTAATAGCATGGTTTTGTATTGTTGTCCTGATAGTAGAATCTGGATATATCTTCTTCAGACAGATGGGCTTGTTATTTTGAGTCAAACCCAGTATGAATAAACAAAAAATTAATTTAAAACAACAAATTAAGATAGAGTTACTAATTTACTAATTTAAATTTCCCTTTGCTTCCTTTCCTTTTTAAATATCTGTGTGCTAATGCATATATACTCGCACATGTATGTACATAGAGAAAGAGTGCCCACTGTAATTTTAGCCAGTATTTCTCAACAGATGCACACTTGGAATAAAATAAATGAATAATTTGCTGATGTAGAGTTACAAGTCAATGCTTGTTTCTGAGAGCTGAAGAACTTGTAAATGTCAGCCCAGATCCTGTGGCTTCGTCTCCTGTCAGCTTTCACACTCAGCTTAGCTGGGACATGCAGCAAGCAAACCTTTTAGAAAATCCAGCCTTCAGCTAGGGTGCATATTTGAGATGAGTTGTAAGGATTGCTGTGCCCTGCTGTGCATGGGCAGTGTGCTGACAGAGAGCCAGCAGTGCTGGGTTGTGCCTTCTGGAATGTGCCCTCAGAGCTCAGAGCCTCAGCAAGGACCCAAGTGCCTGGCAGCTCACTTGGACTGTCCTGTCAGCTCACATATGTCACAGGAGCTCTCGTAAAGGAAAGGCTGGTGAGAGCTACCTCTTGGTCATGACATCTTTTGCAGTCTCCTTGAACTCTCACTTTGAAAATTCAGGCTGTTCATCTGCCCCTCACTCCATTATTGATGTGGTGCCAGCAGAGGGAAGGGGGAGAAGTCATAAAAAGTATGTGCTTATTCTTCTCTGTCATTTTTTTTTCATTGTTTCAAATTTGTGAAATGCAAGTTCAAAGAAAGGGTAATTACTTTCTGCAAGGGGCATTCATCTAATGTGAGAGTCATTTGCAATGAAAATATTTTAAGACCTAGGTGAAATGCTGCTAATGATTTGCTTTGTCAGGTCGTTAGGTAGCTTTCAGGCTTCACTGGAGGTAGCAGAAGTTTGTTCTCAGCATGACCACTGAGGAAGCATTGCCCTAATTTGTGATCATATAACACTTCCTTTTTATAGTATCAATTTATAATCGTGATCTCGTCTCTTTTTGGGGGGCAGTGATGAGAAGGGGCTGGATTGCTGGGACTGGAGGCAGGCACGGGCCTTATGCACCTAGAGCAGGCACTCCCTGCCTGGAGCTGCTCAGGGGTTCTCCTGGTTACATTAATGGGCTGACTTCATAGCCCAGAAATCTTTTAGTCTGTTCCTTTTTCTTTTTCTGTGATTTTTTCTTTTTTGGTTTTTTTTTCTTTGGTTTTGTTGAACTGTTGTAGCTCAGCAGGCTCTCGCTGCTTGTGTGCCAGGGGGCTGTTTGTACCAGAGCAGCTTCCCACAGGGTGTAATTCTGTGTCAGACTGACATTCTTACAGAGCACTGCTGAGGCCTCTGACAGCCAACTAATTTCAAGGAACACATTTTAGTATAGGAATCTCAGATTTGGAACATCTGTAAAGCACAAGGGTCTCTGTGCCTTTATGAAAAAGTTGCTTACAAAGAGAAAGAATTAATCTGGGCCCTCAGAATTGGCATTTCACCTGTACCTCTGCAGCTCCACAGACAGGCAAAACCCACTGGCAATGTAAGAAATCTTCATGCTTTCATTTATTTTTATAACATATTTATTCTAAAGCACAGTGAAATCAGGTTTCCAAACTATCCGAACATCGCTTAAAATATAATAATCATTTGTGACTCAACATCTCTGGCCAGGCTCCCTGAGAGGGAACTGTGAGAGGGTGCTCAGTGTCACCTGGGTGTTTGTCTTGTGATGCTGGACTTGCACAAGTAGAAATTAAACACAATTAATGCAGACACATTTTGATGATAAACTTGCTTTTTAGCCATGGGAACTCAAAAGACCTCTCACAATTTTTTTCCTGGGAGAAAAATCTTTCTTCCATTCCACTCCCCTTAATTTTTCTCACTCCTCCCCACTGCCTCTCCCTTTTGTTTGTTATTCAGGTATTTAAGTCTGCCTAGGATAAGAGACAAAAGAAATCATAGAGGTGAGAAACATTACAGGTAAAATACGGTATTAATGTAAGTAGAGTATGCTATTAAGATTTTACAATTATTTTGCATAGGAACATCCACTAGATTGTTCCCCAACAACTGCATTTAGGTGTTTCAGATACTGAGTATAAAGCTGTTTTTAGAAATATTGGGAAATTTCACTTTATCTTATTTAATCTAGTTAGATATCTTGTCCTATTGTCATTATAGTCTGCTTCTTCATGGTTGGATCAGGCCTCACTATGAAGAAATGAGTGAATTTTTACAAGAGAATATTCACACAGAAAAAAAGAGCATTTGGGGCATTTCAAGGAAACACCAGATTTCTTGGGCTGTTTTCTTTTACTTCCTTCTGTTTCCAAATGACCTTGTAGATCAGGCTGGATATAATGTAATTTAACTCCTAAACTCACTTATTTAATCTCTTGTCAAAGTTGTGCTTTAATGTCTACTCCCAACCCTGGAAAAATTAAAAATAAAGAGTGTTGTCAGGTCCGGAAATGTAGTTATTTCACTTGTCATTTCTTGTTAGTCCTTTCCTTCACCCATGATCACTGAGAGGATAAAATATTTAAAAGAATGTGCTGTGTTCTATCATAAGCATTTGAGATGAGCAACAGGGGCTGTCAGCAGAAGAGGTCATCAGGCAATTTCACTCTCTGCTGTCTGTTAGGGCCGTTGTAAGCCAAGTGTTATGAAAATAGGTCAGTCACACTGAAGGATCTGTGGTTGAATACACAGTATGTGTTTTCAATAAGAGAATTTGGCTTGGATCCCAGGAGGACTTATTTCTTATGTGTGCTACTTGAGGTCTCTGGGAAATTGGAAGAGCATGAAAGTTCATTTCTGTGGGACCCAATGTAAGCAGTAATTTAAGAATGGATTCAGGTCTTTTGTGAAGCAGGAGTGTAATGCTCCTACACTAATGAGGAGATCTGCTCCTACAGATGGGTGACAGTGGGAGCCAGTGGTCTGAGAGGCACTGGGTAGACACAGCCAGTTTAGGATGGCTTAGGTCTGATTCACAGAGATCCTGAGAACTTGTTATTTCAGTGTTCAAGCAAAGATGTTCAAAGCTGAGTGTCTCAAGATGAAAAGCCATCAGTAACCAGGTTCCTAGGGTTGTGTTACATCCTTCACTGGATGCTGTACCATACTGGACATTTGTTGTGCCAAGCCAACACTTCACAGACCTCTTCCTGACCTTCCTTTGAGCAAAATTATGGCCCTCCTCAGAGAGCTGCAAGGATTTTTGCATATCTGACTGAACCTGTGCATGTCATCTGTGTAAAGAAGTCACATATGCCACAGAGTCTGCTACTCATCACAGGGACAGAGGGGTGAGGCAAGCCTGGTGTGACCTGTTCTGCATGCAAAATAGGCCTGGGTGCACTTCCTGCCTTAAGCACCATGGACAGAACCCCACCGAGGTCAAGCCCAGTGATCTTGGCTTGTGTCAGGATTGACACAACTCCACAGTGCTAATGGCAGGTCAGGATGCTAAGTTGCATTCTATCTCAATCTGTCTCCCTCTGCCTCATAAATAAATGTTTTCATGGGCATCAGCATTATTTTAATTCTGTGCTGCAACCTGAATGTTTTTAGGTTTTGAATAGTGTTCTGAAAGCTCCCAGTAGTACCACAGTTGTTGACAGCATCATTTCCATTCACTCTTTTCTAATGCCTTGGGATGTTTTTATTTATTTCTTTCAATCAATGAGAAACTTATCTCAGCTGAATTCTCTCATTTTTTAAAGACAAACATAAATCCCTTTTCCCCCTTTTCTCTTCCCACCCATCTTGCCTCCCTGAAGGTCATGTCTACCTTTATGAAACAAATCCCAGCTTTTGTTTTTAATGCTGTGTGAACAAAACTCATGACAGCACTGGGACACCCAAGTGACAACAACATCCCAGTCTATTGGCTGGTGTTCAAATGCACAGTGACAGATGTCAATCCAAGTGCAGAGGCAGTAAGAGAAATAAAGGATGTGAAGTAATTAACATTGTAACCAAGTAATCATTTCATTGGCAGAAATGAAACTTGCACCTTTTCTTAGATTTCTTTGCCCCTTTCTTTCTTCAAAAAAAAATAAAACTGTAATGTGGATAAATTTCTGTCCCATTCTCTCCTTCTGAGTACTTAAGTGCAACCTTTGTTTCATTTTTCCTAATGGATCTCCCCACAAAGCAAAGAAATTATTGATGATATTTTGCATTTTCAGTCAGTTTCTGCAGATTTGGGAAGTTTAGTAAGTAGACCCAGTTTAACCTTTGAGTTGTCCTGCTCCCAGCATACAGATGACACCCCTGGACAAAGCTAGTCTGCAGTTGTTACAGGTACCTTTTAACATCCATTCTCATGTCCAGCCTTTGAATGGAAGAGTCACCTGGATGCTAGATAAGTTATATTTAAGTTATATATATAAGTTATGCTAGATAAGTTATTTTTATCTCTAAATATTAATAATGAGCAATAAGGGGAGTGGTTCTAGTTGTGTTATACCTATCAATATGTGTCCTGCCTGCCCTAAGTACATTCTCTGTTTGTCAGAATTTGCTTGAATATTGCAATTATACAATTAGCATATTTACCCTATGCACATAATTACACAGTTACTGTAATCATGATAGGAAAAGAAAAAGCGTATGTTTAGTAAGTCCTAGTGAAATTCAGATGAGAAACTCAGCATTAAAAGAACATTAAGTACTTGATACAACACCGAAATGATTCATATTCAAATGCCACAGAAGAATACGGGATTGCCATATTCAATCCAGAGCTGCTGGATTGAACTATTCAGATATTCATTTTCCAGTGTGAATTTCCTTGGCTGAGTGCAGTTCATGGCAAACTTCTTTTGGGAAATAAACTCATGTGCAGTGACTAACAAATTTGTATACATATTATGCAAATATGTACAAAAGAGGGGATATTCAGGTGTTCTGAAATGGTATTGCTTAACTCTGACAAGGCCACAGCATGGCTGGGTGAAACAGTGCAACAGCTTCGACCTTTTGCTGTAGAACAAAGTGAAAGAAAGAGCAAACTTCCTCAGTTAACATTGTACCCCTGAAATGGCAGAAATAAGTAGCCTAGGATGCCTTTTAATAGTCTAATTATCTTTCCTAATCTAGAAGCTGTCATTGACATTGAATTCTTCCAAGTTTGTGATAGTGGGAATGGTTCTTCCAAACTTCCGCATGTTGGGAAAAGCGCTGTTGTGGAAAAGGTCACATATAATTACTCCAAAGTACAGCAGAGACAGAATCATTTAACAGAAAAGCTGCGTGTGTCTCTGGGGAATTCATAGGAGGGGAAACCAGGAAGGAGGGTTTTGCTGACATTCACCTTGCGTTTTTTTTTAAATTTTTTTAATTTAAAGATTAACTGGTATGGTTTTGAATCTTCCCATTGCCTGAGGAGCCCTCAGTGGACTACTGGGAAGAGAGTAGATGTAACATAGGTGCTCTGGAAAAAACATCTGTGTGAAAGAATTTATGCTAAACTTGTGTTCACAGCTGAAATGCTTTATTTTGAGGTTACAGTTGAGTTTCTTTTTCAGGAGATAATAATAGGGCAGGAGGGAACACTGAGAGATCCCATAGCCTGGTCTGCCCCAGGGCAGACTCAACTAGAGCTGAATAGGGCATGACACAAAGTGTACAGCCTGTTCTTGAGAAACTTCTGTGACAAAGATCCAGCAACTTCAGTGTATAATCCACTTCTGGGCTTCATTACAATTGGTATTAGAAAGATATCCTTACCATCAAAGTTAAAAACATCATTGCTATTTAAATTTGGTGTTACTGGTCCCTCACTTTGTAAATTTACCTCAAAAACCTTGGCCACATCTCCCATGAGTGTGGGAGGTAGAAACTCAGCAGCATCATGGAAGGAGCTGGTAAGGGTGGTGGTTACAGAACTAGTTGTGGGTAAGGTTTTGGCTTAGGTTTGAGAGCCACAGAGCCTGGTGCTCCAGGAACACTGGGACAGGAAAAGGCATGCCAGCATGATCTTGGGAAATCTCCAATATTGATGCTCTTACATCTTTCTAATCAGAATCACTCCTGGTGATTTTTGTCTTGTTTTTTGTATTTCTACCTCCTTTCCTTTATCTTCTTCATTTATCTCAAATTTCTGCTTCTATGTACTTTGAGTGAACAGATTTTATGGAGTGGTAAGAAGGGCCTTTTTAGGGCTTCTAAGCCTCTTTTTACAATTAGTGGAATTCACTTAGTGAACACAATTAGTGAGTTAGTGGAAATACTTGTGGAAATTCAAAATACTGGTTCTTCACTATATCAGTTTGGAGGCAGGCAAGGCATGCTTCTCTCTCACTTGAGAAATTCAGTGAGTAGAGGAAAGTGCTCCATGAATCATTCCTTGCAGAGGGACTGAATCTCGATGGTGTAGTCAGATTACTGTCACTCAGATTTATGGGAATATACCTAAGGTGAAGATGGATACGAGAATTTCTCTTAGAAATGCTTCCCAGAGGTGACTTGCATCAACATGCATTGCCAAGTGGACTTAAACCTGTAGTCATAGGTGAATTCTGGGAGATTAAAGATTCCCCTCAAATGTAGGGCATAGCTGTAAGTAACTTTCACAAGATTTACATGATTTACATCACACTCTGCATGGCAGACACCTGACATAAGCTGTTCAAAGATCTCCTGGGGGTTGAAAGCAGCGTATGGGATGCTCCAGGCAGATCATGGGAGTTTTATGGTGGCTGCTTTTTGTTGATGCACTGATGAGCAGAAAGCGACCAGCTCTTTCAAAATCTTCCTTTAGGGATTTGTATTCTTACTGTGGAAGTGTTAAACAGAATTCCATGTTGCGTGTCCAAAGCAAGCTGGCTCAGATGTAAATGCACACAGTGCCACTGTTCTGGTTTTTTATCACAGATCAATCTCCCATCAGGAGAGACTCTTCTAAAATAATGTGAAATCCTGACTATCACGTTTTAGCAGCTTACATCTTGTCTCCAAAGCATTGCAGCATCTCGAGGCTATTCCCAAACAAAATGTTACAAGCTGGTAGCAGCCCCAGTTCAGGAAACAGAAACACAGACATTGAAGGAGAAGCAGTAGTTTTGTACATTTAATTGGTAATTAAAAGTATACTTTGTGTTCTATGACCTCGAGCCTCATGCCATTCACATGCTAAAATGTGACTTTTATTTGACCAATACTGTTGTGATGTCACCTATGTTTCAGAGTTATAATTTTATTTGATCACTAGCACTTGCAGTAGCATAAAACAAATATCTCACAATTCTCTTTCATTGACTGATGTCTGTTACATTATTAATTTGTGTGTAAACGTGTTGTCTTGTTTGTGTTTGAGAGATTTAGGTGCCCAGAATTGCAGTTTGTCTATTATCTCACTGCATAACAATTTTGTCAATGGTGTCTATGTTCCAGTTTTCATCACTGTGAAAAATGCTGCCTGTTTTAAATGATATATAAGCGATTCTATGCTTTCAGAGAGGAACCCAGCACTTTAGAGAAGAGAGTATTGTGTGACAGGTTGTAGCTTCCCTTGATGATCAGCCCTAATTTGAAGTAGAGTTTAAAGAACAAGAGGTGCTATCCCCGAATCTCAAATAATGTATGAATAAGTGGGAGAAACATCTTCAGCTCTCATAAATTTATGGAACTCTCTAAATCATTCCAGTGCTCACTTATGTTAGCTAAATACCTGAATATTGACTGGTAAGGAGGAGGAGCAGGAGTTCTCATGGAATTGCTGAGGAGCAGGTGGAGATTTTTTGCCAGGCTGCCCAGCACTCTGAGCAGCCACTTGGGGAAGAGCTCTAAAAATATACTCGTGCAAGTCTCCAGGAAGATTTTAAGCAGAGAGAGAGAGTACATGTGGCTCAGCAGCCAAGCAGAAAAATATATTTAAGAATCACTATTCTGTTTACTGATTACCTTTGGGAACACAGGAGAAGTGACACTTTTACAGAGTAATCAGGCAAAAAAGTTCTGTGGTCTCAGGCAGATTTGCTGAGTTGATACAATCCTAGAGAAGGTGTTTTTCAGTGCAGGCTTCTTAGATTCCCTGTAGGAAGAGAAAAAAAAAAATGAAATCCCTCCTGACCTGATTTTCTGATTTTTAGTGTTTCTCCCCATCCCTGGATTTGGGAGCTGATGAGTTAGCTTCTTGCTGCAGCAGCTTTCTTGTCAGGAGTGAAGCTGAACTTGGAGCATGGTGTAACTGTGTGTTTCTGTAGCAGCCTTGAAAAGAAAATAAAAAATGCTTTAGGTAAAATTTTTACTTTGCTTGAATTTTAAAGGAGCAAAGCTCACAACAGAGTCAAATGCAGAGCATTTTCACCTAGATCTGGGTAACTTCAGCTTCTGAGTGATAGTTTATGTGATTGTGAGATGAAAGGTCAAAATGAGCAAAAAAAGGCAATTTATTAAGAAAAGATAAGCCTGTCTGACTCCCTATATGCTTATCATTTAGTTTAGTGTCTACAAAAAGTGTCCTTAAAATATTCCCTTTCACTTCTCTGTTCCTAGCGAAGGTTATAGAAAACCAGATGAGGATTTGGGATTTCTCAGTAAAAGGAGGTGAATCATCCTCCTCTCTGCAGCTCACTTTTCCCGTGTGTAAAGGCAGGTTAACAATGTTTATTTGACAAAGAGCCTTAGGGCTGAGTTATTATCTCGAATGTTTTGCAACCTAGTTATATTTATATTTTTACTGCTAGTAATGCTAAAAATAGAAAGGGAGCAGTAATAAGGCAGTGGGCATTCACCTTCAGCAGGGCTTCACACTGGGCTCTTCAAACCTTCACATTTACCAGCCCGAGAAAGGAGGGATCCTGTGTCCAGTGATTCCTCATCTTTGTGGCCTTGGACTCCAGCTGCCAGTGGGGCTCAATGGCTCTGCAACTCAGGCAACAAGAGAGAAGTGACCTGTGACTTTGAAAAATGCAAAACAGAAAACGTGTTGTAGAAAGGGAAAAAACTCTTTTTGTTCCTCACCCCTCTAAGTCACAGTGGTTTGTGGGAGGCTGAAACTGGAGCTCTAACAGGACAGAGAGCCATGACTTCCATGTTGTGTCCAGATTAAACCTGAATTTGAAGAACTGTTGAAACATTTCTATTTTGGGAATGCGTTTTGGGTGTTTTATGTCATAATTATTCTGAAATATCATCTGAGATTCCCCTGTGCACAAGGAAAGCTCTCCTGATTATCGTTAGGTTGCTTATCTGTTTCCTCCAGGAGTTGAATTCACTGGGCAGAAAAGTCTCTGTAGCCTGTTTTCTACCAGGCCAGGGTGTGTTCTCAGCTGGGCAGGGCCACGGATTTACACGTGTCAAAAGTCCGACAGAAGAGCTAGAAAAGTACTTTCAAAAACTACAGTTTTGAAAGAGCTGGTCCTCTGAATGTTTGTTTATGCTTTGCTATTGCTTATAAACTTTTCTATTCAGTGGGAGAGAGAGCACTGGAAAAATAAATGAAAAAACAGAGGTTTGGAACTGCTCAGAATAATTTTGTCAAAGATTTTTTCAATTACTAAACCATTTTCTCCAATATTTAGAAAATCAATTTTGATGACATTTCTTTTTGTTATAAAAGCCCAAGGGATTAAGTGCTTTGATTGTGTCAAAAGACTGTTTCAATTTCTGTTGTAGGAGCACTTCTAAAAACTCCAAATGAACATTGTAGCAATGAAGTACAAACATAAATATATTCTTATGAGCTTAAAAAGCTGAAATCCATCCCCCAACATACTGACGGATCTCAAGCCAAAGTGAAAAAAATAAAAAATCCCAGAAAATGAATAATGAAATTGTCATTATTACCACTGGTAAATATATGGTGCTGGTTTTCAAGGACTAAAAATCTTTTGTTTTGAACTTGCTGTCATTGACTGATCAGCACAAATACTGAGCAGAGAGAAGGTTTCTGTGTCAGACAGAGCCTTAGGCTGCTGCGTGGCTTGGAAGCACGAGGGATGTGTCGGGCAGACTCACTGCAAACCCGGCTCCTGCCACGATTCTTTTCACTGAATGCATTTTAGATGTGCACCAAGAACAAACCCCTTAATTTGCTGTGCTAAATCCTGCATGCAGGGATTCCTCTGTGACATCCATCGCGTTGAGGTTACCAGGAGGAGAAATCAAATCTCCTTGGTCCATGGCATAAGAAAAAAGAGGGGGTGCTTTGTTTGTGACTCTGTCAGGCTGCCCTGCTGCTGCCTGCCTGCTGCCCAGGGCTGGGCTCTGGGGCCCCAAGGCTGCAGGTCTGTGCCCCAGCCCGAGGCTCCTGCTGTGTCCAGCTGCCTTCCTGCCTTTGCTGGCACTGTCCCTTGGCAGTTTGTGGATGGTGGAACAGATTTGTGCTGTGCCACACAAATGTGCTTTGGGTTTGTGGAGCAGATGCTGCCTGGCACTGGCTGGCAGAATTTTGGTTAAGTCCTGCATAAAGGGAATCTCCCTTGAGGTTTTTTCCTCATGCAGTTGGTCTTTCCTGTGCTGCAGAATTCTTAGACTTCCTCCCAGTGCTGCAGACCTGAAGATTATTGCAAATATCTTGTTTTTAATATAGACTATGCCTGATTCCTGATCCTGTCCCCTCCCCATGACACTTTTCCCTTGGGAAGCAGTCCTGGCTGGGGCCCACAGTCTGGTTTTGTCCATTCCTCCATGTACTGAGAGGTTTCACATTGTGAAGCCTTTCTTGCCTCTCTGGCAGCTGTGATAATTTTTCTTTGCAGTTTGTTTTGTGGATGCAGCCTTTCTGTCATGCCTTCATCTGAGAAAGAGAACCTGTGACTTTCACATGATAAAAGTCTTGCTGCTGCAAAATCTTACCAAAACCAGAGAGTGGTTGTGTAGCAGCTACACCTGGATGCAGGGAAGACAAATGTTTGTCTGAGGCACCTACCAACAACTACATGTGCCTGCCAGCCATGTGTCCTTTGCTTCCACAAATGAAGTTCTCATGCCATGGAATGCAGCAATTTATGGCTGTATGTTTCAGTAACAAGTGATCTCGTCTCCAATGGCTGCTTAAGCTGACAGGACTCTGAAAAAGATCTCAGAGTCCTGGTGATGGGTCCTGGGATGTTTATAAGAAATGGCTTAAAGTGCCTGAGGAATTTAATTTAGGCCTTGTCTCTACAACCTACATCAGGAAACAAGCCTTTCCCAAGTTACCCCAATGTTGTGCCCATGCTGATCTAGAGCATCACTTTTTCTCTTTCAGTGTCCTCATGAACAAAGGCATCTAACCTCCAAAAAAGTTTTATTTCTCTATGGATTTGTTATGAAATAATCATGTCAGTTAATATCCCAAATTAGAGACAGCCTGATTTTTACAGCAAGTCCAAATATTGCTGAATGCTAATATTTGTAAATGCTTTAGAAAATCTCCCCCTTTATTCTCTGGATCTTACTAACTTGGCTGAGATGTTGTGTATCAGTAAACAGCTGAGAACAGAGTTAGGAAGTAGCCTGAGTTTGTACTTTTCTGCCCTTCAGAGGTTGTACTTAAAAGGTAGAAAAATCAGACCCACTTCTCAGTCTAACCTGACCTGTACTAAATCATTAACCACGTTAGTCTCATCCCCTCAGTTTGAGTGGATGCTTACTCATTTCTTAATATAGTTTTGCTCTTAAATGATTCATTTTGTTTTATAGTTTTCATAGCACTTTATAGAGACTTGGCAGAGGCCTGGGGGACCTTTACTCTCTCCAGCTTGTCACTCCAGATGGCTTTGCATTTCTACAGCAGATGAGATGCTCTGGTCGTGGCAGTGCAGTTGCCTGCATTTACTAATCCGCTTTGCCAACCTCCCAGACCCTTGTAGGATGCTTCTGTGCACCACATTTGAAGAGTCTGAATTTAAATTGGCTGTTGAAATTCATGTTTCATTTTCTTATTTTAATTACTGTCTCTGCTGCACTCCTAGATAGTTACACACTCTGCTGGAATACTTGGGGACTATAGAGGTTTCTTGTGATTTCAGTAATAAATTTAGATCTGATATTATTGCTGCTATACTGGGACCTAAATATCTTGTGACTCCATATTTTTTTGAGTAACACAAAACATCTGTGGTAAGACTAGGCAAAAGGTGAATATCTTCATTTCACTCTTGGTGAACTGAATCTCTGAAAGATTAACTGATTTTCTTCAAGATGCTCAAGAGATCGTCCCAGAATCTGGGACCTCCTTTCTTTGGGGCTCATATAACTTCTGGCTAAAAAATTGATGAATCCTTGTGGGATCAGATGCAGAGCAGCAGCCTGAGGAGTTAATCTTATGCCTGAGAGTCAGTAAAATGAGATTCCTCACAAGTGCAGTTTCACTTACATAGTGGGAAAATGTTTCTGATTATTCATTTACTTTTTGTCTCCACGAATACATTTGAGGCAAAAGTGGTGTGTAATATCGGGTCATTTGCAGCTGGAGTTTGTGCAGGGTCTGGGTTGGCCAGGAAAGCTGTACTCAGCACATTGAACCACTGTATAAACCTCCTGTTACTGGGTGGCAAGCAGGGTTCTTTTTCATAAACTGCTGTTTTTCTGAAAAACAATCCTATTATGTTACTCTGAAAGCTACTTACATAATGCTATGGTCCTCCTGTATTCCTGTGAGTCTGTCTTCAGGTAATCCTCAAGCTTTTGCCTCAGGCCTTGGTGTATGACAAGTGAAACCATGCTGTGGCACTGGTGGAGTCAATTTACTTCTCCTGTTTTGTACTCAAAGTAAAGATAGCAAATTGATCCATGCTCTATTTAGTGGCTTTACTACTTCTGAAGTGCTCCTGCCCCTCAGCAGATTGCATCTCATTCCTCTTTCAGGACCAGATGCCTTTTGCCATTTGCCTGGTCTCTACAAAGGGTTTACATCCCAGGCAGGGATGTGCACATTGCTCTGCTCTGAGGTTGTTCAAGCCAGTGGAAAGGGAGGAAAGGACTCCTGAATTCATACTTTTGCAGGATGAGTCTTGCACAATCAATGTTGAGAGCTCGTGAAAGCAGTAGAGCCCTGATGAATGGTGTAAACAGATTTTATCAGCTCCATGTCTGTCTGTCTGTCTGTCTGAGCTCCAGAGCTCCTGGGGGCCTCACTGGAGGCAGAGCTGAGGGAGTGGACATTGCTGAAAAGCTGTAATAAAGAAGAGGCTGTAGTGGTTGGACCTTTCCATTATCCTGAGGCTGGTTTTAGGCTGGTAGTGTTTAGAAAGGGCAAACGTGGGATGTTGTGTTTTGTAATACTTGTGCAAAACTCTGTGGGGCCAGTTGGGTCCAGCTGTCCACTCGTCTGCAGTGATTCACATTGTAAGAAGTCAATGTTTAGAAGCTGGATGTGAATAAGGCATCTCCAGGGCTGAGCTGCTGCTTGGCCACTTGACTCTGTCTTTTTGTAGGTCATTGCTGATGCATTGTGAGTTTAAATTTAGTGCTAGAATGAATTAGTCACCAATGAAGTCAAAAGCAGAATTTTCAGCTCAAAGTTTTAGGCTGTTTTCCCTAGCCCTCTCCCAGTAAGAGGAAGCACTAGTTAGATAGAAAGTTAGAAGTGCTCTAAGAGTTTTTGGCTGAATTAAATTATAACTAACCTGGGAACAACAACAACAAAAAGGAAATCCTAATATCTCTGAGTAAGGATAAACTCCGTGGGCATCTCAGACCATTTTTTCAATCCTTTGGGTACTCTGGAACTTCTAAGGGGATTTCAATCTTTTGTGTACCAGATGATTCCAAGCAGAGACCATTTATTTTTAATCCTCATTCCTCATCCCTCCCTTTCTGTGGCACGTGAACCTGCCAGGAGATGACAGGTGTATTGACTTCAGTGCCTATGGAAAGGAGAAGAGTTTCAGCAGGCCAGTTCCATATTTCTGTGGTTTTGATCTCTAGCAATGGCATCACTGTTGGAGCTAAGATCCTGGTTGAGCCTAACCCTGTAGTTATGCACTCAGAAAGTCACAGCCTGTCAGAATAGCATTAGTGTCAATCCCAGCACCTCGCCCACCTGCTGCCACCTCAGCTCATGCCTGAAATATTAACTCGTGTGCTCCCTTGTAGTGGTGAAGGGAGGATGATCAGCCCCTTGTCAATCAGACTTTGAATTTGAGCTTCTAGCGTCCTTATCAGTTATACTGCCATTAGCTAAAACAAAGTGGGTGTTTCGTTCTCACGTTTCTCATCTATTTACCCATTGGAGACAAAGCCAAGATGACACATCCATGCTCCAGGCTCAGAGGTGCTGCAGAGTGGATTGCAGGAGGCCTTTGGGTTTAGGGGTTGGATGCTCATCAGCCTGTGCTGTGGCTCTTGACCTTGCACACGTTCAGGGGTGACACACACAGTGCTGCCATTCTTAGAAGAGGATACATCTCCCTGTAACTAAGCTCTGGGTATTTCTCAGCAGTCCTGCTAATTGCTAATGACAGGGACCTTGGAAGTCTCTGAAAGATCACAGTATTTTAATTTGAATTTTTCTCTAAGGAGGGAAGTTGACAGCGAGCGAGCAGTCAGCTCTCTCCAGGCACTTCCGTCGGGAAGAGCAAGTTTTCACCACTCCAGTAAAACATCCAAAGCACTCCAAATTCAGTCAGGATATTGTTTGTTGTATACTTTATGTCTGAGATAAAAGAAAGTAAACTAATTTTAAAATTATATCCCTGGGGGAAGATAAGGATGCCAGACTTGTTGGCTGCAAGGAAATCCCTCAGCTACTTGAGCAGTTAAAGGAGCCTGAGAGCGACTGTAAAACCAAGTCTCCATCAGGTGCCCGTGTACAACTTTTTAGCTGAAAAAAGACATGTAAAGGAAATTTTCTAAGCATCACAGACAATAAATAACACACCATTAAAGCCTGGAAAAGTGTGAATGTGTTGCTGTGTCAGGGCTTGTACCTTTGTAGGTATTCTCTGAATTAAACCAGAGTGAGCACCTTAGCATCCCATGGGAAGCCAGGATGGCAGGGCACTGATCTGTCTTCTGGCAGCAGGTAGCACAGAACTGGAGCACCTTTAAAATAAGCTGGGACTCTGGGGAGTGGCCACAGTGCTTCATAAGCTGGTTTTACTATTCTTGATTAGTTTGGTGTCAATTACCGAGTGATTCTTTTTTATACAAATCTAGAATTTTGCCCATTTGGAGAAAGTTTATAGAGCTATGCTTTAATTTCCATGTTCTGTTAGCAAAATACAGAACAAAATTCTTTTGATTTGAGATCACACTGGTAGTTGGTATAATCTCAGATTAGAAACAGTAAAAAAAAGAAAAATAAAATGTTACTTTTTATCAGAAAGTGTGAATCCCTAGCCCCAGCAGCTTCTGTGTGAAAAAAAAAAAGTCTGCTCTGACACAGCCAGTCAAGAGATGTCTGATGAAACTGGAGCTGTTTCACCCTCGTCACTTCTGTCTTCGTGATACTAAACTTTCTGAAATAACTTTATGCTTTATTTTGACTTAACTTCTTTGCTTTAGAAATTTTCACCTAAGTGAAAATGGTAGCACTCCTGATTGTTCCAGACTAATTTGCAGTGTGATTATAGAATCAATTAAAGGGTATTAATGAGAGATATCTCCTGTACTATCTGTTTCATTTTATGGTTATTAGGAAGCAACTTATGGAACAGTTACCATAGTCACAACCGAAAAAATAGGGGCAGTCACAAAGCTTGTGAGCTAAAATCCTGTATTGCTACATGCATGAAATCATAGATAAGTGTGACAGGAGCTGACATCTCAGATAGAGTTTGACTTACCAATGAGGGACAAGGCTATGATAAGACACACTGCCTCTGGAGGGGAAAAAAGATTCACTGTGGGAGTCATTTTGACTGTTGAAAGAAATCACAGCGCTTCAAAATGATTGTGCTACAACAGCTGTAACATCAAAAGCAAGGATAAACTCCTGGAAAACTACATTTGCAGTATTTCCATTTAACCATTTAATAGAGTCACGGACTATTAAATGAGGATGAGGGGATAAAACACAGGAACTGCCCACAGCAATGACTCTTTTTTCAACACACACGGTTCACTCCTGTTCTCCATGTGGTTTATGGATGTGGGGGGATTTCATCCACAGCTTCCCCCTCTGAAAACTGCTGTCTCCCAGTAGCCCTGACTCTTATAACTGATAATGTTTTCTCTTCTCAATCCCATTGCAGTAAGGGTTACATAGAAAAGCTGCACAGAGCAGGCAGAGAAAAGCGTGCCTGAGAGAGAGCGAGGCTGTTGGGCTTTTGGTGCAGTGTCAGCAGTGTTAGTGCTGTCCCTTGTGTCCCTGTCCCCTCTGCACACTCTGAATGACCACTGTGACCAGGGTGTCTGTGGTCTGGCCCCTCTGCCTTTCTGATCTGGCACACCAAGTCTTGACTGTAAAGGTGCTAAAGGTGACAATACTATATTCATGTGTTTAGGCTACAGAGCAAACAAAAATCCAAAGAAAAGGCAGCTTTCAAGATGATTGAAATTTTGGTGTTAAAACTGGTGGGTGACTGATACACCCAAATTAATTTGAGCCAATGACCTCTGGAGCAGGGTCAGTCTGAGCACGGGCAGGCTGATACATGTGAATACTGCTCAGAAAGCCAAATTAGCAAGTGCTTTTGCATGATCTGTCTTCTGCTGCCTGGGCATTTTCCCACAGTGCTTGGGGCTCTGATTAAGGCAGTCAACCATAAATCACTAAGGCACATGTCAATGAAGCCCTTACGATGCCATTGGGGATAGAGGAATCATATCCTCTCATTGCTTTAATCGTGAGGCTGGAGTCCATTAAAAATCCATTTAAATCTATGAACTGGTGCTAGTTTTAAACTGGTAATTTATGTCCAGTGGATATTAGCAGCATTTTTTCCCCCTGTATCTGAACTGTTGCCAACAGCTGCTCTAACCAACCAATGCTATTCATGTTCAGGCTTATACAAAACAATCTCCTTCACTTTCTGGGTCTGTATCAGCAGGCAGCAGTAATGGGTGTTGTTTGAATCAAAGCCTCTTAAAGAAATGTTGCAAACCAAAATGTAAAGACTAGAATAACACACCATCAGTACATGGAAAGTATATCTGAATTGATCAGTGGATTTTCTGCCATCATCTTTCAAACTGCATTTTGGAGGGACTCAGAACAAGCTCAGTGGAATGTACCTGATACCCAACATCCACCCACCAGGATGAGCTGTACCATTATAATTCAACAGATCCTTTTAGCAAACAAGGGTACATTCAGTCTAGTTAATTACTTGGTTGATTTTGGAGTCTGAGTATTTCAGAAGCTCTGTCTCATCTGATTTGCAAAACAAGGTGTTCTGCAGGGGAAGAATTCACACACACAGTATGAGCTCTCCTCCAGTGCTGATGCCTGGTGGCCTTTGAAGATAGGCAGGAAGTCTCCCACTTCTGACTGACCAAAATCAGATTCTACTGAAGGAGTCCAGTTGAAACAGTGCAGAATCAATGTGTATTGTGCTGTTTGTATAATAAGAAACATTACAGATCAAATGTAGCAGCAATGGCACAGCTGGTACCTACTTTATTGTATGTACAACTAAACAATGTAGAAGCAAAGACTACTTGAGTAGATGTATCCTGAGGCTAAAATGGTTCTGGCATCATTTGGACAGGGTCATGACCCATTTAAAGTAATCTAACTTCTCTCCTCTACACTGTTAAAAACCACTAACTGTTCTATGGCAGTTCCTATTTCAGTTTTCTTGCAGAGATGAACTTTGGAGCAGAGAGGTCAAGGTTTTCTCATTTACTCATGGTATTGAAAATTTTTGGAATTAAAACAAAACAATGCAAACCCCTTTGTTCCACTCTTAAAGGACATTCCCCACTCTGAGGACTGTGGATAGTTCAGGTATCACATCACCAGTCAGCACAGGGCCTTTTCCACCCCCCACCCCAGGTCACTGCACTTCCCTTGCCTTGCTCTGAGCTCCACTGCCCTCCTCCCTGTGGTTCAACCCTGTGAGCTGCCAGCAAAGCACAGATGTCCCCCCAGCCAGTGCCACAGGGACACGGTGGGCAGAGGGGATGGTTCCATATGAACAGGGCATCTGTCTCCAGCTATTTTGTCCATCTGCTACAGCTCTTGCTCTTAGCAGGTGAGCAGCTACTCCAGGAGCACTGTAAGAGCAGGAAGGAACTGGCACCTGAAGGGTGATGAGATCAGCAGAATGTTGGATGCAAATGTGTGGATCACAGTGGGAGATCCATAAAGGGATGTAGGAGCAAATGTCGGAAGTTGTGGCAAGGGGTTTGTGCTCTGCATGTGGAGATGATCATCAGAGTGCAGTGGGACTGGCCCTGATCAGCCAAAGGCAGGCAAAAAGTAGCCAAAAGAAAACAGGCAAAGGCTCAAATATTTCCAAGCCAAAGTGCTGATCCTTATTTTTCAAAATCGAATTTATTAATTTCTTCTGGAACTCCACCAAAATGTTTATTCTTACTCCTGGTAGCAGCAGCCACAGAGGTAACCAGAAATCTCTAGGTAGTGCAGGTGTTTGCTAGCAAGAGCAGCTGTTACTTTTAGAAAAAACCCAAAAGGTTCCCTTCAGTTTCAGCCTCATAACCCAGATGACAAGTTCTGAAATGAATTTAAAAAAAAAAAAAAATTCTCCAACAGACGCTTCATCAAAACCTGGCTTGGTTTTGCTTGCAGCTGTTTTGCTCCTTCTGGGGCTCGGCACGGGATAGCTGTTGTGGGAGCTGTGTTCACCCCTCTGCGTGTCCTCTTTTTGACTCACCTTCCATTCAGAAGCCTTTTTTACTTTTTTTTTTCTTCTTTTTTTTGTTTTTGCTCATTAGTGCAAAGGAAGCAACTGTGCTGCTGCCTCAGCTGCTGCCTCAGCCAGACAAAAATCAGCTTCCTTAGGCAGGTGGAAGGTGTTTGTTTTGTACTGGGAGCTCACTTGGGATGAAGAGTAAACAACAAAAGTAACTTGTTCCCCCCCAACATCTTTGTTAATTTTCTCATGCAAAGGTTCTCCTTTGAAGTGACATGGCTCATCAACTGGACTTGGGGGCATCCACATAATGCCTCAAAAGACAAAGTTACACTTATGTCAGCAGCATTAGGGAAAGTTAAACTTGTGGATATAGGCAATCCAAACTAAGCCAGGAAGCTTCTGTTTGATTCAGACAGCTTAGAGCTGGCTATCTCTGAAGTCTGTATTTGACAGCTGCAGAACTATTTCCTTTTGATTTTTCATGTACAAAGTCCCATAGTTCAGAAGAGAGGAGCAGGGTTTCATGCATATGACTGAGTGGAGAGAGCCAGAAGCATTTGGAAATTATTCAGTGTAAGTTATGATTTGTTCTTACTGCTTTTCTTTTTAGCACCAGAAATCGGTGCTGATGTCATTCCCTTGTTAGTTGCTTAGTTTAGTGAGAATAAAGGACAGCTAAATTGGGACCTTGCAAAATGCAACACCCAGATGGTTGAAAAGGCAAGTGAACAAGGTGCTGAAATGAGAGGCTTTTGTCTTGGGTTTGAGAAAAGAAATAAAAAAAATCAGGCTGCATACAAGTAATACACATGACCACAAACGGAAGGGAGGTTCATTTGGAGCCTGAATTTTGCATTCCTTCCCATCAAATCAGGCAGTGCTGCTGTACTTGTGGGTTAAAAACAGAAACAAAACCAACAGCAAAGCAAGGCAGAGAGAATCAGACCAAACCCCAGTCTCTCAGGCAGTATTTTGGTACTCAGGGCTGGTAAAGTGCATTTCCCAGACTCTGTGTTGCCAGGGACATCCACCCTTACTGTGATCCTGTGTAATGACCTCCCAACGAGGTGCTCAAGGACCATCTCGAGTTTATTTCTATCCCAAATCCTGGATATTCCATTGAATACGTTTGACATCACAATGTTTTCACTACAGAATGATAGCAGGCCTGGCCAGTTAACTTATTGCAGATGTTACAACAGAGGCCAGAGCAGCACCTACAGATTGGAGGAGCACTAATCTAATAATTATCATGCAATTACACAGCCCCATAAGCCAGGTATGGCTTCTTTAGAAATGCCCCAGGAGGAAATGGAGAGGGAATTATTCTAACATATGGCAATTTATCAGTTGCTAACACCACTGAGATTTTGTTATAAGATTCCCTCAGGGTTCCCTACGACAACGTTGTGGATTTATGATTGGTGATGAACATCTCTTGAGTAGTGCAAAACAGCATAAAGGATCAGGGCATTAGTGAGGCTTCTGGGCATTTTCTGAACTGGGATACAGGTGAAACCATTTCCACCATAGTGGCTATCTTTTGACAAAAGGCAAAATCTTTGCTGGTGGTCTGTGTGGTTGGTAAAGTATAATACTATTTGCTGAGATTATTTTACACTGGAGCTAGAGGTGGAATTGGTAGCAAAAGAACCCAGAAGAAATTTGCTTAGTTTGTCTCAAAAGATACTTTTTTGCCTGATTTTTCTCCATTTTCCCAGCAGCACTGGTTATATCAGACATAGCAGCATAACACATAGGTGATAAAATTAACAATGCTGTGTTGTAAAATCCTCTTTTAAAAAATGGTGACTGGTGGGAGCTGCTCATGAATAAAACCAAAAAAGAAGCAGTGAAGCATCATGGAAATGTTGGCAGAACTGCGCTTTCAAAGTTTAAAATGTGAAAATTCGTTGACAAGCAATATAGATTGCTTTAGGTAGGGCAGGGATCATGTACAGATTATGTGGTGCTTGAGAAAAGAACAAGACACGAGGTACTACAAGTGCTCTCAGCCTGGGCTTACAGAGAGGAGTGGGTTCTTGATGGATTTGGTCAGGGATTACACTGCAGGACAGGGAAGGAGGAGGCCCCCAGGCTCATCCTGCCTCTGTTTTGGGAAGAAATCTGCCTTTCCTTTGAAAGGATCACAGCAATGAGGGCAAGGAAGGAGGGTGGTGCTCTCTGGCACTCGCCTGTGCTGGGAGAGCAAGGTCACTGCTCACTCTGTAACTGTGGTGATCTTCCTTGCCCACTGCACAATTTCATTTCTCTTTTTCTCACCACTCGAGAAAAGAGTTTCTTTGTTGGGTTTCCCTTTGTGTGTGCTGGAGTTGGTGAACTGATTTGATATGACAGAATAGCTACAATTGCAGAAAAAACAGAAAGAATGGCACATTTTTTTTCAGGATTCTCTGTTCTGTTCTATGATTTATTTGGCATGTTGAAGTATTAATGCTTCATGTGCTGCAGTAACTTTTTGATATGGAGATTTTGCTAGGAAAAGCATTTTAGGATATCCAGCGCCAGGAGGATATTGAAAAAGAAGTGGAGAAATTGTCTTTATTGACAAAAACAAGTAAATTCCATCAGTGGAACCTATACACCAGCTGGGCCAACAGAGCAAAGGGCAGAATTAGTTTCCAGATACCATCTGATGGTGATGAAAACACTGAGATTGTGGCATTCATTTGTGTCCTGAGCAGTCACCTTGTAGAAAATCACAAGCCAGGGCTGGGGCTCCATCTTCCAGCAGGTTTCTCAGTACCAGGCACAGAACATTACACATATTTTTTGCAAGGATGAATTTTTCCAGCCTTTCAGAGTCTATTAACTTTAAGAGGTCAAAAGCCTTTGCTCTCTGGTTGCCCAAACACACAACGGAGAAAGGGTAAGGGAAATTAATACAGCCAAGGGTTTCTAAGCCTTTGGTTGTGCTCTTGGTTGTTGAACAGTCTTTTCTTGTACTTGTATTTAAACTCCACAATGAATGAAGTTAATTAGACTTGGTTAAGCTGATAACACCACTGCAAGGACCCAAAAACTGAGCTTTCCTTTTTTCTGTCAAAGGAAATCAATATTTTCATTCTTCCATAACCTCATTGCTCTGTTAAGCAACACCAAGCATGCATTATGCTGAAACTTATGCACATAATTAGAGCTTTGGGAATTTGGAGGTATTTAATCCATAATTAAAATGAAAGTATTCAAGAGTAGGGATTTACTTCTTATTTTATTTTCTTGCATTCTTAATTTAAAAAAAAACAAACCAAAAAAATCCAAACCAAAACCACCCTAAAAACATAAGTAAAAAATTGACTCTGGTATCTAGAAAGACTCTCTTGGGATGTGTGCCTTCCCCATTTCAGTCAGGCCTTTTTACCTTCATTTCTGGCCTTTCTTTTCATGGAAGGACACACAAATGCTTCCATTTCACTGCCAGAAAGGAGGCACCAAAACCAGGATGGCAATTCCAGTAAATACCTCACTCTACAAACCCTCGTAGAGGAATCAGGACCATATCTCCTGGAGAAGAGAAGGGAAACATCTCCCTTTAGAAGGGAATTCTGAGCTGCACTGTGCACATTTTGCTTTGTTTGATTGCTGGCCCACTTGGGTGAACTGCTCTTGGGGATAAAGTCCCCTGATGTGTGAGAGGTTATGGGAATGGTGGGAAAGGTGTTTTTTCTTATACAGTGCAGCATCTCCTGCTGTCTTTTGGGACAGCAACTGGCTGATGATTTTAGTGTTTTGGCAGCAATAGAAATCCTGCCCTGGTTTTGGATAATTCCTATGGAAGTCGGCAAAACACGGCCCTCCCTGGACAGCCCTCTACTACCCTGCCTTTCCCTGCAGCACCAGGTAAGAGAGGTCAGAGCAGCACAAAACCATACCTGGAGCTGAGTTTTCAGTAAAAATTCTGGCAAAAGGTAGAACTAAGTAATCTGACTTGGCCAAATCGAATATTTCTTGTGCTATTCAGAACTATGCACAATCTCCAGTAATGTTTGCATTGCAAATCCAAATCTCTTGATTTTTTGTAAAAACGCTGCTGTCTGAATGTTGCTGGAATATTGACAGTGAAAAAATTCTTTGGAAAAACAGTGAGAAAACCTGGTGTAACTTAACAGCTTTTACTACAGATGTGCACTGTGCAGAGAGTGGAAGATGAACGTTGCCCCCAGTGTAAGCGGCCGCCTCATGTGCTGCAAGTGTGAGCAAACAACTGAGGGAGAATTGTAGGGAACTGCATCCTTGGAAAGAAAGTACCAAAGACAAAACTCCCATCAAGAGCAGCAGTAGGTGAAAGTATTCCTAAGTGCTCATGAACAAAGGACTTTTTAGGGAAAACTTCAAGCCAAGAGGGTTTACATCTTATCTATATTCATCCTTGGTTCCGTTTGCTTGCAGTGTTCTCTGTCTTACAAAGGAGATCAGCTTTTGTGGGGACAGCTGGGACTGGGATGGCTTATTTTCAAGTCTCAAATGTCAATGACTAATGCTGATTTACATGCAGATTGCCTCTCAGCTTTATTTTATTTGGTTATTTATTTATTTCTCAGAAATGCTGTCATTTGCCTCTGAGGAAGAAATCAATGAGAGGGCAATAAGGATGTAATCTTATTGCCAATTCAGGAAAAAAATAAAAATACAGAAATAAAAAAGAGGATGAGAAGCATTTCAGCAAATGTATAACTGCTGATAGTTTTCCCATTCAGGTGTTTGCCAGATGTCAGTCTGTGTGGGAAGAATGCATGTTCCTCTAGATCCAGAGCTGCTGTTGAGCTCGGGCTCTGTGTCTGGGCTCTGCTGTTTTACTTAGCCTTTGAGTCCTCCATTGTTGGTATAAAACAAATCCCATACCCTTAGCTCCATTCCCTGACAACAAAAAATGTAAAATCCTGTAGCTTTCACCATGTGGCTATGAGCAGCAAAGGTGTGGTTTTTTCCAACTGAAATCTCTTCTTTCCAGGGTGTTCCAAATTACAGCTCTATGCCTTATTGACAAAATTAATCTCTTGTAGCCTGCACATCTCAGGAGATTCAGTGCTGTAATTTGGTTTTTTATTTTCCTCTTCTCTCCAGTCTGTCCCCATCACCTGCTCTCTGGTGCTGGATGATCTGTGGGGGAGGAAGATGCTTTGCTCTGTACCTTTACAGTGGCTTTGCAATCCTTTCTCCCACCCTGAAAAATGTTTATTGCTGGTGATTATTTATAATCAGAAAGAAATAGGTCTAATATTTTTACAGATTTCTTGTTGAACCTGGCAAGTTAGCATCTTTGGGAAGATTCAGACCTACTAGCAATGAGAAAGCTGCAGGCACAGCCATTGGAATTGAAATGTCACACACTACCAGATTTATTTTGCTTGGTATTTTCCAAAATACAACTGCAGTGTCACCAATCCAAGTTCGTGGACTTCCACTGACTTCAACAAGAATTTGGTCCCCAGACTGTTCAGAAGGGGCAAACTGCAGGCCAGGGGTAAATAGGTTTCATAAGCACGGCGGTGGGTTTGGTGTCAGGAGGTCTGGGTTCAGTTTTGGGTGTTCTGACAGGCTCCAGCCTTGGATCCAGCTGCACCTCACCCACAAAGGATGAGCAGGCACCTGCCAGCCTCAGGTGCACCCTGCTGAGCTCAGCCCTGGGACAGAGTGTGCACCTGTGAATGGTGCTTTGAACAAGAGAGTCACACTTGTGGTCCCCTCAACATAGAAAACCTGGACATAAAAAACCTGGACACTAAAAGCCTGGTTAGGCTGGGGTAAGTGCTTATCTCTCAGGATTTGTTGTAGTCACTTATTCCATGCACAGCCCTCATGGGGACTCAGGAGAGTCAGGAGATATATAAATAAGGAGCTGGGACTAGCAGATAAAGCCATTATGACACAGCCAGCTCTTGGAGATTTATAGTGAACTGCATTGATCTTTATTACTTTTATTTTTTTCAATTTGAGTGTCTAAAGTCATATGAAATGATCACAAATTGATGGTGACCCTGAAAATCATTTTCTAATTGTGATGAAAATATCTTATTAAAGATTTATATGGAGCAAAGAACCAGGTGACAACTATTTCTGTGCTAAGTGAATGTGCCTCAACATAAGTAAACATTACTGATGGGATGAATGTTCTTTCTTGAGAATTTTTAATGATTAGAGAATTTTCTTAATTATAGTCAGATATCTAACCACTAATTGCTCTGCTAAAGTGTGTTCTGGTAGCAGGAGAAATGCAAAACAAATTTACTTACCTATTAAAATCTTTATGTGTCTATTACCGCCACCAGCCTGTGGCTCCTCAGAAATATAGACTCTTATTGATGGGATCCCAGATGCTAACTAGAATTTAATTTAGTTAAATGGTTTGTAATACAGCTTGTATTTCTCCATGGATGTACACCAGCAGAACAAGATAAAACCATTACCAATTACTCAGGCTTTTTTTTTTAACCTACTTGCACCCTTCCTTCTTGAATTGTAAATATAAAATATTTACAATGATTTATATAAAGTACTACTTTTTTTTGAGTCAGGAAATCTGCTGCCTATGCTATAAAGTTGCTTTCAAGGCTGTCATTCCAGTTGCAACTGTCCAGCAGTTTATAAGACACTACATCTGGCTCTACTTATCTTTTTAGTAGATTACACTAAAGTGAATCCTTAAGGCTAAACCCTCTAATTTACTGAAACACATGCACATAAAATTACAGCTGTCTCACCAAGACTTTCATTGATTTGAACAGAACTGGGATTCATTTAAATGGTTCTAAAACTTAGATAAGCAAACTTCTTTCAAATCCATAGGAAAAAAAAGCCCACAAATAAAGCACCAAAACACCCCCAACCTGCCAAGCAGCCCTAATTACTGGTTTATTGATTGGCTCATCAGTGCTTTATTCTTTATCTCTGTCTGGTGACATGATCTCTCCCAGATCCCTTGGCTCCAGTGGCAGCTAGGTGTGCTTCCCACACTGAGGGACCATCTTGTCAGGAAGGAGGATGCTTCCTACAGTGAAATCACAGTACCACTCTCAGGGGTAACTATTACACATTGTATAAGATCCACCCCTCTGAAGCTTAACAGTCTAAAAATTAAACATTTAACTTAAGCTGAAGGCAGGGAAATCACTGACTGCACGGTACAAAGAGAACATAGATGGAGACATTAAGACATATTAAACAGTCTTTATGCATCTAAAATTAAGAAAAGAGGTTGCTTCCTCCCTGGCAGATTTTCTACTATTAAAAGACCCCACTATGACTTTCTGCACAGAGTTTGGAGTATTTTCCCTGAAAACAACATGGGAATATCTTGCAGGAGATGTAGGAGCACCTACTCTGGGGACTGGTGTACATCTGCTCAACTCCACAAGTCCTTGCTGCGTGGAAGTGCCAATAGTTTTACACCAGATGTGGAACCCCCTCAGCATCCTAGATTATAATTCACAGAGGCATGGAGCTCAAGAGGAAACATGGAAAACAATATGTAAAACATGGAGCAAAAGGGAAGTGTGTTTCCTCTGAAGGCTCAGTCAGAGGCTGTTCAATTGCCTTCCCAGGAACTAATGCCCCAGTTTTGCTCTGTAAGTCTCATTACCCAGTTCTGTCACCCAGCTTAGTGCTGCAAAGTGTTCAGGCATTGCTGCTGCTGAATGTGAGGGAAAACACCAGAATCCAATTAAAAATCCCCTCAGCATTATTAGAACCAAGAATTGGCTTTAAGGAGTAGTTACAGCAGCTTGCCTGGAAATGAGTTGTGTTTCCCAGCATCAGCCTTCTCCCTGCTGACGGGCCCTGTTTGCATTTCCAAACGATAGCTGCCTGTGCAGTGAGCAGTTACAAATATGATGCAAGAATTCATGGGAAAAAAACCTTTCCAGCTCATGTGATAAACAACCCTAGATGATCAAAATCCATAACCAACCCTCTCAACTCTGACTTTTCCCTTGGGAGAGTGCACATGAGAGCAGCACACGGCAGATGTTTCATTGCTTAATGCAGAGTTTCCCATCTCTCAGTACACTCATCTGCATGGCTGGCAGGTGCAGGAGTCTGCCTGCTGCTAATTCTTCCCTGTGTTTCCACTGATAGCACTGGAAAGGGCTGATTATTTCAATGAAAGTGGTTCAGAAGACATGTTTTACACGGGGTGGTTGTAGCATTATGAACTGCTGCAATGTCAGAAAACAGAGCTTGTCCAGGGCTTCCCAGCAGTATTTGTTGCCCCAAAGTTGAATTCTCCATCACCAGCCTGGTCAGGTGTGTTAGTCATTCCAGTCATGGAAAGTGAAATCAGACAAAAATGAAGAGTCAGGAAGATGTATTGCTACTGTTATTGCTCCCTGGACAGGAGGGCTTGAGAGAACAACTGCTGGGTTTGAGACAAGTCATCCTGCAGCCTTTCTTCAGCACTACCCACTGCCCATCCAGCCTTTCTTTGCCTCAACCAGGGCCCTATCACCCTCCCAGAAGGAATTTCCTCCTAATACCTAATCTAAAGCTTCCCACCTTCAGCTTAAAGCCATTCTCTCTCGTCCTATCACCCCATGTACTTGTCAGCAGCTCCCTCTTGCTCTGTGTGGACCTGTGGGCTGCTGGCAGCAGCTCTTGGAGCAAACACTCCTGGTGTGTGCCACAGGAAGAAGATCTGGGCACTGCAGCCTGGGACCTGCTCCCCTACCCCTCCAGGGCTACAAGGGGAAAGCTGAACTCCCACCTGGGCAGGAGAGACCTGTTCCTTTCATGCCTCTCAATTGGGAGCTCTATTTTTTTCTTGTGTTGCTTCTGTCATTTCCCCTTTGGCACAGGATAGAGAAAGCTAAAATAGGAACCAAATGTTATTTTCAGACTAAGCCAGGTGCTTTGGTCCTGCCTGGCCTCCCAAATCTTGTTGGAAATGGCATGAAAGTGTTCAGGAGCAGGACTGGTAATCTTGCAATGGTACTTCAAGCCCTGCTTCAGCAAAAACTGTTTGAGGATTTATTTAGGTATTGAGCAGTTAAGTGTGTATTTAAGTGTTTTTCTAAACCAGACCATTTTTGGCCTTAGAACTTTTAGTTTTGTTGTATTTTTGTAAGTAAATTTCAATAATTTTATCTAGGTCTCTTCTGGACAGCTTGATGTGCTTTAAAAAAGCCTTAAGGATTTTGGTCTCAAGCTTGCTGTCTGCATCAGGAACATTTGAGAAAGCAATTGAAATCACTGAGACAAAATGGACCTAATAATTTGCTGAAGAGATGGTAACTTGTTGGCAGAAGGTGGTGCTGTTACCTGATATTGAAGCAGATAACTGACTCCCATGTCAGTGAACTCCTGCTAAACCAAGTCCCTGAGCAGCAAAGAGATTTTCTTTCCCTCTTCCCCAGCCACAGATGTGATTGTGAATAGATACAGATGAGGTTTTCTGGTCTCTGAGATACAATAATCTTCTTAATTAGAAGGCAGATGGCCGTGCCATCATTTCTCCCAACATAAAGTAGAACATCAGGTGAACTTTGTTCTTTAGAGAAATAAATGCAGCCACACCGTGCTCTTCACGTGGAGTGGCTGATTTCACTGACACAGACATGTGGCCTGAATTTAACTAAAGCAAAAAATGATTGATATAAGGGGCAGCTGAAAGATTTTAGACTGGGGTGGATTTTTTTTTTCATGAGCAGCATGCTGTCACACTTGATAATATCAGATGCTGGGAGAGAAAATTTGAAAAATCCAAAGGGAGGTTTTGGTTGGGAAAAGCTCTTTTAAGTCCTGCCTGGAGCGTTGATAAAATGGTTGGCACATGAGCTGACAGGTGATGCATAGCAGCGTGTTGGGTGCACGGAGCAATTCACAGGTGTAACACATAAATCACTCTTGGCCCTTGAGAATGATTTCAAGCCCCCAAAAATACCTAACAGCTTTTGGAAAAGAAAGGATGAAATGTAGCAAATGATAAAATAGATAACAAGTCTCATTTCTGGAGCTTCAGAATACATAGAGATCATATTTTCAAGGCTTATGTCATAGTAGTTAAAAACTTATTTGGTATTTAATAAAAGATGATTTTTTTTCAGCTAATCCTATACCTGTGGGACATGGTAGTGCAGTAAGATAGAGGAGGAAATACAAATTATTACATGTTTTCTCATAAAATATATCAGTTGAGGGGTTGGAAATTGCGAAAATGGAATGTTTTACCTACTTCTGGATTAGAATACTCAGAAATTATTATATTTTTACTCCAGTTACAGTTCCTAATTTAGAAAATATTAGAACATGAGAAAGGCTGTTCCTGAAATAGCTCACTAGAAAGTGGTGTCAGAAATTGCAATCTGTGTTCTAAATTATTTTGATAAATTTTCACATTCAAGCAACTTGTAAAATTTAGATATGGATCCAACTTTTTTATCCTGAAGGGAGACCAGAATTTCAAACCTTGAAAAGTCTCTTTGCTCATTGCTAATCCTTCAGTGATTTAAGATAATTTTAAATACAAGCCTCCATAAAAGAGAAAAAACTTCAAATGTGCAAGGAGAGAAAATGAAACAGTGAAAAAGAAAGTCCAAATAATGAAATAAATCTTTCATGATCCATGCTATCAGCTAATCTGAATCAGCAAAGAAAGCACTGGTGGATTAGTAAGGGTGAGAAATATTTTTGCTCCTATGGAATCCTAGGAATAATAATAATTTTTTGGGCTGGCAGCTGTAAACAGGGGCTTGTGATACCATCAGTGGCCAGAGCTCAGAAGCCCTGAGTGGCTGCACGGACTCAACATTTCAGAGATGAACTTGTACACTTTCCATGTGCACTTTGGGTCTTATTTTCAAAATTCTGAAAGCTTGTCTTTGATCCTTTTGTTAGAAGGGCTCCATGGATGCAGAACTATCCAATAAATAACTGGAATTTCAAGGGGTGTGAGCTGGGCTTTGAAAGTGCAGCTTTTTGGAGCAAAGGCACTCTGCCACACCTTCAGAGAAGAGAAACACAACTGGTCAGATGCCTCTTGAGGTACAGCTGAGCCTGAGACTGGAAGGCTCTTGCAGGATTTTCAGACTTTGAGCATAAGGCTTCTTTTTTTTTTTTTTTTCCAATTGGATTTCACGGTTGAAACTGGGTGTAAGAATCCTGAGACTAGGGAGCAAATAGCTTTTTATGGAGATTTGAATTACATTTTACACTTGAAAAATCAGCCCAAGCAGAGGGTGAAATGGCCTGGTGTGTGTCTGTGCCAGTGCCCTGCTGCTCTCTCCCTGGCCACAGCAGGTCACACTCCTGAGGCACTGGAGCCCTGTGTGGCCTTGGCAGGGCAGAGCAAGGTGATAAATGGAAATAAAACACTTAGAGCTGGTGCTGACTCCTCCTTTGAAGGCCTCCTGTAAATCAGTTTTGAAAACCTGTGTGTGTTTTAGCTCCCATCTGCCCTGTGGTGGTCAAGTGACCCAGCAGAGGTGTGGGTGTGCCCACAAGTTTCTGCTGCCCAGTTCTCAGTGTGGCATCACCCAGCACCTTTCCCTCACAAACATCCTCACCCTGGTGCACTGGTTGAAGTCTGGGTCATGGATTGTGTCCCTTCTGTATGTGAACACCCAGCAGTTTTCCATAGCTGAGCTGGGTTGGGATACATGTGGAGAGGATTTTGGGTGGTCTCGAATTTGCTTGCAGTGCCCAGTGCTTACATTGGAATAAATCATTCTGAGTTCACTACAGTGTCCCCCAATGTCTGCTGGGAGATGTTTCTTCTTTTGATTTCACTTTTGGTGATATTTATCTTCTGCAGACATTAGCAAACTTGTCTGTCAGTTTGTTTATAAATTGAAGAGTTCATAATGTTGGTAGATATTTCCTATTTTTTGTGAATTTTACTGTATCTCTGGACAAATGGGTGTCTTTACTGCCATTTTCCCTCAGACTAAAACTCCAGTTTGGGGCCCTAAATGAAAATCTGTAAACACAGAACCCCAAACCCTCAATTCTCACTTGTTAATGGGGGAAAAAAAATATCAGCCTAATGGTGGCACAATCTAGCCCTGTAAAAAACACCTACTCAGGTCCTTCTCCCCTGGAATACATTTATATGTCAGCTATGATAATCTATTTTCCAATTTTTGTGTGTGTGTGTGAGTTGCTGAAAAGCAAACCTTTCCCACAACTAATTGTATTTGCTAATTACCTGTGAAAAAGCAATTATCTGCAAGTGATACAACTCTTTGGAAAGGCTCTTTTAATTGGCAAAGATGGGCAAAGATGTTCTTCTGTGGATGCTGTTTTCAGAAGAATCTCCCCAAATATTGTACCTGATGTATCACATTAGACACATCAGATTGGGTTGCATCAGCAATGTTGCATTACATCACATCACCGAGGTAATGCGCTGTGACAGACTTGCAGTGCAATGTGTCAGCTGGAAAATGGGGAAAGATGTGATTTCCTGAGCAAAATGCTTCTTAAGCTTTATGGTATTTTCTCCTCCTCTAACTAAACAAGTGGCTGTTTGTGTGTTGGGGTGTCTCCTAAAAGACTCATTTGTCTGGTGAAGAATTCTGGGCATTTTCTGTGTTTGCCACCTCTCCATTTTCTATTAACAGGTCTAAAATGAAAGATATTTTTTACTATTTACACTTCCATACCCAGATTATAATAGATTTGTTTCCCCAAACTTTCAGTAACCCCAGAAAGCCCTTTCTGGGAGGAATGTTCTTGCCATCTGTACAGCTCTGTCCAAGGCCTGAGCTTTTACCTTGTCTCATGGAACACACCTTTTGTGGGGGATGCTGAAGGGTGAGTTCGGCACAAGCGAGGCTCAGAATCACAGTCCTGAGAGACAAAGGGTGGCTGCAGCTCAGGTACACTCAGAGGTGCAAGGAGAAGGGGATTTTCCAATGCATGACTTATTTAAGTGCATAGCTTCTACAAGGATAACACCGAGGACCTGGCTTTGCCTCCCTTTGTGGCTGACCTTCCCCACAGGGGTGGAGCAGGAAGGTGCTGCAGCCTCTCCTCCTTCAGGGATGTGTGGGACAAATTGGCTTTGGCCTGGGTGTTTTTCCAGCTCTGAGTAAAGATGACTTGGCTTGCCCAGGGGAGGGGACAGAGCCGTGGTCACTGTGGTCACCTGGAGTGGTGTGTGCCCAGCCACCCTCACCAAACACAATGGCCACCCGTGCCTGCTCTTCAAATGAGTTTCCAGTCAAATTCAGTTGCTGGCAGTTGGGTGTCTTTGACAGAAGACTTGATTATGACTCAGAACAGAGCGAAGCTGGAAATAGGTGCACTTCAGGTGGAGCTGTGGAGGTAGGGGATGTAGAGATGAAACTGGAGTCCAGATGAAGGAGAGAAACTCAAAAATGTCGCCCTCTTTAGAAAAGGAGGAGCCATGAAATCTATGCAAAAGCAAAAATCAAAATATTTTCAGTGTGTTTTTATAGTCTGCATCGTCAGCAATAATGAATTGGAACAGTTTGCTCCCTTTTCTAGTTATTTCTTTTTAAAATTGTCCACTTTTTTATGAGCTACTCAGCATTGTCTGATATTGAGTATGCTTTCAGGTATACATTATGCTTCAGTGGAACACCACAACCAATCAACAGAGAATTTTTGAAGAGGGAAGTGCTATACAATAATGATGATGAACATATTGTCCTCAAGCTGTGGAGGTTAACAGCCCCAAATTGCTTTGCTATTTGTACATATTGAAATAAGAAGAATTTATATGTTTGCTCTTATTTCAGTGGGCTCTTGTGATTCATTACATTGGCACTTCAGAGTTCAGGACAGTCACTTGTCTCCTGCAAAGCAACACCCTTAACTGTGTTGCTATTTGGTTGCTCATTATTGTCCCAGTTCTTTCTTTTTTATTGCTGCACAAATACACTTTGCTTTCACAGTAACTTGTGTCTAATGCTGATTTCTGTAGCATTCATTCTAGGAAGAATTAGGGTCCTGGTTCAGAGGGAAATCAGCTGGGTAAATCTAGAATAGCTTTGCTGTTTAAACAATGTCTTGGACCATTAAAACTAAAACAAACAAGCAAAAATTTAAAATTGATTTTGTACCTATGGATACCTTTCATTTTGTTCAATAGGGTTTTTAATGAAATGGCAACAGACACGTAGAAAGCATTTACTTACCTTTCTGTTTCTTTGGTTTAGTCTTTTAGGACAATACAGTAATTTTCCTGGGTAAGGGAAAGAGCGTAATTGCTGAGAAATGAATTGTGAGTTGAAAGTCTCTGATCTTTGTCTGCCAACCCACACTCCTCGCTCTAAGCAGGTATTGAGGAAAGGTATTCAGGTGTCTAAAGATAAAAATAGGTTCACAATGTTTTTTGCTTTGTTTTTGTTGCTTGTTTGGATGGGTTTTTTTGGTGTGTTTTGTCATCATTTTCTCCCCAGAAATGAGCAGGATAACCCTCCAGCCCTCTGCAAAACTGCTGTATGCCATATTGTACCCATAAATTCCTCCAGTACTTCTATTGACCTGGATGCTACGGTTTCAATCAAACCTTGGCTCCATGTCCAGGGATGTGGGGCCATCCCATATCCCCCAGCTGAGTGTTTGGGTGCAGAGACCCATGCTAGAGCCAAGTACTCTGTTGGAGATGGAATGCACCCTGAAGTGCCTGTTTGGTCTCTATGAACTGTGTGAGAATCCCCTTGGGACAAGCACAGAAAAGGACATTTCCAGTCCGATAGCCATGTTTCCTCAGGAGAATCTTACTTTACACAAAGGGTTAGCCTTGTCACTTCTTTTCATCAGAATATTTATTCTTATCATAGGTATGTTATTCAAATCAATAGCAAACACTATAATCTTATCTTTTAACCAAATACTAGCCATGCTTTCTATGTACAAGCCAACATTAACTCACACTAACCCTTTGCCTGCATACAGGACTCCTACCTGTTATTAATTCTCCCTTCCATGTCTAAACCAGGTACAGCAGCACAATTAACTGCTTTACTTAACATGCAATTTTATAAGTGATCTCCATGATAACTCTGACATGAAGAAAGTAAGTGGGGTTAAACTGACTCATTACAAGCTGATCTTTGTACAGACTTTGGTTGGTAGAACTGGAAGCTGGCATGTATTTCAGAATTAAAATGAAAAGTTATGAGTACCATTGCTACATATTGGTGAGATCAGATGAGAATGGGTGAATCCACAAAAGTCTTTAATCTCCATCAAGCCAAGATATTGTTTCTGCTTTGTTATGTAGTTTAAAATAAATCCTTAATGATGCTGTCATCATCTCATTTTGTGGTCTTCATTTCCTCCTGATTATAAATAAGAACCAGGTTTCCCTTTAGCAGGACTGGGAGGCAGGGGAGTTCAAACTCTTCTGTTCACAGCGAGCAAGAACTGCTTTTCCCACTGAAGTGTTTCAGATCTTTAGCTCCCTGGACTGAGACTGCTTTGATGGTGAGTTCATAAAGACACAGAGTGCTCAGAGGTTGTGTCACGTTGGCCAGAAGTGCTCCAGGATGAGGCTGAGAGAGAAGTCCCCCCTTGCTTTGCAGCAGGGAACAGGCTGGGGGTACGTGTTGGTAAGTGACTGCAATTGTGACTTTGCCCTGCCCAACAAAACCCATCTTTGTCAAAGGGGAGCAGATAAACAGGTGAGTGAGCTAATTCTGTGCTTCACTCTGTGAAGAGCAGGAGTTTAACCCAATTTTAAAAGTAGTAGCAGTGGCTGAGACTGCAAGTGACTAATGCATGACTAAGGTTTCTACAGAAGCTGTAAGGTGAAGGTAATGCTCAGTTCTGCTTAGATTATGAAGGCTGTGATCAGCAGGTGTGCCAAAATGGAGTGATGAGTTTCAAAAGCTTGAGAATAAGGCTGGATTCCAGGGCTGCAGGGCAGATATCATATCTGAGTGAGATTTGTAATAGCAATGCCAAGGACATGACAGAAAAAAACACTTGGACCACCCACTCCCCTTTGGGAAGATTTTTGCTTTTGAAACGCCATGTAATAGGCACCCAGGCAAGTACTGAAAGAATTCAGCACATGGAATAGCTGCTGAAGAAGCTGCAAGAAATCACTCTTAAAGAAGCAATACTGAAACTAGCAGTGAGATCTCTGGGTGGGGAAAGCAGAATGAAGAGATTAGAGAAAATGAAAAGTTTCCACCTGGTTTTGTAAATATTAATGTGAAGAACTCAGCACAGCAGTGTCTTGTGAGCATCTTCTTTAGCACCCTCTTTTCAGTAGGCTGCTGGAGATTTGCATTGCTAATGTGCTTGCATG
Source organism: Polioptila caerulea (assembly GCA_013397295.1). Classification (NCBI taxonomy): domain Eukaryota; kingdom Metazoa; phylum Chordata; class Aves; order Passeriformes; family Certhiidae; genus Polioptila; species Polioptila caerulea. The sequence continues at coordinate 686,396 of VYXF01005663.1, forward strand.
GAAGTTCTCCCTGGCTCCCAGGGAAAAGAGGCAGATGTAATCTCTCAGGGCAAGGCAATAAGATGCTTGAGTAATTTTACCTCTGCACCCTAAACTGTATATGTACTGGATGTGAAGCCTTGGGGTTTCTGGATGGAAAACACCTGAACTTAGCATTCATTAAAGAGAGCTGGTTTCTAACCACTGTATCCTCGATAAGTAGCACATCAGTAGGAGGGCAAAATAACAATTGCTCTAGGCTTGGAGACGCTTTTGCATTACTGCTACTCCAATTATTTCCTTTTTTTACACATGTTCAGCAGTCTCTCGCCTCTGTAATTACCACACTGAACACTTCAGCTATTAGATACAGCTACTAGACTTTTAACAAGACATCATTACTAGCACTTACTATCTTAGAATTTAGAAACATCTTTGAGGCCAGTTCAACAGACTCACAGACCTGTGTGTGGACTCATGCATATAAAAGCTGGCTGCAGACAGATTTTGCTAAGAAACAGAAAAGAAGCCAAGGACAGAGATGCAGAATGTGGAAGCTGATGCACACTCTGGTCCTGGTTTGAATATTTCTTTTTAATGTCTATTTTGGGCAAATTTTTCCTTTCATTGAGAAATGGTGGTTGAGGATAAGAATGGCCGAATTCAAAAGTGTGTTGACAGCCTGAAAGCCTCTGAGGTTTTAGAATGTCAGATGAGAGGACAGCTGTATATCAGCTGTCCTTAAACACCTAAGGGAAGGGGAAAGGCAGGTTGAGAAGGTTTGCCTTGGCCCAGCTTTCCCTCTGTTTGGCAATTTATTTCCTGTGCTCTGTGCCCTTGTGATGCTGCAGAATACTAGAAAGAGGTAATTTTTTGTACACACAGGCAAGAAGGAGCGTGATGGGCCAGGCTACCTGATTAGCTGGTGGATTTTCCGTGCTAACCCCAGGTGGCCAGGCAGAGCAGGCATTTAAAAACTCATCCATCTCTTGTCTTACTGCCTTTGAATTTGCATAATTAAAAGTGAATTACTTGCTGTATTTTTTAATATAGGCAGTGAATATGTATGAAAAGCTGAAAAATTACAGCAATCCAGTAATTCATGTCATGTCCCATTCGGAATTACAGCTTTCCAGTCCCAGCTCAAACACCGAGGATTTCCTGCCACCATAAAGCTGTAATTGCTGAATTAATAACAGCAGGTTTTGAAGAGTGACTGCACAGACTCTCTGACCCAGGTAATAGAAATACTCATGTTAAAGTGAATTTGATACATGTGACTTAATCTATTTCATATTAGGCTCAAGTAGTGAAAATCATTGCTGTCTTTGCCACAGGGTGTTATGAGAACCACAGAAAGGTGTTTAGCTTAAGGCAGCTGTGTTGCTAAGCCAGAGGGGACTAGAAATCAAATTTCAGGCACAAGCCAGGCTAGTTGTCCTTCTACCAGGGAACTTGGACCCCAAATTTGTTAGTCTGCTCAGTGTTTCTGGGAGGTTGAATTCTTCACCAGCTGCAAAAGCATGGAGAACAGGATGCAAAGGTAGAAGGTGAAAGGCTTCTGCAAATGTTTCATTACTCCAGGATTTTATTGTCAACTACTAAAAATACCCCAACTTCCCCCTCACCTTCCAGTTTGGAAAGAAATTCTGCAGCTGCTGTTCTTTGTAAAATGTGATGTCTGCTGTGTCCCACAGCGATGACACTCATCAGGACTGGGATGAAGGGACAGATGTATCTAAACAGGATAATCAGAAGTTAACTGGAATGGTAGAATCTGAATGAAAGGTTCCTTTTTTCCCCCCTTCAGCCCTTGTTGCTCTTGTCTGGGTTTTTTTAAGGGTTACTTAGGTATTGGAAGAAGCTGGTGATCAATTTGCTGTGAATTCCTCAGGCTGAGACCCTGATGCAGCAGCCATTTGAACCTAAATGGCTTTACATTTATTTCAGTAGGTTTTGTGATTCTTGGTCACTGCTATAATCTGATTCAAGCTATTAGAGATCAATTGGCCCATGTCAAAGGGTCTGCTTGTACCGTGGGATTGATTTAGTGAACAACTATTCATGTTGCAATGTTCAGCTGCAGCAAAAGACAAGATGTATGAGCAATCAGAAACTGAACTTCTCAGCTCAGGATAATGTCTTGTGCTGGGGATCTTTGAAATAGTCTCATTGAAATTGTATGGACACTGTGGATAAAATGAACTGGCAGTTTCCAGGGCTGGCAATCTGGTTCCTTTCGTAAGAATTACCATCATTAATTAAAATCTCTTTTTCTGTCTAATTATTTCAGCTCTAATTCTCTTGCAGGTTCATAAATAGTAACATTCCATTGTCCTGGAAAAAAGTTCATTTTTCTTTTTTTCGTTCTCTTTGTCACTGCCCTCAATTCTCTGCCCTCTCATGGCTTAAGGTAATTAGACTTCCACAGTCTGGTCATCTCTCTGAAATATTTAAATATAATCAAAGACATTTTCACATTTCTTTTGTGGGTAAAACTCCATGAGAGTCTAGAACAAAAAGGGAGTGCTTTCACCTTCGGCAAATAACAGGAGGTGAGGGGCCAGAGACCCCAGATTCTTTCCACTACCCAGACCCTGTGTTACTGAGTTACAATGCTAAGGACAAACATCTCAAGCCTTATAGCTTGTAGGGATTGTGAAAGGTGTTTAGCCTGATCTTTGTAATTACCTCCATGCCATTTGACCCTGAGATTACAATGTTTACTGCTGGATGTTGATAATTCTCTCAGCAGAACTTCTGCATCCAGCTAATGATTTTTGCAGTGTTCCTGTGGAAGATACTTACTGGAATTTGTACATGCATGAATGCATACATGCAGAGTAGCTTGAGCTCATTCATGTTAATGGAGAGGAGAAAAATCTCCCCAAAGGCAGGTATGAACAGCACTATCACCCAAAAGACCTGAGGATTTTGAGAGGGAATCAGCATAAACAGTGGTGTTAAGGCAGAAGATCCTGCTTTGGGTAGCTTGAGGCTGAAGTAGAGAGGATCTTTCCAGGCTCTCAGCTAGGGAATGGTTTCTATCATCTCACTATGAGATCTACCCTTTCTGTGGATGTTTTACGTGTGGCTGATGTTTTCTTGAATTTTTCTTTATGAAGTGTCAAGTTTTGGTGTAAGAAAATATCCAGTGCAGGTAAAGGTCAAAGTAAATCATGAATGAAATTCCACAAATTGTTATTCAGCAAAGGACAAAAAGTACTGTCAGAGGCTATTTCTAGTTTACACAAATAGTCTCCCTAGATCAGAGGCCATCCATGCCTTCCAGAGGAGCCCTTGTGCTTCCCTCTTGGAGATGCAGGTCTACCAGCCAAGAGAAGTTTTGAACATGATTGCAATGTCCACTAATTTCGCCATTAAAACAGAAGGTGGTTCCTGAATCACTGCAAGGATTTGGAAAGCTTTTCTGAGTGCTTTTATTTTAAGAAAAAAGATAATTCAGCTTCTTCTTCCAAAAACACAGACATACCATTGATACGAGGTATCTGTGGAGGTTTCTGTTCAGCTTGGCTGACGCCAGAGAACAAGCAGTACACAAGGATTACTGTTCCTGCTGTTTTTTGTTTGTTAGGTTACACAATGAGGGAAGACAGAAATCGGGGTCTATTGCTTGTTTCAAGCATGGAGGAGAAGTTCTGTCTGTGGAACAGCTTACAGGCTGGGAGGGTCTGTCAGACCTGCCCTTCTGACCAGCAGTTCATGCCAGTATTGAATTCCTGCTTGGTCCAGAGTGCAAAGTCTTTGTGGTTTCACAGTCAATGCACTTTCGGTCATTTGTGGCACATTTACAAGCAGGACTTTCAGTAGCAACACTTTTCATGGCTGTGAGGCCCTGAATCAATGGTGTCTATCAAACCAGTTGAATTCTGCTTAGAAGCAATTAGTTCTGTGGGCTGCAGGATTTCCAGAGTCCGTGTCCTGCATTTCTCTCTGGATAAATGGAGAGCTCATTTGTCTACTTACCAAGATGCCTTTTTCACAAAATTTGTAGAGTGTTAATACCTTGACTACACATGGTTATACTTATTCAGAGAGGCTTTGTGATCACATAAAACTTAAGAAAGCATAAAAGGAATTAGTTTTCTTGGATATTTGCAATGCTGGCTGTATCAGAAAGGAGTGGGAGAGCGGGAGTGAAGGAAAAATGCATGTCCACAGATCACAGACAGAAAAGTAGGTGTTTTGAAATACTTTGATGGTAACACAAATGTTGTCTCCTTTCTAGTGTCGGGGCTTTTGAAAGCTCACTAGGCAGCAAAATGAAATGTTTTACGGTTTTGTCAAGCACAGCACAGCCGCTGATATTATACTTGCAATTTCATGACCTGGTAAACAGATACCGTTGTGCTTAAGGGTCTAAATGTCAGCGGTGTAGAAAACTGATGATTATGCTGCTTTGTGAAATAAGAGCTTCTTCATGAGAAATGTATCGCACCTGAAGCAGCATCACTTGATATTTGCCCTTGTAAAGCATGACCTTGTGACCAGTGCTTGCAGAGAGATAAAGAGTGAAGGGAACCAGTGGGACAGCTGAGCTGGAGATATGTTTATCTTCTGCAGCATGGGCTGTGTAGAATATGTGCTGCTTCTTTGGATGCAGTGATTCAGTACCACATGCCTCTATTGGATTCTTGTCTTGGTCCAGTGTACAAACTTTCTGGGTCTCAATACAATTTCAGCCAAAGCCTGCCATTTTTCTATAAGAAAGGCCTTCAGGAAAGAGCCCTCTTTGGGCTGTTGGCTCTGAAATAATAGTGTGTATCAAACCAATTGATGAGTTTTCTTGATGGCTGCATCAAACCATCTACCAGTCCTGTAGATCTGGTGTAGCTAATTTTATAAATTAATCAGGGATATGAGAACGTGGCTGTGGGAGAAGGGAACCCCTGGCTGTGAGTTTCCTCAGAAATTCTTTTGTTTTCAGCAGGGAATGGCAACTCTATGTTACTCTCACAGTGTCTTATCTAATGTGTTATTGACGCCATTGCATTTGCTTTCAAACACAGTCATTAGAACATTTAATTTGCAGCAGCTGTAATTTATATTTGTAATTTTGTCTAAGATCAATAAAGGAAACTGAAGAGATTTATAGTCCCAGTTTCAACTAAGATAAATTGAAACAGACTCTGTTTCTCTGAAAAGCTTTATTTAACCAGCATTTTAAAAGAACAAAATGAATTAGATGAGATATTTGCATGCAAGCGTGGGTAAATAATCCCTTGTGTCTGGAAGAAATATTGGAAAGGTTGAACATGGTCAGTGTGTTCTTCTCTGAAATACAAATAAACTCCTGGGAAATGTTACCTTAGTGTAGGATCTAATGGGAGGCAAGGAAGCATTTCAAAATGCTTCTTAGCAGCAGCAGTCAATAAATATCCTTGAGATCTGTTGTATTAATACTGCATAATAAGCCTGTAGCTGCATGTTTTAAATACTGTCAGGATCAGTCTGAGAGTGGATAGTGAGACCCTGAAAGCACAGCTCTGCCTTATTTTACAGCATCCTTGGACATGGATTGCAGAAACGTGTTACTAATTTTTGAAAAGTCTGTATTCATATTTATGAAATATTCATGTTCCAAGCACTGCCTCATGCCTGGGAAGTAGTGCCTCTCCCATGCAGCAATTAGCTGAGGGATTATGCTGAGCAGAAGAGACGTGAGCAATGTCAGGCCGGCTCAGGGCTGTAGTAGTTTCAGGAAGAGTCTGACAGAGGGAAGACAGAAATTCCTAAAGAACGTTTCTCCTTCTGCACAGCAGCAGGACAGGATGCTGGGGCACTGCCCAAGACATCTGAGGGCTGAGACTGAGGGATGTCCTTGCATCTGGCCCAGGACTGGGTACAGCTCAGCATCTGGTGGCTGTGCTCATCCCTTGTGCTCTGAAGCCTTTTAAATGTGCCCTGGGGGAAGGCAATATATTCTTTCTCCACCCTCTGTTAATTTGGTTTATGCCTAATGCAGCTGCTTGTTGCCAATAGACTGCTGGTAGTGCTGTGCACGTGTTCCTTTACGCTGCCATGCAGCCAGGCTTGAAATTTCTGCTGCTTTGCCAAAAGTTTCACTTCATACTGTCATGTGATCACACCATACTGAAGGAAAAGATAATCTGTGGCATGAAGGAGAAAGTTCCACAAGACCTTGACTTCCTCCACCGTGCAGTCGTTTTGGGGTTTTTTTGTTTGGTTTTTTTTTGTATAGGTTTTTCAATATTATGGTTTTTTGATGTAGAGTTTTGCCAAACTGCTGCACCCTTTCTGGGCTTCACCCATATGCCCGAGCCCTCTCTTGTCTCAGAGCTTGTGGATGTGTGGTGTTCATGGAGAGCTCACCTTTCCCCTGTCAGTCTGGAAAGACACATTACCAGCTGACACATTCTGCAGGCATTTATCCCTGATAAATGGGGAGCAATCCAGGCTGGAAAGGGGTGAAACTAATATGTACTGTTCTTAGGTTGCTGAAGTGGGTGATGGTAGAAGAGAAAGATCCCCATTTTCTGCACTTCCACTTGTCTCCTCCCATAAAAGTTCCAGAGAAAGCCAGAGAAGGACCTGCCCCATATGTGTGTGTGTGTGCTGCACTTCATGAGGAGGATTTGTCTTTAAATGCTAACTCCAAAGGCAGCTCCATACCATTCTCCTTTCTGTTCTTGTGGCTGGTTGTTTGAATTCAATTTATTTAATATGTTTTTAATAGTGCAGCACTGCTATCTCTACAGTACCTTGTAAACAATTTTTGCTGTAAGCAGTCAACCAGCACCCTGTGTCTAGTCATCTCAGGGGCTGAATGTCACCATTAAGATCTTGGACTTAATGTGACTAATGTCTGAACTGCAACAAAGTGGGTTATAGGGGCCACGGGACTGTAAAATGCAAAATTATTTCTATTCTTATAACTGCTATTAGTGATAGTTTTACACATGTTAAGAGAATTACTAGATATGCCATCAAGGGATTATGGTGCCAGCACCAGAAGAGAGAATCTATGGAGGGAGACAGACCTTCTTCTGAGGTCCTTCTTTTGCAAATGAATAACACAGAAGCAAATGTGTCAAGGGGAAAAGAAGCTGAAAGTCGAGGCCCAGCATCACATGGTGAATTTAATCGAAGAACTGAGTAGTAGCCTGTAATCTTGGATCACTGCTAGGCTTACATCATTATCCTGCTCATCCAAACAAAGCTGTGGCACACTGATGCCCCAGGTGCTTTGTTTATTGTGTGCGATCAGTTCAACTTGTCATTTCACCTACACTTTCTATTACCCAGTATTTTCCTTAGAAGCTTCTAACAAACGATTCAGGTGAAAGATTTCTTGAAATGAATAGCTATTTGTGATTCAGTGCATGGTATTGGATTTCACCTGCCGTGGGTTTTTGAAGAGAGAAATTTAGAAGGAACAATAGATAGATTTAAATGACTGGTGGGTAAGTTTAGGACTTGCCAGCCCCAGGTAATGGCCCTGTATCTTGTTCTCTGCTCTGTGTCCAGGTTTGCAGGGCTACAGCCTGCATGAGGCAGGATGGTCTGTCCTCTTGTCCCCACTAATGAGGCTGGGGGAGTGGATTTCCTTCCAGTATTTTATGGTAGTCTGTCTTTAGTATCTGTTCTCTCCTGTGTGGGAGTGCAAGGAGGGATTGCCTACCTGAAACTGCAACAGGAGGGATCCTCTGCTGAGGAGGGTTTGTTTCTACAGGGAAGTCCTTCTCCAAGCTTCAGAAGAGAAGCTTTTAATCCACAGCCAAAGCCTCTGAAGTGTCTTCTCTGCTGTATTGCACCTCTGAATTTGGGGGTTGAGGGACTGAGGAAAACATCCCCAAATTTAATACCTCACTAAGATGGGCTGGTTTTTTTCTAGGGGCTTTCACTGGTGGCTGAACACTGGGCTGACCTGAGGCTGGGAACCCACAAGTTCATCCCTCCAAACACCAGTGCTGGCAGTCATGGCTGCAGTCCAGAGATTGGCAGCCCTCCACACTTTCACACCTCTCCAGTGGGCAGGTGGGATAGGGAGAGTGGAGATCCATCTCTGTGCCTGGGGTCCCTGGGGTGAACAAATGAGAGAAGGGGATGTTTAAGAGATGTATGCCATTAAGCCAGCATTTCACATTGCTACATAATAGGCAGCATTGTGAGGCTCCTCCAGGGAGAAAGCTTCTGGTGGTAGCTCTCTCTGTGCCTCCCTGCTGTGAGTCATTGTGAACTCGAGTTCAGAGGAATTGGTACCAAGGAAAAAGCACTGAGATAATAACCTTGAAAAATCAGAGGAGAGAAGAGGGGGTGAAGGAAAAATTTCTTCCTTGAAAGGAGCAGAACTTCCTCACCCTAAAAGCATTCTGTAAATCATGGAATCAGGCTGCCTTTATCAAAAGCATCATCCTCTGAGGATGGAGAGACCTGTGCTTTGGGATTTAAGGACTGTCCATATGGAGTCACACAGCCTAAGCCAGTGGTTGGTATGCTGCCAGTTTGCAAACCAACTCATCAAGGCAATGAAAAGGTTTTTAAATCTTATGCTTGCAATTATATGAAACAATAGTTTGTAGTGCCTCGGGAGAAACAATGTGCTGTGATTGTCTTTCTCTAAGCATGCAGGTCTCTGGTGTTAAGAACACTAACATCTATTCAAGCATGTTTTACCTTTCTAAGAGCCATAGACAATGCCATGTTGTGTGGGAATTTCGTGGTGTTTGCTAGCTGCTGGGCCTTCTTTTCTTGGAGATAAACATGCATTGTGCTATTAAGAAAGAACCTTCAAGTTGCTGTTCTGATTTATATTCCCTTCTACACTGGTGCATGCATTTATTGTTTGTTAAGGGCTGACAGCCCTGGAAACCTAAGCTCTCTATTTATCCACAGAGTGAAATTCCTCTCTCTGTAGAGGGGATGCCAAAGGCACTAATTGTCAATGATGCTGTTGCACACACACAAAAAATCCTCTTTCTATTTTCCAGCCAGAATAATTTTGCCATGTGAGGGAGAACTCCTGAAATAGAAGCTGATTGGGAAAATATGTCTGACAAAGATAATGGAGCTGTAGCTTGGGAATGTAGGCAAGCCCAGGAGAGGGTGAGGAAAAGCATGGTGTGTTGTCAGGTAGGAGATTGGTCCACATGATTCATCTCTCCTATCCTTGCACAGTCAAAAATGATGGTGAGCCAATTGCTATTATTCTAGGGACACAAAGAAGGAGGGAGATGGAGATTTTGTAACAGTCAAAATGCTTTTCTCACCTTGCATGTTGATTTTAAGTGTGTTCTTGACATATGACTGCATCACAACTTGCAAAAAATGAGAATTCAGAGAAGCAACTGACTGGTTAGTGCCAGCCTACAAAGAATAACATTGAAAGGCTTTTTTATTTACTCGTTTCTTTCTGTAAAAAGAAGGTCATGCTAGGGAGAAAAACTAAATTTAACAAAAAGCTGAATTTTTATCTCCTCTAATGCATTCCTTTAACAAAGTAGGCTGCATCTTCCAGCCTTAGAAATCTCTGAAATCCCAGAGAGCAGGAAGCTCCCATTTAATCTGAGGAAAGCTGGTAGCTTTGGCCCAGTGTTTGTTTTGCAGGGCATCTACTTCAGGAGCATAAAAGCAAATTTATTTTAATTATATAAATTTATACTCATTAAAAAGTCTTCTCCATAACTAACCCTGGTATTGAATTGCTCTGTATCTTTTCCTAATTCACTCACACAATATTTATTCAATTTAATTGACAGTAGGGGTGAATTTATAGGACTATAATTCACACTTCTGGTGAAAGGGAAAACCAACTTGGAACTATATTATTTGCTGCAAAAGTGAAGTAGGGAGATTCATCAGAGCAAACTGTATATACAATTTTAATAGTTTCTCCCATCTGTGTCTCTTAATAGGGTTTCTTTTGCAATTACTTTAGGCCATTTGCAACTGCTTATTCTGAGAGGCTGCTAAACAAATAAATCCAAATATTAGAGGAGCTTTTAAGAGCCTAACCTGTCCACTTCTTTCGTTTTTTGATACCCATTTCTCTGGAGTAAAAACACTGAATTTCCAAAAGATCTCCATTTGCTGGAGAGCCTGTCTGGGTCCCAAGTAAGGAAGGTGCCTCCAGCTAAACTGTTGATAATTGTTGCTTAGCTTTTTTTGGCACGAGACTGTGGGAAAAATCTTCAGATAACTTCATATCAAAGGGCCAAACCCCACCAGCCTTCCTGCTGAGGAGTGTTTGGTGTGTGCAGGTGACACATCCAAGCGCTGAGGGGAGGTTGGTTTTGCCAGACCCCACATCACAGAGCTCCTCTGAGAAGCCCTGGAAGGCTGAAAGCAGAGGCTCAGAGTGGGTCTGATCTTCCCAAGGGGTGAGCAGCCAACTGCAAGCACTGCCTGGCAGCCTGTGGGCTTCTGAGCAGAAGGGATTTCTGTGGGAAGTGAATCCCAATGAGGAGTAAAGTGGGACCTGGCCACACAATCCATGTGCTTTGGGAAAGCAGTCCATGCTTAAGGTATGGGGTTTTAAGAAATTGTTGTGTAGGCAGCTACACAGTATAATATCTTTGAAATTACAATGGTTTTTTTCTTGTGCTATAATAAATAAAGGTAATATGATGCTAAGAATTAATAATTGGAGTTTATTTGTCCAGGCAATCACCCTTCAGTATTGAAATCAAAGGCACTGATGAACTGTGGCCTCAGTGTGTGAAGATTTTACAATATCATGATTACTATCAGATCTCAATAACTTCCAGTAATGTGTAAGTAGCATCAACAATTGCTATCACACAATTTCATTGGGCTTTCAGATAAGTATCTAGAAGCAGAACCAGGTTTTAGAGGTATAAAGAATGCAATTACCATTTTAATATCTCTGCACAGGGAACAGGAAGATTAATTTTTGTAGGTCTATTTTTGAGATTTTTTTCACAGGTTGGGAGAGATATGTAAAAAGCTGGCAACAATACACTAGAAATAAATTAAGTGCTGCTGATAGCTAATTAAAGCAACACAACTAGATAGCAGAAGTACTGGAAAAATCAAAATCTCTCATGCTTTAAAATCATGCAGTACTTGTGATTGGGTTCGCAAGAAGAAAGAGGAGAAATTTTGATATTGCTGGCTCTTTTTTCTTAATGAATTCTAAACCAATATTTTCAAAGCAAGGCTATGTCTCAGAAGACCAGAGACCAGGAAAAAAAAAAAGAAAAGAAAAAAGTCTTTCTTCCCCTTTAGTCTATATTTATTGTTATAACACTTGTGAGTGTATTTATTGCTACCTGTCAATTCCTGTGTTGTAATATGTGGATACAGTGTATTTCATAGCTTAATTTTGGGCTCATTCACTGCTTCCTGACAGAGCTTTTAGAGTTGGTCCTACAGAAAATGCACTCGCTTTCTAAACAATGTGGATACTTGATTGCGTTATTGAGATCCAGTTTAAGAAAAGAGGGAGAAGGTGGCAAACCTACCAGAGAGCTGGACTTCTTCTGGGGAGAAGCAGTGGCTTTTTGGCAGAGAATCAGCAGGAGATTTGCTGTAAGCTGCTCTTGACCTTCTGCCTTCCTTCAAAACTCCATCTGAGCTGAGCAATGGTAGCTGAGCTACATCTGGGGGGCACAGGGGGACAATGTATGGTCCAAATCAAGATAGACTTGATATCTGTGATTAGGATGATGTCCCTGCAGCGAGCTGCCAGCGCTGGTGCTGAGATGCTGTGTGGGGTGGTGAGGTGGAAACAACAAACGGGATCGGCAGGAGGAGCACGCGCAAACCTCGTACAGGGCACGTTCCACCTTCATCCCTGTCTCCGAGGCATTAGAGGTATTGAGCTTGTATTTTAGACTAGAGATAAGGTATGGAAAATCCATAGCTTTCAGATCTTGCTGCAAATTAATCCATTCACCAGGCAGAAAGTTCTAAAGTGGGTTCAGTCTCGAGGCGTCACACGGATCTCTGCAAGCGAGAGCAGAGTCACAGCACGCCGCGCCTCTGGCAGCTCCCTGCAGCAGCAGCGGGCAGGTGGCACATTTTAATGGCTCATTAATGTCCCTGGCCACATTTCTATCAGAGCAGGGAACATTGGTGTCTCCTGCAGAGTATTTCTGAGGGGTTTAGAGCCAGAGGTGTTGAGATTGTTACCAGCATTGTGTAGAATTTTCTGGTTTGGGAGGTGGGAGGGAAGCAGAAGTATGGAAAATACATATAGTTGGGGAACTCCAGAATATATGGCTGTGTTGATCTATACTGATCAATATGAAGGCCATAAAATCCTTACTACAGTAACCTTAAAACTATAAAATCACACATACAAAAAACCTCTGTGATTTTAAACCAGCCTTACTCAACTGTCTGTCTTCAAGGAGTTAGATTTATGATCACACCATTGACATCTATTTTAAAGTATAATTTAATGAAATGAAATTAGTTTATAGCTAGTGAAAGAAAGTAAGGAATTTTCCCCTCTGTTTTTCTTTTAGTGAAGAGGAGAGCACCAGCATCCTGTTTCCCAGTGATTATGACACATGACTTGAAATGGTATTTCTTGACACCCTTTTCCTGCTGCTGCTTTCCCCCTAGTATCAATATTAGATACTCAAGAAGAAAACCATTTCAACAATGCAAAGGTTTCTAAAATTGGGAAAAGATGTGGCTTAGTCTTTTCTCCCAAGTATTGCTGATGACGCTTCAGAAACATGTTTTTTTAAAATGCATATATCTGAGTTTTGCAGAAGTTTATTCCAGAGCAGGTGTGCCCAGGGGTTAAGTGACGTTGTGTGGTAGCCAGAGAGTCCAGAATTACAACCCACATCATTTCTGGGCAGCACTGGGTACTCACCTACCCACACCTGCATCCCCACAGGGATTGCCCCAAGTCCTCTGGTGTAAAATCAGCCTCGGCTGTGCCAGTGAGGAGCGTGTTTGCAGCCACACCACCAGGGAAACTGCGTGGGATGGGCTCTGTGAAACGTCCTAACGCTGCAGAGACAACTCTGCCGTGGGTTGTCATCCTGCCTTGACATTTTGAAGTGTCTCAGCTCTGCAGTCTCACAGTGAGTTCTCCTCCCTGTTGGTGCTGCTGATGAGCTGCCTTCTGCACAACTCTGCAGCTCCATGATTTTTTTGGGAGTTGGATTTTAGTAATCAGTAACAACTCCCTGCAGGATTGACAGCCACTCTTTCCTCAGAGACCCCACATTTACCTGTGCACTGGGGTTTAAGCTGCCCCAGCCCTGCAAGGCAAGGAGGGGCTTGTCAGAACCACGAACTTTGGTGTGACTTTGGGTAAATCCCTTTGCAGCCCTCCCTGTCACCTGGAAAACAGAAATAATTCCATCCTCCAGCCCTACAGAGTGTTACTGATAAATGTCTCTTCCTTTTGGAGAGCACTTGAATTTCACTAAGTTTTATTAATACAATTAACTAAAGTGCCTGGTCAAAAGCTGATGAGTATCCTTTTTTCTTACAGAATTATGTGGCTTGGTGGTGCTGAGCACTCTGCAGGTCACTCCAGTCACCTGCACAGAACAAAAAGAGCTGATTTTAACTGCCTACACCACAGACAGAGAAACTGACACTGGGTATACTCAGAAAGTCTTTATTTTTTAAAAAATGGCACGAGGAAAACTACAAATGCAAGAGAAGTACATCTATAGTTTCTATTTAACTTCAACAGACCTTTGAATCTCAAAATCCATCACTGGTTTTGGGTTTTTTGATCATGACATGGATCAGCATTGTCACTGGGGATTTCCGACTGGTACAATGGAGATATAAATGAAAATTTCTCTTGCCAACTGTGTTTTACTTTTTGACTTCATAGGAGGCTGTGCTTTAAAGAGAAATTTGACTTATTATTGTACCAGAAAATGTTTTAANGAGAGGTGGAAAAATGCTTAGAAAACTCTTTCAAAATGAAAAATTACTTTCTCTGTGACTGTTTCTGTGGGTCTCTTTCATGTCCATGTTCTCTGGATGTTTCAGCAGAGTGTGAGGCTGGAAAAGAGGATGTGAGAGCAGTTCATGGTTCTGCCCCACCTTGCACAGATCTGTGCTGGAACCACGTGTGAGTGAGGCTGGCCAGGTCCATCTCTGGCTGATCAGAAGGGAAAAATGCCACACATCTGAGATGAATCAGCAGGAAAGAGCAAATTTTGACAGTTGTGCCAAAGTAATTTGAATTAGACAAAGCTTTGATGACTACAAAGCTGGACTTGACTTGATATCTTGGTGGGAGCAGATTTTCTTGTCATGTGTTCTTTTAAAAATTTTTTTACCTTGGGCAGAAATAAGGAAAAAATGGCTTTTTGACAGGCTCATATGCTTGATTCTGAACTGTCAAGGAATACAGAAAATTAGCCAGGCAAAATCCTGAAGAAAAATAGCACCAAACTGGGACTTTTATTCCTTGATTACTTCTTTATTACTTAGGTGTCTGTTTGTGTGGAAAAGGTTAATTTTTGAAAAGTAATTCCAAGTTCTTACTCATGTTGCAATCTGTAATAAACCCAATTTATAAAATGAGGGGGAAATCTGCAAATGATGAAAGGGATTTGTTGCATATTTATGCATTCATTTGTTGCATTGAATGGGTGGAGGTTCTGCCTCGGGTAGATGTGCAGCAATAATCTGTGAGGAAGGTCAACACAGAGGAGGCAAAGCACATTTTTAATTTACACACCTATGTGCTCATGGCAGGTGTGAAAACTGGCATCACCAGTTTCAGAAGGGAAAACACAAAAGATATGGGAAGATGTCTGGCATGATCAGTTTTAAGTCATGCACTTGAAAATGATACGATGGGAAGTGTGGAGTTTTAATGCTGAGAATTTTATACTTCAGCAAGGATGCTCCAGCCCTGCTGACGAGCTGACATTTGTGGTCAGTTATTTCCCAAAGACACTGGCACTTTTATAATTAGGCCCTCAGTTAGCAGTGCCTTTCTGCTCCTGCTTCACCCCACACAGACCTGCAGTGGTGAGGTTTTCAGGGTGGATGTGATGTTTGAGTCGTGCTGACCAGAAGTAACCGGGTGAAGGAAGGATGGGATTCGTGTGAGCCCCTTTGTTTTGCACAGAGAATTTCTGAATCATGCTTCCACTTCAGCGGGTTCTTCAGGGTCATGAAGTGCTCATTACGTGAGTGGGAGGATGTATAGTTGCAAGAAGACTTTTGTCACCCTGGGATAAAGCAGGACCCTGCTGCCTGGGGACATGACAGGAATTGCCTCCCTGATTCCCACTGTGCCAAGAGTGCTCAGGGGAGCAGCCAGGACTGCTGGCCAAGAAATGTTCGCATCTCAACAGTTTCATTGTTTCAGATATTTTCCTGAAAGCAAATGACTTGTGTGGAGTGAAGCCTTCCATTCCAGTGCCACGGAACAGAACTGAGCTGTGAGATGTAAAGTGCAGATTTGCTGGCACTGTGTTGCTCCTCTCCAACACAGAGTAGTGGCCACATAACCTGGAGGTGACCCCAACAAGGTGACTTTTCCCTCTGTTCACTGTTAAAAAATGCTGTTTCCTGCCAGAGTCCATTCTCAGTATCTTCTTCAATGAAAATATGAAATTAAGTTTTCTTACAGATATTTCTTACTCTTCCATATGAATTTCCCCTCAGTGGGATATGGGAGACCTGGGCTTTGCCATCTGCATTTGCAAAGACTGGACTTTATTGTCACCATCAGAGATCAGGTCTTAGATACAGGATCAGAAAGTGCCACCTTGGTAAAGCTCATCATAAGCAGAAAAAGAAAAAAAAAAAAAAGGAACAGTGAATTATTTCCATTGTTTTCATATCCTAGCAAGTTTTGAGAAATACTCAAACAAAATATGTGTTTTGGTATTTTTTTTCTCAAATCGCTTGTCAAGTTATGGCAAATTGTGAGTGTGCAGAGATAAATTATTGGAACATTTTGTCTGCATTTGCATGCATAGATATACATACATATATATATAAACGTGTATAAGTGTATTTGTGCACGTGCCAACAGATAAATAATGTATGTGCATGTATTTGTGTGGCTATATATACACACATAAGTATATACATGAATACATCCAAGAAAGTAATTTTCCTTAGCCTTTCTGTTGTTTAACAATACTGAAATGCTGGCATTCAACAATCTAAATCTTCAAACGTGTTGGAGAAACGTAGATTTTAATGGTGTTAAATGAACCATTTAGCACAGAGGGCCTCTCACCTTCAGTGGCACACTCTCAAAATGAAATCTAGTGCTCAGATACAATAATAAAAAGAAGAAAAACAATATTACCTGTTTAAAAAGAATATAAAAATCCAATTAAGTTCTGAATTTTAATTTGCTTGCTAGCATGGGTTTGTTGCTCTGTGAAAAGAATGAAAATGTAAATGACATTTCTCTGTGTTATCTACATAATCCAGAGGCTAAAATATCCTGTCGTGCTTATTTTGTCTAGTGGTGATAAAACTAAACAGTTTTAACTGAATTTCCTGTAAATGGGCAACTAATCAAAAATGAACATCTTTATATTCTGATCTTTCATTAATTTATGTACAAATGCTGCTATAAAGAGATTAGCTTGTGCAGAAGAGATTGAATTGTGCCAGGCAGCTGCCAGCAGTGTCGGGCTGTGACACTCGGAGTGCTGTGGGTGGGAGAAGCTGGAGCCAACACTCCCTGCTGGGCTGTGAACTCAGCTCAAGGCTTGGGGACATCTCTGAGTCCTGGGGCCAGTGGCACCAGGCAGACACACAGAATGCTGTGCACAAGTGTCCCCAGACAGACACACAGAACCTTGGGGACTTGTCCCCACCCTGTCCTGGCCTCTCTCGGCCCTGGGGGCAGTGAATCACTTGGGGCCCTTTATTGAAATGTCCAACAGGAACGGGTCCAGGATGGAGAGGTGCTGACCTAGGGGAGCAGGAGAGATTCAGTGTGGCACGAGTGAATCTGTTCCAGCCACGCCTGAGGCCATGATAGTGCAGTAAACTCTGCTTCCCATTGCAACTGAATATTCCTGCCTTTCATCCTTCCTTTAGATTTGCTTTATTTGGACTAAACAATGTAGAAAAAACCATCTGTGCCTGGGCTTAGGTATTCAAATCAGCAGTTAATTTGTGCCTACATAAGGCTGTCACCCACTAGCCTGGCCTAGTAAAGAGAATGTCCTAGCAGAGGAAAAACCAATAAAATATACTTTATTGTCCCCATGCAACTGCAGGCTGGGGTCATCCAGCCATGCCACACCCTGTATCCATGCTCTTCCTCTCCAAGGAGCATTGCCTCCTCCAGAATAAATCAGCACAACTTCAGATACTGAGAGTGCAAATAAGTGAGGTAGTTTGTGTTCTTTATATTCATATTTAATACATTGTTAGTGAAGGGTATCTGACTAATTGCTAACTGAGTAGCACAGAAAAAACTTGTTCAAGTGGTACCTGTAGAGGACTAGGTGCTACATTCAGGCCGGTGTAAGTCAGATGACCCTCAGAGAATAACTTTTTGTGTGATTTATAAAGATAATTTAAATCTGGGAAAAGGTAGAAAGTGCAAACCCACATTATTTGAATATAATTTTGTGCCTAATGGTGAGATTAAAGATTCAAACTAAGGAGTCTGTAGGGTGTTGATCAAGATTGAAAGTTCTTGGTGTCTCAATTTTTAAATACCAACCTCTATAATGGGTGCCCAGTCTGAAGGGTATCCAGTTGAAAATCTGCTCCTTCTGAAACAGTCAGAGAGGCTTTGTAGGACCTCCAAGTTTGGATATCAGATGCAGGATAAATTATTAAATTGCTCTTCTGAGCTAAAATTGTACAGAAAACAGGGCTGTAAAGCTACCAGATCCAACAGGTGATGGGAAGCAGCTTTGTCTGTTCTTTTTCTTTTTTACAAGATGTGTGTACTACTCCTGGCCTTTAATCTCACTACAGATTCTGACCCCTTTGAACTGTTCATTAAATTGCCGCTCCATGAGATGGCAGAGATGGAAACAGCATCACCAGATCACAGATCCTTCTGTGCTTCACAAAGTTGTGCACCCATTCTGTATTCCTCCAAGTTCTGAAAGGTGGCAACTTTTATGGCTCTTTTATGGCTCTTCCTGTCCTGTAAAGTAATTAAANAACAGGTGATGGGAAGCAGCTTTGTCTGTTCTTTTTCTTTTTTACAAGATGTGTGTACTACTCCTGGCCTTTAATCTCACTACAGATTCTGACCCCTTTGAACTGTTCATTAAATTGCCGCTCCATGAGATGGCAGAGATGGAAACAGCATCACCAGATCACAGATCCTTCTGTGCTTCACAAAGTTGTGCACCCATTCTGCATTCCTCCAAGTTCGGAAAGGTGGCAACTTATATGGCTCTTCCTGTCCTGTAAAGTAATTAAAGGATAGCCAGGTAAGTTTTAGATGGAAGTAAAAACTAATCTTGTCTTTATTTTTCTGCATTGAGACTTTTTTCCTATTATTTATATTGTCTCTGCTGAGGTCCTAGAGCATGTTGTTTAAAGCTGTGCTTGTGAAAATGGAAAGAATTACAGGTGTATGCAGAGATAAAAAACATTTAACATGACAAAGCTAATACTGCATGGTTTTACCCTTGTTTCATTTAAAGCCTCAAAACCATCTCAGGGCCTCAGTCAGTTTCTTACAGGCTATTTGTTATGCAAGAAACATCACCTTCAGCATCTCATATGAAATCACCAGGTGTTGTTCAGCCCTTCCATGTCAACCTCCTTCATGCCTCTTCAAAGGCAGCATGTGAAAATTATCCACACGTGTTTGCAAACATACTATAAATGTGTTTTCATACTCATAAAAATAAAATTACAAAAATCTGCAAAGCTGTGATGATGCAGACAGAATTTTCCCCAGTACTTGGGTGTTTTTGTTCCTGCACACGCTCCCCAGGAGTGATGCATCACAGCAAACCCCAGCAGGTGCAGTCAGCAAAGCTGCTTTGCAAGCACTTCGCTTGCTGTTTGTGCCCCTGGAATTTAAGAACTTGAGTGTGCCCTTATTTTAGAAGCCAAACACTAAATTCAATCAGCAAAAGATTAAGCAGTGCCAGTGCATTCTGATACAGCTAAAAAAAGATGAAAATTTCACCTCAAATGAGTTATTTGTGTTTGAATATTGAATCCTCAAGAAGGGGTGATTTGTTGTAATTCTGTGGAGATGGAGTGCATGATTCTGAACAGCACAGTGGTAGAACAGGACTGATTACTAAGCTCCATTCTATTCAAACCACCTCAGTTTGCCAAAAAGTCATGCAGTGAGACTTGTCCATGTTCCCTGCTACTTTTAAGTCCTGACTCCAACACTGCACAGGAACCAGCAGGTCTGGAAGGGTTTCAGAAGAGCTGATCTCTGTGTGCTGCCTCACACGCTGCTCTCACCACAGTCTGTAAGTCCCTGTCTGCTGTGTGTGACATGGTTTGTACAAATGGCATCTCACCCTGCTTGCTGGCAGTCCCAGTGGTCCTTTCCAAGAGCTCTTGGAACAGTTCACTGGAACAGTGCTCAGCCTGCAGGGGCTGTTCTGAGTGCAGTTAACAGCTGGGGTTGTGACAGGAACACGAAGGACTCTGTGCTGTGTGGACTCCATAGATCATAATGGTTCTGCTGGGCTGGGCTGTTACTCCTCCAGGAGTTTTGGGGCATGCCACAGTTGCACAGCTTTTGGCATGACCTGAGGTGCTGCAGGAGGGACAGGCCTGCAGTGTGTCTGCTGGAACAAAACCCCAGAGAGCAGCCCCAACAGACGGCTCTGGAAACTGGGGCTCTGCTGGACACTCTGGGGACAAGAGGATTTAAAAGTCACAGGGGAGCTCTGTGGTCAAAACCAGCTCATGGCACCATGCTGGCTCTGCTCTTTTGCTGGTTCTGGCTGGTCCATTCGTCCATGGCTCTTGGATCCACATCTCTCCCCACAGGGACAGAGGTTTCTGTTGCCTCTATATGTACTTGCAGAGGCAGGGACCTGGGGGTGAGACAGAACTCCTGCCACCTCAGCCCTCCTGTTAGACCAGGCCTGAGCAAGCTATCTGGGATGTCTCTGTGATAATCTCTGTTTTATGCAGACCTCAGGCCCTCAACCCCTGCAGCCAAGGTGTGAGTCCATTGCTGATGGAGAAGATGGCACTGCCCTGCATTTTAATGTCATGCTGCCAGTTAGCGCAGGGCACTTGATAATTTGTGAGTATTCTCAGCCAGTAAAGCCTCATTTCAGTCGTGGATTTTAATGGTATTGTGCAATAAACTCTAAAGCAAATAGATATGAAAATCTATGTTTGATCTTACAGAACCTCTCAAGTGCCTGAGACAGTTTCAGGCCCAGTGGCTGAAGTTAAGCTAAATTAGGCACTGTTGAAATGCAGAGTAGGCAGGGAATATCTTCCCTGCAGTCCTGGCAGTGAAACTGCCTGTGCAAGGGGAAATCCTTTTCAATGTCAGAGAAACCCTTGGCTTTGAAATCTCCATCATCTGTGTTACCTTCTTTAATCTATCCATCCATTCCTCTAGCACTGGAGTTTCAGTGTCACAGTACACCCTCCCAGTCCAATTCAGGTGTTAAATTTTCAATATCAGTTTCTGAGTACTGGTGGTTTTTTAACTGCTTTTTTTTTTTTTTTTTTTTTTAATGAAGTTTGGGTTAGATTCATGTATACTGCAATGCATTCATATATAGAACACAAAGGACCTGTCTCTAATCACAGTGCTGCTTTTGTTAAGAAAACATGGAGGTAACTGTAATATTCATCCAGCTGAAGAAATCTGAAGTCTTTGATACTCTTCAGATTTGCACCATTTCAGGACTAAGTGCTGTGAGCATCTACTTATCTGAAGACAGAGGGTAATTACAGAAAAAGTCTTTTCCACATAAATCTATACTTTTTTATGCCACTTCAATCTATTTTCAGTTTAACTATATCATTTTACTATACAAGCAGAACTTCTGGAATTTATTTTAAGAGCCTTGTAACTACCTGATCCTAATATACCTAAAAATGTGTTTGCAACTTTCAGCTTAACACTGTGTGACTTCAATCCTAGCATTAAGCTCACCTGTCTCAGAGCTCAGCATCTCCTTAGGTGAGTGCAAGCTGACACAGTTTTATCTTTTGTGAAGAACCATTATTTTTCCTTACCAACTCGAGAGTGAGAGGCAGGCTGCCCACAGAAGTTGTGATCAGAAATGGATGTGTCAGCTGTTATCACCAAACTTGCACGGATGTAATCATAGCTGCTTCTGTGTGCCAGAAGAAATTGGAATGTTTACAGCTTTTCAGTGCAGCAGGAAGGAAACAATCACAAGTGAAATACAAACATACAGTCACATATAAAAACTACAGAGATGTGCACAGGCGTGTGTGTTCATACTCAGATAAGAGGATGCCAAAGGGAGCAAGCAGAAAATGTGTTTGCAGGTAGAAAATGTGACCAAAGAGGCAGAACATATTTAAGTAGAGGACAAGGTGAGTGTCTGCACAGCAGAAGTCATGGCAGCAGCCTTTCTGTTCCAGGTCTGAGCACAGGGATATGAGGGTGAGTCTGCTCCAACACTTCTGGGTCAGGGCTGGGGGAAACTGCACACACTCTGTGCTGAGCACTCTTATTATAGAGACAGATAAAGCCAGGAGGAATGTTCTGTGTTGATGGAGAAACACTCCACAGTATTTGCAAATTCCAAGAGAAACAAGCTACTCAGAAACCCTGGTAAGTTCAGTGAAATTGATGCTGCAAGCAGGATGAAAAGGGTCTAAATGGAGACAGAAACTTTCTAAGGGGTAATACCATGTGTGGGTGGCCTCTAGAGTTTGTGTCTCCCTGCCACTATTCTTTCTGCCAGTTCACTTTTCCCCTTCTCTGTTTTTGTTCCTGAAATTGTGTGACCTCCTGTTATCTAACACGTGGTCTAACCAAGTCCTATCCCCTCGTGTGCACAGTAAGCTCCTGCACTTCTTCTGACAATGAGGGTAGTCTGAATTGTTCAGTTTTATTCCTGCTAGGGCTTTTTTTTGTCCATATGCTTCTTGGGAAGTCAATGCTCAAAGGAGCAACCTGTCTATCTCTGGCTTACACACAGTTCCAGCTGAACAGCACTAGGCTTCCAGCAGCAGGATTGAAAGAACAAAGAAAAAGGTTCATTTAATTTACCTTGAGGGATAGTTCATTTTTCAAATAGAGACAATTTGAAAAACACAAAGCACTATGCCAATACCTTAGTCACTCTCAAAAACAAAATGAAGTCTTTCTTGGTAGGAAAATAAATGTCAATGCTGTGTACATTTGCATCCAGCAGCAATTCTGAAACTAATTTTGTAGTAATTGATAAGCTGCTATATTGCTTTATTATGAGCGTTGAAGCTTTCAACATTCCTGCCCAAGCCAGACTTGGCCTGACACCAGAGTGGTCATTTGCCATGTACCCTGCAGGCTGTGCCCAGCAGGCTGAACAGTAATCAGAGCTGGCACAGAGCTTAAACATTGATGTGCACTGGTGGCTGAATATAG
Source organism: Polioptila caerulea (assembly GCA_013397295.1). NCBI lineage: Eukaryota > Metazoa > Chordata > Aves > Passeriformes > Certhiidae > Polioptila > Polioptila caerulea. The sequence goes on from VYXF01005663.1 coordinate 708,867, forward strand.
TTCAGAATATTATGGGCCAAAAATCCTAACTTACACAGGGCTGCTTAATGAAACTAAAAACTGACCTGGACAATATGAAACCATCCATCAGATTAGAAAAGAAGTTGCCCTTCAAGCAAGAGGCCATTAAGTAGTTGATAAATGGATGTTTCTGTGAGTAGGATTTCAGGATGCTAAATTTAAACCAATATTGTCTTTCTTTGAGTGATGCTGATATGTATCTTTATTATCTATTATCTAACTGTAAGAGTAACCTTCTGAGAAAAGTCTATAGTGGTTTATTTATCTGTTAGAAGGCTGTGTCTAGGTAGGCTTCATTCAGGCACGTGATAACTTATTTTTAAATGCAGAACCCCCATCAGCTGAGGTGTAGTGACTTATTTTCATTGTCTGGTCTCCCAGCACACACCTGCTGACCACTGCTGGTGCTTCAGGGCTGCACAGTGTGTGCTCAGTGGCTGATTGTGCATTTCAGTCTCTGTCTGCAGTGCTGCTCTGCCCACTTTGGGCTCCTGTGAGGCAATCCACCTGTTTATTTCTGCTCCTTCTGCTGGGAATTTATACCAGAGGCTAATTTCTACCAGAGGCTCTCGTTATTCTTTCAAGCTGGACATCCCAGACTCCACACCAGCAAAGCCTCCTGCTGATGGACTCATTCTTTCACGTTGATGAGGTGGCCTCAGAGTGACACTCCCACTGCAATTACAGCAACACCCTTGGCACATTTAGGGCTGGCATGGAAACAGCCCTGGGCCACCTGCTGCAGTGTTTGCTTGAGAAAGCCCAAAGGGAAGGACAGTGAGGTTTTGTCCTTGCAGGACACAGAAGGACCTGTGTGCTTTGGGCTTTGCCAGATGCCATCCAAAGCATTTCCACTTGGCTCCTGCTCTGAACCAATCCCAGGAGGAGGCTGTTTCTCCCTATGGACTCCAGGTGGGGTTTTGGGAACCTTCCTGGTCATATCTGGCTTCAGCAACAGGGACTTTGTAGCTTCAAGATGACATCCATGAAGCCCTGTCAGCAACCTGGACCAGCATAAGGGTGGCCCATGGGGTTTTGTCGCGTTTGCAAAGCACTCTTCACCAATTCATGCAGTTTCTCTCCAGCTTAGCAGATCCTCTTCAGCTTTCAGCAGCAAGCAGGTGTTTCTCCATATTTCTAGTCTGTGAACTTCAAGAAATCCTAAAATAATTTGTCATCTTATAAATAAGTTATACAAGCTGTCACCACAAATCTGTCACCACGCAGACAGATGCAAACATGCGCAGTATGTGCTAATACTGAGACCAGAATAAACGCCCTCTAAGAGCAATTACACTTCCAGGTATTAGGCAAACACAATTATTTAAATTGCTAGTCAAAAACAGTTGATAAAATAGATAATTAAAAAAGATTGACCTAAAGCTGATTTTAAATTATTCTGTTACATGCACATAACTTATATAATTGCTCTCTCATGACCCAGCCACCATTAAAAAGAAATTTCACCTAGGAAAAAAATTACATATGCAGAGCACGGTGATTAAAATAAATACTTATTCTCCTGAATGCTGGAAATTATGTGAGGAACTGCATTAAAAAGTAGGAACAAATTAGCCCTGCATTGAAGACTGTAGAGTGGTCTGTCATTTTATGAAACCACACTCAGGTGTTACTGAAATAGAACATATGACAATGCATTACCCCACAGAAATAGCAGATGACTTAACATATGTAGATATATAAAAATTAAGCTGGAAAAAGACAGAATAAAATCATGGAATCATTTCATTTGGAAAAGGCCCTGAACATTATGGAGTCCAATCACTAAGCCAGCACTGCCAAGTAGATGCTGAGATAATGGTGGACTTTGTTTTTCTTATTGAGAGTAAAGGGGCACTAAATGACAGTGGGGGTCCTATCCTGCCATGAGCACAGAGCTCGGGGGGCAGCAGCTGTGTGGGGGGATTGCAGTCACACTGTGTTAGGTAGTAAAGAGGCAAAGAGGAGCAAGAACTGCAGCACAGTCAGGTAAAAGGCCAGATTTCCAAATTTAGTGTACCTTGATGAGGAAGATGGAGACCTTGGAGAAGTCTCAGATGCCCTGAGAAACCCCTGACTAGCTGGGGGTCACACAAAGATGAAAAGTAAGTGTGTAGGCCTGAGGCCAAATTTGCATCCTTAGTGCTGGGAGGGTGGTGGATGTGTGGCCACCTGACTGAGCTGGACACAGCTGGGATCAGCAGCAATTGCTGGAGAAGAAAAGCAGCTCTTTGTCTCACTCTGCAATTAGCACCCCTGCCAGCTTCATGTGCCATGGGAATGGCTCACAAACACGGTTTGTTTGTGCAATACTCTCACAAAAGAAGAAAATCTTACACTGCCTCTGTTGTAAGATGATGATTCTGAGTTAGCTTTTAATGTCTGGATGCCCAGCTGGAGCAAAGAAACTGTTGAGACAGTGAAACCACAGCACTTTATACCCAGTTCTGTTGCTTTTGATCTGCTTCATTTTGGTTGATGCTTTTGGCACCTATGGCCGAATATAAGCATTGACACCAATACTATCAAATGAAAAATAAGTAAATTTTGACCTATGTCTACAATTTGAAGCTGTTTGAAGATATGACCATCTCCAAAGGACATTTCTTGAGGAATATCCTGTAAAACTCCTATTTTAATAGCACGTAGCTCTGCCAGTCTCATTGCAGAAACATGAGAGCTTTCAATTTAAAATGCTCTCCTGCACACAAAGTACTTCTCCAAACCTGTCACTTCTCAGGAGGCCCTTTCTCAGCCAGTCTGCATTTTAAATTGAGCAGTTATGACAGTTTTCACTGCAAAAGGGGACAAATTAGTGAAAGCAGAATATATAGGAACTTGCTTAGAGTAACAGCTAAACAACAGTAACCTGCTCCTGGGAAATAACTGGCTTGGATTTTTGCAGTGACCATCCACAGGAAAAAAAGAAAGTCATGTAGGACTAAACAAATTCACCAGCTTTGTGCCTAAAGTAATGAGTTACAAAATGGCACAAGCTGAGATCATTAATCCTGAATTTATTGACAAGTTTGAAAGCCCTGGCTAGACATTTGTTAGAAATTCAGCTGACAGTGAAGCTTGCTCCTTTGTCTATGGTATTTTGAAGCCTTCTGCAATTTTAGATATGTTTTTTTTCCCATGAGGTCTCTCAGACTGGGTGATGTGGATCCCATTTTTGGGGATGGGATATTGAAGCTTACAGGCAAGATATGTTGGAAAATGACTGGAGGCCAAATTTTCACCAGCTCATCTCCATGCCCCTTCCTCTCCCTTTGCAGACAACTGCACTTGCAGAGTGGACACGGATAAATATGAAAATATTGCAGCTTTTTTTACATGAATTCAAGGCTCAGTCTGTGACTTACTGAGCACCACTAGAATGGAATGGTTAGGAAGGAGCTTTTTTACTAATCTGCTTTTAGAGTCCAATTTTCACATCTGAGTCTTATGATAGGAGATCAAAGTCCCTCATTAGGGTACTGAATCCAATATTTAATACACTTAATGCCACTTTCTATACTCACAAGATAGTCTGATTTCCGTATAAAACAACATCCAAGCTCCTTGTGACACTTAATGAAGGGACAGAAGTGTTTTTAAGCCCTCATTTTCCACGCTGTTACATGGTGGTGGAGCAGGATTGACTTCAGTTGTTAGAATGTCATACAAGCAGCCTGTCAAAAGCAGGATCAGTTTCCTCTGCTTTCCTTGAGGGGATAGAGAAGTATCCTTATTAATGCATCTGTCTTTCAAAAACTGTGCTGTGATATCCTGCACCAACATCCTTGGAACATCCTGGACTTGGGGAATGTCAAAACTCAGGATTTGAGTGCACACTGTTGCTCTGTAAATTGTATTGGAACTGATTAACCTATCAATCTCTATTATTCAGCTACTGGAAATAAGACACATACTTCTCCTGGGGATTTACCTGGAGTGAGATCAAAAGGAAAGTGCTTTCTCCCCTTCCTGCATAAAGGTTCAAAATTTGTTTTGACTAGTGATGTCGAAAATAAATAAATATATCGAGTGACCTGAATAACTCGAGCAATTCCCTTGTGGCTAAGGCGGGAAGCGTTTGAAACATGAAAAGTTGCACCCGTGTTCAAATGAGAGGTCCTGGTTAATTATTTAGAGCAGCCGAAAGCTCATCAAAAATTTAACCAAGATATATTTCTCTATGATTGTGCAGGCACCACAATGTGCAGAAATGGAGGCTTTAACTCTGTTAAATGAAACCCTTGAGTTTTAACCTCCCAGATTTCCATTCCTGGCTCAGGGCAAGAGTGAGGGGGGGTGGAATGCATCCTTTTCTCCCATCTCCCCTCTTCCCCAAGCTCCTACAGAAAATTGCCTTTGGCAGCAGTGATGCACATTAGTGAGGTGGATTTAAATAGCACACCTTGGCAAATAAATAGCTTAAAGCATTGGAACTGCTGCTGGAGTTCCAATGCCTTGGCCCACAGCAGAATGTAGCTGCTGCTTTCCAAGGCTACAACCATCCCTCCTTGGTAGACAATGTCAAATACCAATGTCAAAGCCAGGCTGCAGCAGAGCTCCATTCCTCTCCCACCAGTGGTATATTAGTTCTGAACTTGGCAGAGCTTGAGGATGGGGGGGGAAAGCATGGACTGCCTTCCCAATGTCCTGCAGAGTAGTTAATATCCATGTTCCCTGCCCCTGTAGCACTGGCAGGAATATAAATGTTCTTGATGAAGGTTGAGGAGGGGATTTTACAGGCTCAGAATAAGCCCTAGGGGTGATAGCTCCTTGGTTTTCCACCCCTCATGGTAGAATAGGTGCTGCACTGAATGGCATCTCTTTTTCTCTGTTTTTCTTTTTTGAACTGTATATTTTGTTTATTTGTTTTTTGTTTCTCACCTAGGAAGTCAAAACTTTGCAGCTCACGGACTATTTGAAGTTCCCTCCTGCTGAAGGTTCCCCATCCAGAGGTGAGTGCAGCTGCAGGATCAGCTCTGCAGAGAGGTCTCTGCCACCCCAGAGAGCTGCAGGTACCCACAGACCTTGAGCCTGTGCTCCCTTAAATAGCCAGTGCTGTAAACTGGGGGCTGTTTTTTGAAACCAAAGCAATTTGGTTCAGATCTCACCAACTTCGTGCACACTGCCTTAGAGCTAGGTCTGGGCCATTGCCCTTTGCTTTGAAGTCCATTGCAATTGTGAATTTCTTTGATCACTGCTGTGAAAATGATGGAAATGTTTTTCTCACAGGCTTCTATGCACACAGGCATAAGAGGGCTGAAAACTGCAGTGAAGGTGAAAAATCTGACCTTATCTTGACTTGGTTAAGATTAAAGCAGCATAAAATGGGCAAAAATTTTCTACTAAGTACATTGAGAGACTGGTGAGGAGGGAGCAACAGTATTCTACTTCTATCAATATACTCAATACTTAAAGAGCTTTGCCACTAAGCTTAGTGAGTGTTGGGGATTTAAAAATGCAGACAGTACCTTAGGATTTCTAAGGCATCTTGTTACACTGAGCTTCCAATGATGGCACTTTATATCTAATATTCTCAAAGAGAGAAAAGAAAAGAAAAGAAAAGAAAAGAAAAGAAAAGAAAAGAAAAGAAAAGAAAAGAAAAGAAAAGAAAAGAAAAGAAAAGAAAAGAAAAGAAAAGAAAAGAAAAGAAAAAAGAAAAGAAAAAAGAGAAAAGGGGTTTCCTGGAGAAGTCTTGGTCTTGCTCTATTCTCCCTGATTTCTGGAGCTTCCCAGAAGTGCTCTGTGCACTGAGCCACTGGAGAAAAAGAAACAACTCTACTCGAGCTGCCTGTGCTGATTTGGCTAAATTCTTAGTCCACACAGCTTTGTTATAAAAACTTAGTTAGGAGAAAAATCTGTGAGTCCTTGTGTATAGCTCCTGTAAAAGCCATTCAAAATTGAGAGGTGATCAACCAGGGGAACAATGATGGGAATAATGTGGAAACAGCTGGAGAAGAAAATAATGGCATTTCTTTCCGACCATTATATCAGTCTGTGGTGAACCACAAACAAACCCCACTCATGATCATCTTCTCTGGAAAAGATGAGAACGGAACAAAAAAGAATGGTGAGCAAGAAAATAAGGTGGGCCTAGAAGGAAGAAATTGTCCATACAAGAGTGAACATCAGACCCTCTGGACTTTCAAATCATGAAAGATATTGAGAACATTAACAGAGAATGATTGTTCAACTTTTCTTGCAATACATGAAACACTTTTTACACTGAAAAGATTTTTGGAGAATAGTTAAATCAAACCCCCAAAATCAAACAGAATGTTTTGATGCTTAGCAAGTGATAACTAGGGAAAGAATCTGTACCAGAGCAGGATTTTCATTTGAAGTATTACTGTATATTTTGATTCCTTTGTCTCAGTTCATGACATAATGGAGCATAACTGATATAACGGCTTGATGTGTCTCCTCGTTACACATACTGGAACAATATCTGCAGAAACATTTGAAATTACACATTTTTACAGACATCTATTTTAAGGATCAGTAGCTTCAAACAAGCAGAGCACTTAGGCATACTTTAAAGGCTTATTTCCTGCAATCATGCATGGGTCATGGCTTAATCCTCATCAGAGAGCACACTTTGGGATCTTGATTACAGGAGGGGGCAGTGAAGGAAGGACATAGAAAAGCAAAATTAACAAGAGTTTTCCAAAAGAGCTCTTGTACTAAAGTTGCAAATCTTTGATGCTAATTTGGAAGAGAGCTGATTTTTTAGAATTCTGAAGGAGGGAACCCAAGAGGCAAAACAAAGTTGATGATTCAAAGTATCTGTTAGGAGAATGAATGTCAGTGCTCAGCACTGTGTGACCATATATGACACAAAGGACAGGCTTTGGAAGAATCAGCTGTCCTGGCAGGGAACAGACAGTCTAATGGGAGAAGCTGATAAAACCAGTATTTCTTATTAAAATACTGAATTTCCCTAGTGTTTTTAAATATGGTTTTTAACAAAAAGGCTAGTATATGAATTATTTTTGAGTAAAATAATATAGGATGGCTTCGCTTGACCTTTTACTTCTGTCAAATGAGATGGGGTGTGAAAGGATCCTGGTGTTTTATCTGAGAGAGGTAGGAATCCAACAGCTTTCTGCAGTTAGTTAAGAACTTGATTCTGTGCTACTTTAAATAAGTTAAGCAAATAATTACCTGTGAATAAACTACTCAGGGAGAAAAATGCTAAATATAATAACACGTACATATGCTTTTTGCACTTTTTAGCAGAAGGCTCATTACACTACACAGCTGTATTCAAGAACTCCCGAGTCACACACATTTTCTGCATATACTCTGTGCAGTCACCACTTAACAGAACACCCATTTAGTGGATATTTTAAAAACTTATAACCATTACTTCAAGGTCTGTGAATACGTAGCAGAAATCTGTTTATTCCTTTCAAATACACCTAGCTGAAGTGTCAAATATCTATCTCTCTTAATTTAGTTTGTGAAAAATGCTGTGTTCAATGACAGTTGAATAGGAGGCTTTTGTATTTTAAAGTATGAGCAAGAGAATTTCCTTTGCAATCACATATCATTGAGATGCCAATATCCCTGGAGTATGGGATTTTTAAGATGTTCTGTTATTACAAATTATTATTAAGAATTCTTCCAAAATGTCCTGAGAGGTGCTCATGCTCATTATTGGGAGGAGTTCCCCATCTCCCTATACCTTATTGTTTAAAGATTTTTTCAGTGGGTGTGGTTTGCAGAAGCCTCCAGGCTGCTCTTGTTTGTGCCGGCAGAATGACCTTGAAATTGGCAGGCAAAAAATGGAGGGAGCACAAATCGTGCCTTCATTCCTACCCTTTGTGCTCCAGTTGTTGTCCATTATCTCCCCAGAGACTACTCCAGGGACTGAGGTGTAGTTTTCCTCCTCGTTCACATTTTCACCTGACGCCTGGTGGTGTCCAGAACGCACCCAGGGGTTCTGTCTGCACTGGGAACTTGGCTCTGGTCACATTTATGGAGGACAGCAAGCACAGGCAGCATTCTAAGGCCTATTTAATAATTCCAGGAGCTCAACATTTGATTTGAGTTGTTCACCTGCAAGGCAGGATTCTGCTTCCAGGGGGTTCTGGCCTCTTGCACCCTGCGTACCCCAGGCACCGAAGGTGCTACAGCCAAACCATGTCCTGAGCAGCAGCAGGGGCAGCGCGAGAAGGAGAAACTTTTCCCAGTGTTGTAAAAATAAGGGAAAGTTTTAGGAAGTATTTCAGCTATTCTGCAGGAGTGTGATGAGTAACCAATGGTCATAAGGTGGAGACAGAAGGGTCCTGGCTGTGATCTGGTGACAACCATTTGTGCTGAGCCCTGAGCTGCTCTGGCTGCTCTTCCAGCGCTACCCAAACTGTCCCTGATTAACTCTTGGTGCAAGATTTTGTGTTCCACGATGCCACAACTATGGCAGAGGTATTTCTGCTGCAAATCCTGTAGGAAATGCTTGAGACCATTTGTCTCAGGGCATCCCTGTGATTTGCCTGCATTAAGCAGAGTGCAGGGCTATGCCTGGGTGCAGTTAAGGTGCTGTATTCTCTGAACTCCAAGAGTGTTGACTGATTCTTGTCTCACTGAGCAGCTGGTAATTATCATGGGTGTTTACAAGCCTTTCATAAGTGGAGAAAAAACTAAAAAAGGCCAGGATGCATATTTTGTAATACTGGTTTGCAAATTCAAGATTCAAATATTTTGATTTTTGAGATCGAATTTAATCTCACTCCTGCGAAAAGCCCATTTCTCCCTACCTGTTACACTCAGGAGCACTTCTGCAGATGAAAAGCAACTTTCCATCCTGCAGCCTCCCACAGACATATGCACACACAGTATGTCCCATGTTTAATTGCTTTTCAAAACTGTCTTATCTTGGCACGAACTTGTCTTTGGTTTATCTCTGCTCAGGATAAATGCATACCTAATCTTATTACTGGATGCACTCGGAGCAATCTCATTAATAGCCACCCTTAAGGGATTTTTATCCATGGATCAATTTCATAATTGGAACACAGCTACATAATATATAAATACATCCCTTCAGTGGCAAAGCCGTTCTCAGGCTGTTCAGTCTTGCACATATCATGACAAAGGAAAAAAAAAGAATCTAGTAAGAAAGAATGTATTTTTAAAATGGAGATTCTTGGAAGCTTGTTAGGTTTTCAGATCACACCACAGGCTTACAAGCTTGATTTGTCAGGTTCATGATTGTTAGTGGATATGTGAGTTCTATCATTTTTAGCCTGGATAGTCACTAAGAATAGTTTTCCTTATTCTTAGTGGCATTGCACTGCATTCTGTATGCTGTTTGTTGTAGCATATAGAATTCTATAATGGGAAAAAACCAATCGTGTTAGCTACATATCGTTTTCTAAAGCAGCAGGAGCTATGCAGCTTTTAAGAATTAAATTATGTTCATTTATTCAGTGACTGCAAAATACCCTGCTAAGAGTGTAATAGCTTAAAGGCTTCCTAATCAACTTTACTTCATCATTAAATAATTATGCTTTGTGTATCTGAACTACACTTTTGTCACATCTCATATACAGGCTAGTTAGTGAATATGAGTCATTACCAGGGCTGAGTGAACCATTCATAATTAAACCTGAACCAAGCAAAACTGCCTGGTTTCGAGTTGTGGGAAGCTTTCAGCATGTCTGGGCTAATTTTCCAACAAACTTCGATTCAATTATATCCAAGCCCCAGCAAGATAAAACATATATTTACTGCACAGACCCAAACCACAGCAAGAATTGCTGTTTGGAGTTTGTTGATTTTGCCCTCAACCTTGTCCTTCTGTCAGAATCATTACACCTCTGATACAAAGGGATTAATTTTCTTTCTCCCTCCCCCTCTGTAGGCACACAGTGGGGATGGGCATCACTGAAGCTTTTAAAATACAAACACAAGAAATTAGTGAGCAAGTGTTATAAAGTTTTACCTATTTGTAGCTGCAAGTCATGCAACTGTACACAAGATTTTCCATGATGACACCACTGGGTATAATGAGCCAGCTGGCCAAAGTGGGAGAGAAATTACTGCTGTAATTCAAAAAGTGAATAGTGACATCAGTGATAAAGATGATAATTCAAAAATATAGCAAGAAGTGCGTGTTCATGTGTTTGGATATTAGCAGATCCCAAATCACTCAGAAAATCAAAGACCATCAGCTGCCCACAGACACCTTTCGATGTTGTCAGCAGCAAATCCTCCTGTCTCTGCTGGTGTGGTGGCAAACAGGCTGCAGTGACAGCAGAGACATTTGTGGATGTGTTTCCTTGTTGGGGTCTTTGCTGCTGCAGGGTGAGGACAGGCTGTGCTGTGCTCACTCAGGAGGCAGTGCTCTGAATCCAGACCTCAGGAGATAAAAGGGCCCCAGACCAGCAGTAGGACACCCAGGTTGAATTGTGATGCCACCTCAGCCTCAGACTGATGTCCTTAGGGGCAAGATAGAATATCTGCTGCTTGCTGTCTGCAAATCAAATCAAAACAAGAGCCACATTTCAAGCAAAATTGCTACCTAAAGCATACAGGGAAAATAGAAGTGTTGGGAGGACAATTGATTGATAGGTAGATATCTTTGGAGTGCACCATTCAATTGCATCATTTATATTTCATTAAGCATGAAATTATGTTTATAATTGTATTAGACAACTCTGTGAGAGATATTAGCTCATAAGCCCAGACTGAATTAAAACAATTATTAATTATTACTCTGTTTTTTCATTTTTAATGAAATTATGCTTCTGAATTCAGAGCACCAGTGAAGGTGTCTTATTTTAATTCATAAAAATACCACTTTGACTGGCTATTGTGTAACTGAGGGGATAACATGGTGTTATTTAATGCAAACAATATTTCATCCAGGGATGCACTGAGTGTAATCTGTGTGGAGAATGGAGATTCCCTGCTCCAAAATGGACAAATGGTCAATGGCAGGGAGACGGTGCAGCAGCCTCAATAACAGGGTGGCCACGCAGTGTGCAGGGGAACCCATGATGAGGAGACCAAAAACATAGGAAGAGTTTATTAAAAGTAGTGATATAGAAGACTCCAAACCCTGCAAAAAATTATGGGAAGCGGAAAAAAAAATCTGCAGCCTCAGGAGGTGTGAGAAAACAGTAGGAAGCACCACAGAGGGAAGCAGAGGGCAGGAATCACCTGGTAGCTGGAATCTGCTTCTGTGCTGGGATGGAGTTACAAGCCCATGGCAGCACCTCCCTGCCTCTCTGTGCCTTCAGCCAGCACCATCAGGCCTGGGGATGATGTGTCGCAGTGCCAAAAGTGACATAAATGGCCAGCTGGCAGCCAGCCCTTCTTGCTGGGATCATCCACCAGCCCCTGTGTGATGGGGAGGGAGTGAGGCTTGCAGCAAAATGGGACCTTCTCTGTGGTTCCTCCAGAAATCAGAGCTGAGAGTGGTTTTATTTCATCTAAAATCTACCAAGACTATGGCTCCCTGTTATACTTTTCCAATTCATCCAGTGATATTAATACATATGCAAAAATCCCTTGGACTTCAAAAGGCCATCCTCACCTGGTGTAGGAGCTGCAAGATTTTTCCTGAGGTGTTGCAGATGTAGGTGACTTACATAAAAAAATACTCAAATTTTTACACCAGTGTCATGGCACACAAAAAGTTCTTCAGTTCACCTTCATGTATTTTTCTATAGTTTTACAGCTCTCACATTTATTCTGTTAATGATTAAGTATCTCAAGCACTTTAAAACAAAGCTTTTCACCTTTAGAGATTTTTTTCCCTCTGTACGAGAAGAACAGATTCCTTGCCGGCATTTATCTTCCAACATGCTCTCTGGCACCCCGACCAAAAATATTTTGAAACATGTTCCTTTTCATCTCAGAGCTCTGTGCGTGCCACACAACCCACTTTTTTTTTTGTTGAAAGGCTGATTTTTAATTTTTTTTTTTTTTTTTTCTACTTTCTTCTCCTCTGTGTGCAGCTGACCACATGGTTTCATTCACTGAAACAGCCGATTGTGAAATTAGACAAACACTTTGACTTTGCCGCTGGCTTTCGTGGTTGCTGTACCTCTGAAGACTCTATTCACCTCTAATTACATGTCCATCGAAATCCTGCCGAGAAGGAGCAGTGGAAATCATTAGCCCTCCTAAATGAATGTGCAGCCGAGTAGCTAACAAAGGGATTAGCGCCTGACAGGGGAAGCCTTGCGTGCTGCAGGAGAGGGTTGGGGGTGCCTGCCTATTGCACAGAAATCATTGCCCCACAGTGCTGGGGGCAGCAGGCTGTGCTGCCTGCAGAAAAGGGATTTCTCTCTGCTCTTACCCCTCTGCCTCATCTGCCTTTGCACAAATCAAGGAGGGGAGCTGGTAGTGGGCAGGGGAGCTGAGAGCTGGGGCGTGCACTGGGGGGCATGGAAACAGGTGCTGGAAATGTGAGGTGATTTGGAGTCCAAATTCCTGTTGGACAGAGGGCTTCCACCCCTAAATAAAACCTGTCCTTTCTAGTTTTTAAAAATACTGCTTTGCTTAATCCTCCGTTGCTTTAACATGGCATGAGGCTCGATGCAAACAGTTTGTTTTGAGCTTGGCAGTTTTTTTATGTCTTTAACAAAAAGAATATGAAGACACAGTGCAAAAATATCTTCTTGCCCTACCTAATATTTTCTTATTTGAAAGCACTCTGTGATTCAGGATAATATTCACACTGCAATGATCCCTCCATGGATTAAGCTGTCTCCATACAGCAAATATTTTACCTTTTTAAGAATACAATTCTTGCTCATAGAGTTTAGCAGACCTGTTAGTTCTGAGGTCACAAAGGAGAAACACCTGTGGAGGATTTCAAAATGCAGTAACAATTATTGGATGCAATGGGTGGCTGAGTTAGGGGATCATGGTCATCGCTGTCACTGTGGTGCTGTTGACAAATTGTGCTTGCTGGAAACATGCCACTACATTAGCATAATGTGGCATGGAATATCCTGTTTAGCAGTTAGAGGGATCTTACAGTTAGGAAAGAATCTGGGTAAGACTTCCTGCTGGAATAAATGCTCATCACTCGTCATTGCAGCTGTTGTGATTCAAATGCGCTGAGATTCGCTCCCTTGTCTTGAAGCAGCCAAGGACAAAATCACAGCTAAAATGATTGGAGACCATTCAGCACATGTTTGGAGTTGAACAGAAAGGGGCTTTATGTTCAGTTTCTTTTGTGCTCTACCTTGAATTGCTTGCTGAGATCACACAGAGGATTTCCAGGTGAGCAGGTGCTGGGTCTGGTGTCTCTTTGGTTGTTTAAACCTCACCAACAATACATGGTGAAAAAACTTTTGGCCTATTTTGGAAGAGAAGATGCCTTTTTATAGCAGCTAAGCTCAGTCAAAGTAATTTAACTGGACTATACATAACTATGATGTCTTTAGCCCAATTTAAAGACAGTGAATTTTAGTGCAGGCATTTTAAGTTATCTAATCAGCCCCAAGAAGAAAATACCTCAAAGATACATAACTAAGTCTGAGAAAAGACACAACAGCAGTAGGGTGATACTGTGCAATGTGAAAATGTTGTTTATATCCAAACATCACATGCACAGTTGAGCATGAATTCACAATAAATCAACTTGAGCTTCAAACATATATTTTTAGATTTGGGTAGAAAGAACTATTTTTCACTCATGGAGTACTGATATGATAAAGGTTTTAATCTGGTAAAACATATGACTTCTGAAAACCTGAATATGACTAATATTTCCAAAGGCTTGTTGAATAAAAACGTCTGAGCACAGGGGTGACACCTGGTTGCTGTTATTGTGAATCCCTTTTGTGACTTTATTTCTTTCTGTATCTTTAATGGTTTGTCAGTTTTGCCATGACAAACCCTACAGAGGTTTGGAATGAGTGAAGCTGAAGACATGAATCCATGTTTTTGCCTCCTGACATTTTAATGCTTCGCTGTGGTACACCAACAGAGCAGGTGAGGTGAGGCTCACCTGTACACAGCCATCACCTCCTCAGGGCATGTAGCCTCTGGCCCAGCTGAGCTACAGATACACAAATAGGATCCCTTTCACCTATTCATGCTGCTCATGAGCAAAGGCTGGGGAAAGATCACAAAAAAAGTAATTATGGGAATAAAAGGGAATTTTTGCATGAGCCGATGGGCATCCCACACACTGTCTTCCATTCACCATGGAATACTCCTTCCTCTTGTCTGATAAAGTGACATCTGGTTAGTGTATTTGCCTGATTATTCAGTTCTCTGCATCACTGGGAGGAAAGTAATCTCTCTAATTGGTGCAGAGAATATTTTCCAGCATGGTTAAAACAGCAGACTCTGTTTTGAGATTTCTACATGGCTGTTGTTGCTATCAGCTTCAGAAATCATGGAAAAGGAACCTAATTTTGTGGTTTTTTGCTCACAGAGTTAACAGATTTGCAGCCTTAGAAACAATACATAGGTCTAGTTAGGAAGGAAATAAAATTGGCCTCATTAATTTTCTGCATCACTGAAATGGAGCTTCAGTCAAATGGAGAAGGCACACACTGTGGATGTCAGAGATATGTCCTAGGACCAAGCCTCCAGCACTATTTGGGAGCAAAAGGTAAAATGAGACAGTAGATGAGATGAAAATGCTAATTAGAAGAGGGGTTTGGATGAGATAGGCAAATCTCCTTGAAATCTCAAACAAATCTGAAGTTTTCTTGCTGTGTTCTTATCCCATTCCAAGTTTGTTGTGCATTTTGTTCCTGAAAACAGCCCTCAGTCTGTTTGGATCCTTCAGGCAGCAACAGTCTGATTGAAAAGACTATTCCTTTTCCTTATTTGTTTAAACCCTAAAGGTTATTTCCTAGAGATAAGTAAGGGAGTGGTTGCTGTCTTTACAGTGGCACAGGTTTTCTTTAATATAAACAGGCCTGGTCTGTTTGGTCTGGAGTGATTTTCAAAGGCCAGGTTGTAATCATGCCCTCAAAGGTGTCTGTGCCTTTCAGAGCTGGACTAGAAATCCATCACTTGGCTGGAAAACCTCTTGGCCAGGAACATGCTCCCAAAAGGAAGACCTGGAGACAGAGTAATAATGCAAACCTGCTGGAGGTAAAATGAGCAGGATTGCCTATTTTGGGCTGTTTCCCTTTTTGCTGTAAGCAGCTGTGTTGAGGCATGGATACTACAGGTAAAAGTGGTATTTCTCAACAGATTGTATTTGCAGTGTTAGACTTCTTCCTACTCTGACTACTTAAAGTTCCTCAGGAGGCTTTTATCCCAGTATGTCTGAACATTTTAGCAGGATTTATTAGGCAGGATGACATCCCAGTTACTGACTAACAGAGGTTTTGATGCCTCCTTTCCAGAAGTGATCATCCAGAAATACACTTAGTTGGTGAGAAAAGGACAGAAAGGGCTAAATGTACCCTGGTTCCAGGAGAGCAACAGGCATTATAAAGAAGTTTACAAAAAGTTCCTTTTCAAAAGGATAAAACCGAAAATGGTGAATTTGTAGAGCTTTGAAATAAAAAGACATGGTAATAGTCTTCTAATTTTCAAAAAGTCTGCAAAGAAGGTGCTTCTGAAATACTGTCTGGGTTACCAAAGAAGTAAAAAACATTCCTGGCTCTTCATAGATCAAAATTTTAAATTAGAGATTAGGAAAAACTTCCAAATGAAGGATATCTAAACAACAAACCTGGCTGCCAAGCGAAGCTGTAAAATCTAAGTTAGAAAAGACCAATTAGACTAACACCTGTCTGGAATTGGCACAGCAGGATTCTGCATCCATGCAGTGAAAATGGACTTAAAGCCACTCTCATGCTGTGGTGCTGGTTTTTATCCTCCAGAGCCCCATTCAGGTCCTGTGATTCCATTTTTGCTGCAGACATGTATCTCCCTAGACTATGTGTAAGTCCTCTGAGCTCAGCTCCGAGGGTCTTCAGTCTGTCTCACTTCTGTTGCTCCAGCCTGTCTGGGAAAAAAAAATCATAAAGCTAAAGTATGTGAGATCAAAGTCTTCTCACACAGTCATGAGGATTAAAATTAATTTCATTACTGTGGGTAGAACAGCTTTCCCTAGGGAAAAAGGTGTCTTTTTGGCTCTGTTGAGTTGGTACCTCAGCTGACCTCATCCAGGGAAAAACTGTACCTCATAACCATCTTTTGGAGGGGTTAAGAGTGGGGATCCTTGAGGAGAAAGGATATTTCCCTGCAATCCTCAGTGAGGTGTGCAGAGATTCTCCTGGTTTCCCACAGACACTGGGAATATATTAACTCTGAATGGTTCCCTTCCTGGCATACTGCATGAGAAGTGTGGATATGGCATCCACAGCTCTGGATTCCCCTCTGGAAATAGGCATCCTTCATGCCACAGTCAGTGGTGCTTCCTAGGGTTCTAAAATCTTGAATTTAATCTTAGCTATGAGAGGCAAGAATGATACCCAGCACTGTAAGTCAGCAGTATCCCCCAAAGAAGTTGATAAAGCAGCTGTGTTGGCTCTAGAGCAGCTTAACTTTAGGCTTCTGAGTATGATGAATTATTGTTTAAGGAGATGTATTCATAATTCCGTTCCTTCCAAGCAGGTGGTTGATATTTTGAGATCCCTGCTGTATCAGCACTATGTATATTTGGCACAGAAACTGCATGAATATTATAAATTCTATATTTAATTGAGTCTCATAAAGAAATCCTGTAAATCATAGTCATTGCATCAAACAAACCAGGAAACTGATGTGGTGAGGTATTCAATAACACAGCTTCTTTTTGTCCCTAAGGGATAGACAAAACTTTGTTGTTTCCCTTAGAAGAAAAAGAATGATGATAGTCAGGTATCTTTGATGTTGTTCTGTTTATCTGAAAATAACATAAAATCCTGATTCTTAGCATGGAAATCAAGTAATAAGAGAAAATACTTTCACATCCAACACCAAGCCTCCATGAGTCAACACTCAGCCAAGAAGACTCTTTGTTTAGGCTTTAAGCAAGACCACAATGCCACTATTAAGTCAGGTTGTGTCTTAAGCTTTCTTGCTTCTTTATATCTTGCTTAAAATATTTCTTTGTGTTTCTCTGTCTCACATATGGTGGCAGAAAACACCACATCATCGTTTGCTATGCAGTAGATGGTGAAACTCCTTTGTTTACATTTGTGGATGTTTGGTGATATTATGTATGGTGGGGAGTGAGAGTTAATATTATGTCAACTTACTGGGACTGATAAAATCCAAAAATCCTACCATGTTCTGCTTTTCCTGAATGAGAAGGAGTCTAAGAGTTCTTTCCATAAGCTAGGCTCCGGGGCTTTGATACAGGATCTAAGTCTCAATAAATCAAATAGGGGCAGTTAACACAAGCATGGGTCTTACCTAATAGAAAGGATACAATACACATAGCAATGCAAGCAAAGGGAGATTTATACTCAGGTGGGTTTGAGCCTGTACAAAGCTAAAACTGCTATCATTGTGTTGTTTTAAGTTCTCTGTGCCACTGGCTCCCAAGGAAGTACTATTTGCACCTATTTTATCTGTAGTACATCTATTACATCAAATCAACAGGAAGTGAGAGAGGCTTGTACTAAATGAATGCAGTCAATTATTTAGCTGTATGTGGCAATGTGAACAAAGGCAGTGGGGGTTGATTTTGGCACCTGACCTGCTCTGGCATCTTTTGCCTGCAGAACCCTTGTTGTGGGAGAGAGCAGTTTGCTCCAAGGAGCAGCAGACAGGCCGGTGAGCTCTCAGAACACTCTCTGGAACTCATGCACAGCCACGTTTTCCTGACAGGCTGCTTCAAGTGCTCTCCAGAGCTATTTGATCAGGTCCTCCAAGCCCTCTTCACGGTGCTTCTCCTCACTGCTCTCACGGTGCCATTCATCACAGGCTATTTTATCTGGGTGGGAGCAGGGGTTTGAGTCCACACAGTGCATCTACAAATAGACTGCCAGACAGGTCCCTGGCCTCACTTATCAGAGTGAAATGGCTGGAAAAGTGCTCTCCTTGATAGGCCAAGGTGATCCTGGGGCATCACACCCCAGGCAAGTGCGAGCCCTGGCAGGCAACAGGGACGTGTGCCCTCGTTTGTCACAGGGCAGGGCCAGGCCTGGCCAGAGAGTGTTTGTGGATCTGTGCTGAAAAGCCTCTGTGATAGGAGTGCTTTGCCCAGGGATGGCAGGAAGGGTACTGGAGATAACATTAGGACATGGCCACTGTGTGGCACAGCACTCCAGTGAGGCCCAGGAAAAGCCAAATTCCCGGCTCCTGTGCTGAGTGGGAGGGAAACATCAGAGCCAGGGGTGATCCTCACTGCACCTGCCAAGGCCAGGACTCAGCACTGCCCCACTTCTCATCCTCCACCACAAACCAAACCCAGTGCCAAGTTGCAGTTGAGTCTTTTTGAGATATTTATTTTGATCTTGTTCAGTAGCCAAGTGCACCCTCCACTCATAAATTTGCAGAAGTTTTAGAAAGGAAAAAAGCAATGATGGGAGATAAAAGGAAGCTGGTGAGAGAACAAGCACAGGAAATGGTGTCTGCTGCTGGTCTCCAGTTTGCTCAGGGAAGTGGAATGAGTAGCACAGCCTAAGAAATTAATATTCTATTAAGTAATAGGCATGATTTACTGTATTTTCAATCCTATCCAAAATCATCCATAAAAAATGGCCAACAGCTCCTTTGCAGGAGCATGAACATTGTCATATGCACCAAGGGGGTTCCTGAAAGCAAAAATAACTGTAGAATTCAGTAACTGTGAGTAAGATCCTTTGAGCAATCAGGATTTCATGAACATGGCCAAGGAGGCCTGAAATGCATTGGAAAGTTACTGTGTTCAAATGTAATTTTCACATTTTCCTATTACACAAAGTAGAAAATATTTTGCCCACCAGAAAAAGGCCTGAGCTTTACTGTAATAGAAGTTGAGAAGTAACTCTGCTGAAGTCATTGGTGTGAGCTAATGAGCTGTGAATATACTTTAATATATGAAACAATATCTGGACAAGGATTCCTGTTGATTTCAGAGAGACTATTTGTACGGCCAGTTACTGCTCTGTACAAGTCTATGAGCATGTAGGTCTCTGCTAAAATGAGATTACATGTCTATTAGACTATCCAGAAGCTACAACACTGCAATATATGGTATTACCATGCACTGAAGATAGGTCCTTGGGAAATTATTCAATGGAAATATGTCGGAGACCAATTTCCTCAGTAACAGCAAATCTTTCAAGCACTGCAGTTTAGGTGACAATTCAGCTCTTGGAATAGAATCCATTTAACTTTGGATTTGGAAAGGACAGTGCTGGAAGTTAGGGAACAGCAGATTTATGTGTCACTGGATTATAGTGGTGAGGCTATTTTGCAAATAACCTGCCCTCTGAAACTGCTGACTGTGAGATGCTTTAAGAATATTGACATTTTGCCACAAATAAAGAAAGCTCATGCTCAACTCATATTATCAGATGACTTAACAACACATTCCCCTTACATTAATGAAACAATCCCCATGTCCTCATAACAATTATAAAAACATCTTTCACTTATTATGCTACCCTGCAGCAAGGAGAAGGGTATTGATCCAGGCCCATGTTTCATTTACAGAAAGACATTTTCTGGGGAGAAAACAGAGAATATGAAATACTCTAAAACATGAAGCAAATGGGTTCAGCTCAAAGAAGAAACAGCCCTTTGAAGAAAAATAAAATGCTCAAAGTATCTTAAGAACAAAGAAACACAAGCACCTGGGCCTATGAACTGCTCTGGAGTAAACTATTTCTTACTGCAGTCATAATAGAGGCTCAAGCAAGGGGAAATCTTCCTTAAAAAAGAAAAAGTCATGGGAGGTCACTCCAGAGGGTTTTATGTATTTTATGTATGGGAAACTGAATAGAGAGAGGCTGCATTTTTATCCCTGTGAATCACAGGGCCCTTGCTGGCACTGTGAACTGACTCAAGAATTCCAGAGTCTCTATTCAGTCCTGCCATCCCTGCTTCAAAACCTGGGCCCAACAGGGGAGCCGTGATGACAGCACGGTTTCCAAACAAGTGCTTCAGTAACTTTTTCAGTGCTCTACAGCGTTTACTCCTGAATTTGCCTCGTTGATGGCAAGAGGACAGCAAACATGCAGTGCACGTGCCCTGGGACACCATCCTCTTGCTTCTCTTTCCAGCCTTGCTCCTTCTCATAGCCCATTCTTGCGGTATTGGATGAGAAAAGCTGGCTATAGGCAGGGGCAGTGCTGTTGCAGGTGCATTTAAAGAAGGAAAAATTTGAGTTTCACAGCTGAAAGCACTGCAAAGAAACCTGAGATCTGTCACTAACACAGAAGACCTGACAGCAATGTCCTTTTGAAATACTGCAAATTGTGCCCTGGCTGCAGCACCAGGTCCATCCATGGCATGTGGGCAGCTGTGAGAGCTTGAGGAAGTGCTGCCCTCCTCTTCCCAAGGGGTGATTTGTTTCCCCTCATCCAGAACGTTTCAGTTTTTTATCTTTGCTTTCTGTGCTGTCTTTTCAGGTGTTCAGCTCTTGAGGAGCAATCTGGGCCCTGATTCCTCAGAAATGTGTCAATGTCATTCTCTGTATCACTGAATTCTGACATCACAGTTTCAGTTGCTACAGCATTTATTGCATTCAGCTTTCCTCTTTTTCTGAGGCTGACTTGTTTAATTTCCTGAAACTCCGTAACAAAATCAATGCAGAAGGCCAGAGCTATTCCTTGTGTTCTAAATACATATTCAAAAACTCTCAGCTAATTAGTGCTAAATTAAAATGCAAGAGGAATATCCTTTATTTTTAGGTTATATGGATAAATCACTTACTTCCTTTACTGTTTCTGAAGAAAGATCAGCCACTGCATGCTGTTAGTGCCACTGAGAATAATAAAAAAGCCATCACAAAATGATGTCTTGATAAAACATGACCTTTAAAGCTGAAGCTGTGGGAGCAAACCAAATAAAAAATGTTTTCAGAATGCACACAAAAAGGTCTGCAATGAAAGGAAAACTGATTATTTTCACATTCTTAATTATTTTAGAAGATTGATGCAGTTAAATTAGGTATTATTTTAAAACAGTGGGATTTCATACCATGCTGGCTCCATTATTCATTTTTGAACGAACTTTCATTTTTTCTATTTACAAAAATACTGATTTTTATACACATGCTTTTCATTTTTCCACACATACCATAAAACAAGGACAAAAATTTTCACAGCAGAAATTGCTTCCTAACTGGTCGCTTTAAGCCATGTGGTCTTCCTCCCTTGTAATTACTGACTCTGTCCTTATCCATTTGAAAGGTTTCGAGCAGCATACAACAGCTGGGGTCATTCTTATTGCTCCTGAGTAATCTTGTTTGGTACAAACACTAGAATTCACAAAGGAGCCAGCCACTCTCTCAAGGTTTCTGTATACAGAAGCTCTCATGCAGGGAAAAAAAAAATTAAACCCCAAAGATCTTTGCCAGCATTATTTCATTTTCTTCTCCTCAGATTCTTGTCCTGATTTTTAAATTACACACAAGTGGTCTCAGAGTACTTAAGCCAAGGTCAAATTTTTTCTATGTTTTTGCATAATGCCTTAAAATATGAATTTTTAATCTCTTATTCTGACTGGGTAGGTCATCTGCCCTAAATATAACAAATAATATTAAAATTCAGGATTTACTGATGTTGAAATTAAATGAGAGGCTGTGAGGATGAGCAGGGTTGAGGGGGTGCATGTGTGACCTTTTTCAGTAATCCCAGTTTGGATCTGTAGATTAAATCTATTCTCTTTGAAGAAATACATTATCACAAAACCCCCAAATCAGCCAGAAAATACACAGCATCAGCATTACAGGGTTAAAACTTGAATTAGGTTGTGGAACCAAGTCAGTGGGAGGGGATCTATTCTTAATTGAACTGAAATCCTGCTCACAGCAAGGAGGAAGCATGTGAAACACCCAGCTAGGTTTTAAATGTTAGTCACATACCACAAGGCTCTCCTGGCTCTTGTGGGTTGAGAAGGTAGAGGAAGGGTCATGAAGGACTAAAATGGGAAGTTCAGACCCACATCTGTCAATGGCTGCAGAATTCCTGTGGCCAAGGAGCTGAAGGACAAAAAGCTCTCCCCATGTACGTCATGGCAGGAAACTTGCAGCAGCTCCATGGAGAGACTGATGGATAATCATTTGCATTCATTTTGGAGGAATTTCCTTGGGATGTGGTTGTTTGGGACCAATTTAAAGGGTCCCAGTTTGCTTCCTTCTCTTTCCCTTCCCTTTGTACAGTGTTCTAAGGAAGGGACCAGTCTCAGCTGACTCCTGCTGGTTTGTGCAGCAGGATCTCAAATCCCAGGGCAGTTTGTCTCAAACCCCAAGGCACCCCCAGATACCTTCAGAAAAGACACTTATTGCACCCAGTCAAAGGCAGATTCTGTAGATAATCTTGCCAGAAGCAAAATTCTTGTTATTTTTCCTATTTCACTCCATGTTATTAAAGATAAAATATCAGTGCAGTACAAAGCTCACAAAAGAACAACACAGACACATTTCTAAGATGCTGAGAAAAACAGACTTTGGGTTCATGTAAGTAATTACTAAATTCCTGAAGGAGAGGCAGCATGTTTTCTGTCTTTCTACATATTTATTATTTCTTTCTTCTCTGCTCTTGGCCAGCTTTTCAAACAAGGTGGGAGAAGTTTCATCCAAATCACAGAAGATTTTATCCAAATTTTTCTTCAATATTAAATTTGTGAAGCTGAGTCTTTGAACAGACCTAGTGGACAGGTTTGGGTTTGTTTTTTTTTTTTAATGTTGATGTCTTCCTTTCTTCTTTACCTTCTCTGCAACAGCTGGCAGTACTACTGCCAGATGCCACCAAAGTGTACAGAGTATTAAAAGCAGGCCAGCCCTAACCCTGGGCTTGAAAGAGTGATGATGTCTCAGCAGCCAGAGGACACAGAGGAAATGAGTGAGACAGAAGGCGCTTGTCAGAGAGCTACAACATCAAACTAACAAAATAACAGACCTGAAATTCAAAATGCAGCTTGGTAGCTCCAAGAGCACGCAGATGTACTCACACATTTACTTTTTTTTCTTGTCCTTTGGTGGAAATGAATTTTCTTGAGCAATTCTTGGGCTTCACACATGACTGCAGAATTTGTCTGAAATGTATAGGTAAGAAAAAAAAATAGGTAAGAAACAGAAGAATCCAAGCACAGTCTTCTTCCTTGCTGATGGCCAAGGCAAAGGTATGATAAGTAGATGAGGAATGCAGTCTGGCAGATGGCCATTCCCTCCTGGATACCTCTCACCTGTCTGGTGAGGTTAAACCATCCTGGTCCTGCAGTCAATGATATCCAAGGTGATACAAATCCATGGGTTTGTCCTCTCTCAGTGGAATCAATGGAATTTCAGCCTTTAGTGCAAGTCCAGAGTGCTAAACCCCCTCCACATCTGTGCATCCTGATGTTTTCTCTGCTCCATCAGGAACTGGTGTGCTTACACATATTAGTGGCAGCCATATGATACAGCAATGGGATTCTCTGGCTGCTGATTTGCAGTGATGATTCATTTTCACTTCTAGATGTTTCTGGTAGATTCCAAACGGGCACAGTTGCTCCTTTTAATCCTCTCTCTCTGAGTTGCATCTCGTGGTGCATTGTTGAAGCCAAGGAGTCTGAAATTTAGGCAGAGAATGATTTCCAGGGTGTTGGCCATTCACTGAGAGTTTGAGCTGAGGCAGTGGCTACTGAAGAGCCAACTGGAATTGCTAATGGTAAGGAGCTGAAGCCAAAGCAATCCAAGCCAACAGAATCATTGGAAGCCAGTGAGACCTGTCTCTGGGGTCTGTCCTACTGAACATATGTTTGGAACTTGAAAAAGGAAAGGGGCATCTCAAGGGATGTGAATCAGACCAGTTGAGCAACACTGGAAACTTGAACATTGCTACAAAGCCAAAATGTCTTTGTTTTAGCATATCCAAAATTTATTAAAGCAAAATACTGCAAAATAACGCAGAAACAAAATCTGATCCAGATTGATATTTGGAAGAAAATGTTGACAAAGAGTATAATCTATATGCCAAGTGTTCCCTCAGGAGCAGACTAATTTTGTGCAGACATTCCTGAATAGGAGATACATTCATAAAAATGTCTTGTCACTGGGTTTCAGCACAGCATGGGAACTCCTCACTGAATTAGTTTCCAACCACGACTCAATCCCCTCCTTTCTCTCCCTCTCCCTCTCCTGCTATGACCAGTTAGGAGCAGCCACTCCTTCTCAGTCTCTCCACAGGGGTTAATTCATTCTCCTGTGTTATGCAGCCACTGGGATTGCCCTGAGAGTTTCCAAGGTAGAAAGAGAAGGCAGAAGTAAAAAGCAGCTCCCTGCATGATTTGTGAGGCATGCAAAATACAATAGTAATAAAAATAGTAATGAGCTCATTATAATGGAGATGGCCTCATTAGCAGTGCAAATGCCAATCATATATGTGGCCAGGTTCCTGATGGTGCAGGGAGTCAATTTTAACACTGTTCTTCCCTGCTCCAGAAGAATAAATCCTAGTTAAAAATGTCTAATTTGTCCAGTTCTGTGGCTGCTATCCCTCCCTTTGCTCCCCAAAAGGCCTCTGCAGTTTGTAATGCCTGGACATATGGGATATGGGAGGGTGAGATGCACATCCTTGTGCCCTGCCAAAACCAGTGCCTGCCCTTCCCCTCCAGGCTCCCACTGCCACAAGTGCAGGGAGAAGATAACTCCATTTGCTGGCAACAAATATCTTGAGCATACAACGGGAAAATGTATTTGGAAATATTTTAATTGGGAGGAAAACAGTTTCCATCAACATGCTGGAAATGAATTTAAGGCATTTGCAGATGCAGAATAAGAATGGGGATAATAACACAGTTTCAGATATTTTGGGCCAGTTGGAGTGCAGTACTCACGACTGTGCAGTACACAGGACTGTGTCCTGCTGCTCCAGACATTCCTCCCAAGAAACTGCAGTGCAGGATGATGGCATCTGCCTATGGCTGGGGTGGAGTTCATCCCTCCTCTTCCACTCCAGACAGGTGGTGTGGCTTCTTCCCTTCCAAAGTTTGAGGCAGATCCATCCTCTTGGCTGAGAACATGTTGGCCACTGGTCATCCTGGGGGAAGAAATTGCCAACCAGTACATCTTGCAGACAAAGTTCTTGTTTTTATTTGTAATCTAGCGTACCAGGAATGTAGAACTCCATCATGATCTGCCAGGTAGTAATGAGCTGCACTCTTCAAAAATGTGCTTAAAATTGAAAGTGATTAAAGATGCTCCAGCCTGCAATTGCCTGTTACGCACTCGTGCACTAAACTGTTCGTTTTTCACATCATTCCAGGAAATTGTAACTTCTTAGAGCAACGTTCCTGGTAATTAGGGGAGAGCAGCAGCAGTAGCCAAATGACATTATCTGTGCTGTAGCAGTGTCAGGAGTGCTGCCTTCTGCAGGTGATAGAACAAGTGTGGCAAAGAGAGATGCTGGTCCCACTGCTCAGCAGAGCCCAGGAAGTGACCACTCCCCAGGACCTCAGCTTGGTTCAGAGAAACACTGCACTTGGGAAGGCTGAACCCAGCCTGGTCTGAGCTTCTGAGATCAGTTCTGTACTGAGAAGGGAGTTCTGGTGCCCTTCAGGAACCTGGCACTGCCTGTAGTCTGGGCAAAATTCCTGCCCCTCTGAAGTTGGCCTAGAGATAAGAAAAGGCTTTTAGAAATCTATTTTTAGGCTCTCTACTTTTTAATTTTGAAGCATAGTTAAAGTAGCTGCAAGAGACAGACACATCCTGCCACTAAACCTCAGCACTCTGCCTTTGCCTTCATGGCCTTTATTCTGTACACATTTTTGATTTACCCATTTTACTTTTCAGACAAAGTTAAATGAGACCTAGGTTTTTTTCTTTTGCAAAATTAGTGCTGCTTTGGTCAATAAATATATCAGAGTGATACCACAATGCTTAAAAAAAGTAGCATATAAATAAATAATTTTCAAAATCCCAGGCACTTGAAACAATCACTCCATACCAGACACAGTAATTGCAGGACCAAGTGCTGTGGTTGTCCTGGCTGCCTCCATGCCCAACACAGGGCACAGAATTAATCTTAATAATGGCTCAAATAGTTTGTGACAGTGAAAAACATAGCTTTTATGTGTATGGGCTCCTCTGGCTGGAAGCTGCCTCCCTGTAGAGATGCACCTGCAGTACACAAAGAGCATTATTTCATGTGTGATGTGGGATGTTTTAGTTGTGGTTCCCATTTTGATGCTTGAGTTGTTGTCAGGACATCTTCACCCCACCTATCCTCAGGTTTCTGTCACCTGTGAAATGCCTGATGGGGCCAAACCCCCTGAAAAGAGCCAGAGAAGGAGAGAAAGGAGCAGTGCTGGTAGACCAAAGGTGGGATGGAGAGCCAGGGCTCCAGGCTGTGCTCGCTGTGGTGGATGCAGCTGTGCTGTGACACATCTGCAGTTCTGATGGACACAAACCTGTGCTTCACTAAGCATCCCTTCTCTCTCCTGTATCTTCTCAAACTCTCTGTGATCAAGTGTGTGCTTCCAGGACTCCTGGATTTACAGCTTGCCTTACACGAGCCTTTGGTTTGGCAAGTGGCATGATGCTTCAGTTTAGCTTGGAAGAGGATATTGTTTCACACCAATGCTATTTCATCTCTAGGCAGAGGGCAGTGATCACAGCTGCTGAGTTTGTGAATTTTATCACAATAAAATAACAGCAATAGTTTTTACTTGTCTGAAAAGAACTGTGCACACAACAGTGTATGAACAGCAAGTGGCAACATTACAAATAATTACCCGTGTTACTAATGACAGGGACTTATCTCAATATTAATAAGAATAATAAGCTTGTTCAAGATGACTTAATCTCATTTAAGCTCAAGAATTTATCTCAATAATAAGGAAAAATAGAAGTATGAACAAGAAGATGTATGGAAAGACTACAGAGAAACTGTGTCATAATTGTAGTGAACAAAATAAATGTACTTTCTTACTCTGGCATGCATGATTAAAAACACCCCAAACCTTAAGTTCTACAGGATGTATTTATGCAAGGAAAAAAGCTACAAGGGTGAGGATACTCCTGGGCTTTACAGGAACAGCGAGCTCCCCAGGGCACAGCAGCAACAGGGACATGTCAGCCAGCTTGGGCAAGGGACAACTTTCCAGCTCCCAAATGTCATCCCACTGCTGGCGAGCTCCCATGCTGCAGAGGCTCCAGAGGAGCAGGAGCTGATTTCCTAGTGAGGAGTTTGTCATGGCTGGAGCTGCCCCACATGCCAGGCACAGCTCCCCCCCTCCAGGACCAGCAGGTCTCCCTTCCCACCCAGAGCCTGGGGCTGCTGCCCATGCAGGTCAGGCAGAGAGATCTGTGCCTCAAAGCACAGGAGGGCAGCTGAGATCACGAGTTAGCCAAAGGAAATGAAAGAACAGCAACTAGCAGATGATTAATGGCACCGATATGAACCCTGCTGACAGCGCAGAGCCTGGGCACCTCTGCTGAGACAGATTAACTTTGTCTCCTGAAACATAGGAACTAAAGGAAGAGAAGCTACCCACTGGGAAATGTCTAAATCCACAGAAAAGTAATGAGAATGTTTGGGCTGAAAGAACTGGCTGGAGAAAAATTTTGGCAATATCTGCCACTGTTTATCGGAGTGCTTAACATCCACTTGGCTGAGCATGCAGATTTTGGGTTACCAGTCACACATCTCCTGGCTAAAAAGTCAAAAGGCAGTGGCACAGGAATTGATCTTCATTTTTTTGGAAGTGGTTTGAAAACCTTTCTGAGTTGTGCTTTTTCACCCTGACCTGTATTTCTGTGATGATTCATTTTTCTGTTCTTTTTTTCCAAAGGATGGCTGAGAGCACAACCTTTGCCTCAACTGAGTTTTCCCATCCTCATCGTCTTCATCTCTGTGTGGCAAAACCATGGCCACACTTGGAGGCAAATCCCTCCTGGACCACCAGCCTCCTGCTTACAGGACTAGGAGATGCTCTGGAAACTTCAGAGGCAGAAAGAAAAGTCAAATACACAGTGAAATACTTGTTGCCTGAGTGTGTCTCTGTTTGAGACGTGACAAGTTTTCCATCAGGGATTTATGGTGTATTTATTCATGTCATAAAAAAGCTGCTCGGTGGCAAGCAGAAGTCACTTGTGGGTTAGTCCTGGCATGAAATTTCCACAAAGAGTAAATAAGAGCTTTTCCCAGGCCTTGGGGTTATGACAGGGATCAGCATCCTCCTTTGCCTGAGAGCACTGGACTTGCATTTTCAAGTGATGTGAAATCCAGGTCTGCACTCTGGAGGCACATGGAATTACCTGTCTGGGCCACAGCACAACGTGCACTCGGTAAACAAGGACGGGGTTTCACTTTATGTGGCTGGGGCACTTGCACCCAAGCAAAGAAACAGAGTATAAATTTTATTACTTACCACATTTCCTTCCCTCATTTCCCTCCAGCTTCACTCTGCTGAAGAAGTTACGAAACTTTAGTATTGTGCCAAAACACTGGAGACCAGCAGGATTTTAAGGCCTGATTCATAACTCATAGAACATCAAAGGAAAAGTCCCAGTTTCCCGAGTTTATTTTTCTCATTTCTGCATTTGGGGTCTGGCCACAGCTGATTTTTTGATATGCAGAATAAGCACAGCCCAAGCTGTCCAACTTTGGTGGCATCCTATTGGGCTGAGGCAGGAAAAGCCTTGCACAACATCTTCGAATGATTCATATTTTGGGGAGGAGGAACATCACCTCTAGGAATTCAGCTTTATTGGATACTGTAATCCAGAAGAGATAAAAGCACTTACTAATTACTGCTGGGTTTTGTTTCTTTGAAGAATTGGGTTAAATCTCTTTTGAAAGATGTCTGTTTGTGCTTGTTAGATGTATAATTTAATTTGTTTAGGATTTTCTCCTTTTCTAGGGTTTTGTTCTAATGATATCTGTGCTTTTCCTTCTCTTCTTTCCCTCTCTTTTCTCCCTAATGTTATGAACTTTTGATACAATCTAGATTTCTTTTCTTAATAAACTATAGCTTATAACATAACTTATAATCATTATCCCCAAGATGATACACTTCTTTGGGGCCTCATTATTTTCCTCTTTTTTTGCCATTGAAAATTCATTCCCTTAAAAGCAGGGGGTAAAAAAAGGGTGCTGCTCGTGCTTGCCTGTTTAATAATTCTGAGATTTATTTGCTTATGGACCTTTCCTGGCTGTATTTGTGCTACACTGAAGAAAGAACTCAAAATATATACTTTAGAAAAGAAAAAAAAAAGCAATATTATAATTTATCTGTCAACCACTACTATGCAACCCTACAGAAGCAGAGAAAATTGTGCTGAAAGGGAACTTGGGGCTTCATTTAATTCATAATTCTTCCCCAAGCCAAGAACAACTCTGCCTACATCATTCTTGACAGATGTTTTTCTAACCTGTTCTTAACAGCCTCCAGTGGCACTGGGTACACAACCTCCCACGGCAATTTCTATTAATATGCAACTGTTCTCACTGTTAGAAAGTTTTTCCTAATGTTTAACCTGAATTTCCTGAGCAGCAGTTTAAACCTGTGACTTCTCATCCTGTTCACATGTATTTGATCTTGTTAAGTCAATCCAGCTGAGGGAAGTGGTTTAGCACAGCTCCCAGGAGCTTTCTGCACTTGTGTTCCTCTGCAATTTTAGAAATGTTTTGAAAAACCCACCCACTGAGAGCTACACCCAAAATGCAAACGGAGATCAGCTGTTTGCCCTGCCCATGTCTGACATCCCTTGGGATTTTGTTGTGTTCTGGGGGAAACCAAAAAAAAAAGAAAAATCTGCACCAGGTTACACACTTGGGTTACAACCTTTGAGTGTTGACCAGGTACTTCTGCACTGATCACATCAGGATTTGCATGATTTATTATAAAGTAACCCTTTCCCCTTCCCCCCATCCTGAAAACAACACCCAAAAATAGGTAGTACTTTTAACCTTGTGTACAAATAAAGAAACATTTTGATGGACTATCCTATTTCTTATCTATAGGATGGGAATATGGACACTGCTATCGACTCCTAGATGCTCTCATGGCTCTAGAAATGAAGACTAATGTTGCAGTCAGCTTTGCCTGGTGGATTCATTTGGGTCAGACAAAAAACCCTTCCTTTACCTGATTTCCTGTGTTAAAGGGAATTATTAAAACCCTCTAATATACTTGCAAAATGCTCTGAGATATAAGTCTGAGGTGTGCCCCATTTTATCGTTCTCAGACTTAGGGATTATCAGGGGAGTTGCTAAAACTCCTGGGTGTAAAACACAGCATGAGGAGAAGCAGCTCAAAAGCTTCACACAACAGTTTCTGACTCCCCTAAGGCGAGGGGGCTGAGAGGGATTTTACTTCTGGCAGCCACTGGTGCCCCCCAGCCTTTTCTCTTTCTCTCTGAAGCAGCAGTGTGAGCTTTTCAGGGCTTTTCCCCAGGCGAAGGAGACATCTGCTAACCAGGACACAAAACAGCTGGGTCACAGCTCTTTGGCTGCTCCTGGCAGTGGCAGCAATTTTGCCAGCCCCTGGCACTGGTCTTGTCTGGCTATTAGCATTTGTTTTCACCATTAATTTTTTTTACTACAATTCTAAATAACAATGGATTAAATTCCTTCTCAGAAGTATTTTGTTTCTGCTTTTGCTTTTGTTTTTGTTTTGTTTTTGTTTTAATTACTGCACCCTGCAGCAATAGGAAACAAAATATTCTGGTTGGATTGGGGTATGATTCCTTCATGCTGGGTGAGGGGGCAGAGGGAGCTATGGTCAGAACAAAGTGGGTGTTGGAATCAGGACAGGAAGGGGGTGCCTCAGGCATTTGGAAAAGCTGGCTTCTCCAGTTCTAGAGAAGTTGCAGCCTTGGAGGCACAAACCTTGAAAATGTGGAGGTCCCACAGCGTGACAGACCAAACTGGTAGGAAAGCAGGGAGGATCTATCAGACCACAAATGAGCAAAGAATTGAAAGCATTTTTTCTGATTGATGCCAAATGATTGTGTTGCTGGCCTTGGGAAAATGAAATACTGAACAACAAAACACCATCATTTGGGGCTAATCAAAGATTTCTTGCTTAGTCTCAAGCTGAAACAGTTTTTGTTTGTTTGATCCAGAAAAAAAATGATAAAAATATCATGGACACGTTTAAAAAGCAGATATTGTGTACTGTAAAAAAAAAAGAAGAACTAAATTACTTTGTTTTCTTTTCCAGGTTTTGACCAGCTTTCTTGTGTGAAACTGTTTCACAAGTTCTCCTCAAATAGTTTTTGTCCAAGAAAAAAATTAAACAATCACAACATCTCCTGGATTTAACTCAAGCTTTTTTCCCTTTGGCAAGGCACCATAAATGCATCATAAGGACTGCATTTCCCTGTGACCCCTTGGATATCTCAAGGTGATGTGTCAGGTCCCCCTGTGCAGATCGAGGTCCTGCTGTGCCCAGAGTCACAGACAAGTGACAAAATAAGCCCCAAACCTACCGAGCTCACATTGTTTTCACTGCCTGCTGAAAAGAGATTTGGCCTGCAAACCCTGAGACTCTTCTCCAAAAAGACATTTGACTTTCACCTCTCGTCAGAAAATGTGACTGCAGCAGATGCTGTGCTGCAGCTGCAGACACAGAGAGACCTCCACCAGCAAGAAGGATGGCTTATCACTTCCCTCCTAAGTGACAAATCAATAAAGCCTCTTCAAAACCAACCCCACAGGTCACACAGCAGCAACAAGTCTGTGAGCACAGGCACAGCTCAGTCTCACAGGGGGGAGCCCAATGCTGCAGTGTAAAACCTCAGGGGCACAGGGCCAGAAGAAAGCAGCAGAAAACCAAGAGATGCACACTAATTTCCACAGAAACTGCCCTCTTTGCAGCACACCCCTGAAGCAGGAAGGGACCAGTGGAAAAGGATTTCTAGAAGGTACCAGGTTTTCTGCACTGCCCAGCTGCCCATAGCATAGGCAGGATGCAGTGACTGGCTAAAAAGCAGGTTCAGAAAAAAGATGGTTTTGCAAATGGAGGATCTTAGGTTGAGCCTGAACTTTGAGCAGTCAGAACAACATTTAAGAGGCTGATTAACTGAGACTGAGAAAGTGCCTGGTACGGCCCTGAGTCAGGCCCTTCACTCCCCACTGGTGGCATCACCCCACGTGAGGTGGCTCTCCTGGCTTTCTTGAAATTATAATGTTTAGCAGTCTCTTGTAAATACTGAAATAGATCTAATTATTCATTTAATCAGAGGAAAGGAATCTCCTGCTGTTTTCCAAAACCAGGCAAAATGTCCAATTGCAGCAAGGCAGGCAAGAAAGGCATGTGGCAGCCCAGTCCCATCTGGAGTACGTGGCTCTCCCTCACTCTGCAGGCATTTGCCAGGCCTGCACCTCTCATCAGAAGTGTTTGTACAGCACAGCAGAAAAATCAAGGATTTCTTTTTTCTTTGCTATTCAATAAAACACACAAGCCTAAAACAGTGAATTGTCCAAATCCAAATTGTATCAATGCAGAGCAATCCAACCATAACCTCCTCCATCAGCTTCTTTAGAGGAGGGTGGATCTCAGCTGTGCTGAGGTGCCTAGATAGCCTGGTTCCCATGTCCTCCTCTGGCATTGCTTTGCTCCTCTGTGGCTCATGGAGCAGAAAATAGGAGTGACAGCAGCGAGAGTGGCAGTGCTCTGCGCTCCGTGGCTCCCTGGCAGCTCACTCGGGCTGTAATGAATGGGAAGTGAAAGCTCCTTGGGCTGACAGCCCCAAACACCAGCTGTGGAGCTGCAGGTTTCTCAGGCACCCATTAGAGGACACAGGACAGAGTGCAAAGACAGTGCTTTAATCACCTTGTGTGTTATCACATCCCCTCCTACTCCATAAGATGGATGTCTTTGGGTCGCCGGCTCCTGACAGCGCTGCCATCATCCCTCCCTCTTAGAGCTTCCATTCGCAGGTTTTTTTTTACAATATGCCTTTTCTTTATCTTTTTCTTTATCTATTTCTTTATCTTTTCTTCCTGCAGCCATTTTGCCCCGATGTGTTGTTCCCCCAGCATGCAGGGACAAGCTCTTTGCTCCACAGAGCCCATTCCCTAGGGAGCACCATGTCTGTACCCACACAAAATCCCTTCTAGCCTGCTGAGGGGGATTCAGAAAGCAAATTTTTTTCCTTTACCTCTCCTTAATGAACTGTCATTTCCAGCCCTTGCATGGCCCAGGGTGTGGAACATCCCCTCACTTTGCTTTGCCCTTCCCTGTGAGTGGCTGAGTGCCCAGAGATGCTCCCATGCCATCCATGCCTGCAGATCCTGGGCTGCTCCCTGGGTCAGGCAGAGCAGGGGGGGGAAGAGAGAGCACGAAGCCCAAAGCCTGCCAGCCACCAGCATCATGAGGCAGAAGGGAATTCCCTGAGTTTAACTGAGGTGCTTGTCAATACAGATGGGAAACTGCTTTTCCAGACAGAGCATGAGGCAGCTCTGTCCTGTCAAGGGACAAGGGAATGGTTCCAGCAGCAGGAAGAACAGATAACGGAGTTGCCTCTGTAGTAATTGCATTAACTCCTTTATGGCTTGTTTTCCAGCCCAGAAATAATCAATAGAAGTTACAGAACATACTAAGTTATGCTTTTCTTATTTTTCTGTAATTATGGACAACTTTATGAGCTTGATGTCAGCCCCAACTGCCAGAAAGGCAAACTAGCAGACTCTGTAATCTTTACTTTAAGAATTTGGCTATTCCCAAATTTCTTTCAAAGTCATGAATATTTTAAAACTACCTAGCCTGTGGTTCTACTAATTTGATTTTTTCTTATTATTTCTCAATTTCTCAGCCATTTATATACCCCTGCATCACTATTTTAGTCTTTTCTCTACAACTGCAAGCTGTTTTATAATTACAGCTTTTATTGTGTTCCAGAAATGGGTGCTGTCAGTCAATATTTGAAAGTTCACAGCAGGTTTGTGACAGAGCAATCCTGAATCATCTCAGTTTATGCAGGAATTCAGGCTGTGTTTATTTTACTCCTACCCAACACAGCAGATATTGCTATGAGTGTGGCCATTGTAGTCACAGCTGGTGGGTCAGCTCAGCTCTCGAGTCAGAGCTCAATGTCCTGCTGGTTATCAGCCTGGGATGGTATTTCAGGACCAACCTCAGGCCAGGCCTGTGCTGCTGAAATACACAAATGCACAAATATTTGTTCTGGTTTGGATCAGAGTCAAGCCTCAGCCAGTATCAGTTGCAGAGGGGCAAAAGCCTTTTCCTCTTGCACAAGGGAACACGCACAGGAAGAGAAGTTGGTGCTGTGGCCCAGCATAAACCAGCTCTTGAAATTAAGACTTCACTCCAGTGATGACTAATCTCTTTGCATAATTCCCCCTGGATGTTTCAGATACAAACATGTTGTTTCTCCTGTAGTGCCAGATTTCAGATGGTCTTACTCTTCATGTCAAATCTAGTTGGGCTACAAGTCTGAATAAAATGAAAAAATTGCTCATATTTGGAGACTTAGACATACAAATGTTTTCAGAAGAACACATCTCCCTTTTCAAAACATATGTTTCCTCCTTTGTATCTGTTTTTTCTTTGAGGTTTTGTTGTTTTTTTTTTTGCAGGCTTCTTAGGAAATGTGTTGGCATGAACAATATGTTTCAAGCAAAGAGAGCAAATACTTCCAGAAAACAAAGTTTTTAAAAGTCATAATGTTTGGATTCATCACAGTAAACATCTGACTTATTTACTGTCCCTCCAGGAAGGACATCATAGCATTGCCCAAGACAGAAAGGCCCAATAAAAACTGTTACAGTCTTGAACAGCAAATGCTGTAAATTATCTGTACCATACACTACAGCCCAAAAGCTGTTCACAGAAGGGTTTGCTATGATTACTCACTTCCAGGGAAGCTGTCTTCTGCTCAGGAGAATTTTAGGTGGCCAAAGGGAAGAAAAGATGCAAAATTAATCAAATACAAATTCCTTAAATGTTCATCCTCTTCTGACATCCCCAGGGGTGACCCATGGGCTGGATACACTCCACTGATTCTCTCCAGGGCAAAGGAGGAGAGGTAAAAGCAAAATAAGGCTTCTCTCTTCCTTTGGAGTAACATTTATTTGAACTTCCCCAAATTATCCACCTGCCAGCATGATAGTCATTTATTTCCTAGACTTTCCAGCTAAAACCAGATCCACTTCTGGAAATGGGGACTGAACAAAACAGTTCCAGGAGTGAACTGTGGTCTGAGCCTGTTCTGCAGAGGATGCTGCTCCAGTCTCTACAATGGTTGAGAGTGGAGGGGACCTGTGGAGATCATCTGGTCCAAGCAGCCATCTAGAGTGAGTGACCAGGACTGTGTCCAGATGGCTTTTGAATATTTACAAGTTGGAGAGGCCAAAACCTCCTCAGGCAACCCATGCCAGTGCTCAGTCACCCCCACTATCCCACTGTCCATGGTTCAGATTTGCATCAGCCATGAAAAGCCTGAGAGAGAGACAAGATTGTCAGAGAAATCAAATTCACACCTTCAGCCCCACCTTCCCAGACTAAAGCAGGAGTTGAAACAGCCCATGGGCTTTGGTACATAAGTAAGCAACTGTGAATTCAGTGAGTTTAGTGGATTCCTCTTCTGCAGATTCAAGCCCACTTGAGAGATTCGTTGTTATCCAGGAAATGCCTCTAGGAATCTTTCCTTTAAAATCCTTACAGATTATATCTGACATGGTTGAACAAGCCAGAACATGGTCTCTGCTCTCAAAATTCACTAAAAACTTTGAAAAATTAGCTTTATGTTGTGTTCCAGCCTAAACAGATCTTTTGTAACCCGACAAAGTTTCCCTCTAAAGTAATTTGTACCGGGTCCAAGCTGACATGTGTGACCTTTTCCAGGTTATATCCCTGCTCTCTGTGCTCTGTACCACAGAGCTGGTTCCAGGCTCAGTGAGCTGCAGTGAGGTTCTCTCTGCACTGCTCCCTTGTGAAGAACACCTCAGCCCTGATAGGAACAACTCTGCCATCGTTTGTTTTATTTCCACTCTCTGCTCCCAAGCACCTTCATCAGAGGCTTCGAGTTAGGAGTTAATTAAACTGACAGCGCTGCTTCGCTGCGATTCAGTGCAAAACAATTGAACTTTTATCTGATCCAATTTCTCAGAAGTGAAACCAGGCAGTGCCTGTTGAGAGAGGGAGCTCTGGAAAACACAGTCATGGGTCAGTGGGGTTGTGCTCCCTTTGTATCACTGCACCCGAGACACGGAGCACATCAATAGCAGGAGTGTGGCTGGGCTGAGTGTGGGGCAGTTTGATGTGAATGGCAAAGGGTCATGGAGACTGAGGAGTATAAATGGGGGAACTCACTTGAGATTTGACCTGGGAAAATCCTGTTCAAGGGAGTTATTTGAGCTCTTAATCAGAATCAGGGAGAAATGCCAGTTCAAATGTTTGTGAGGTGTTGGGTTGTTTTAACAAACTGTTTAAAATCACAGAACCCAACATTCCTGTTTAATATTTTTTGCTTATAAAAACAAAAATCCTTAAATTACTTCTCAGAGCCACAGCTCAGATACTCAGGAATTATCTGTTGCCAGCTAACATGGGCATGTCATTGCTGTTGTAAAATTACAGCTTGACTGACCATGGTGGGGTCACTGTGCTTCAGTCACGGCCTCTGTGTCTGGGGCTCTGGGCAGGTTGCCTTTGAAGTGAACTTGTATTGTGACTCAGTGGTGAGTCAAAGTGAGCTGACACTTGTTTCTCAAAGAATGGAATGACAAGAAAACCTTATCATCATATTGAGATAATAGCCAGGCTTGGGCAGGATACAGTTTTTCTGTCCAAGTGAAGACACAGTTTTATAATGTCAACTCACTTTATCTGAAAAACAACGAAAGAAATCTTGGTCCATCTCTATCTAGACAGTTCATTTTGTACATAAAATGTGCTTCACTTGAATTTCAACTTTGTTTAAAAGAACCAAATAAATCACTGTCCCTTCTTGCTTACATTTGCTTACATGCATCTGAAATTTTACTTCAAAAACTTAAAAAGAGAGGAGAGCTTTTCAGGTCAGGAGATCTAGGAGAGAACAGCCTTCTTTGTCAACAAATTGTGTCAGGCAGGAGAAGTTTTTCAAACAGTGCCAGCAACTATGAGTAATTGTTAATACCGGTGGTTGTTAAAGCACCAGCAATCAGTGTGATCAAACACAGCTCTAACACAGTCCTGGGAAACAATTCTCTGTAATTTTGGCTGAACAAAGCTTAACAACAATCACAGATTTTAACTCTGTTGAGTAAACAACCTCTCTCCTCCTCACACGCTTGGCCACAAACAATGCAAACATGCAGCAGCAAGAGGTCAAGCTTTTATGGGCACCTGATAAGACCACAAGTGCCACAGTTGTGCTCATTTAGCTCTTGGGTTGTGACAAACCCATGGAGACACCTCAGCCACCTTCCCTGGGTTGTTCACCATGTCTGTGTGGGATGCACACTCTCATACCTGAGCCTCAGAGAGGAAACCCACGCTGTGTTATTGTGTGAACACTCTTCTATGTTGTTTAACCATTGTCCAACTTGCCTCAATCAATCTATTCCTCCATCCTTTTTGAAGCTGTAAAAACAAACTATTTAAAGGGTGTTTAAGGATTCCAACTTTTTATTTTACTTTTTGCTTTATTAAGGTCCCATTTTTTCCAGAGTTTACTCATAAGGACTTTCCACTGTGCTGTTCACTACCTCTCCTGACTAATTATCATTTTTCCATAGTTGAAGATGAGTGGGGATGAAAAAATAATTTTGCCTTAGCCTATGGATATAAGATAGTATGAATAGATAAAGCTCTATTTTTACTCTGTGCTGGATCCAAGCCAAATAGTCCATAAAGGTAAAGGTACCTTTTTAACAAGTTGCTAATATATAGTTACTAAACAAATAACTGTAGACTAAGATAACACAAGCATCAATAACATCTGGGGAGGAAATAACATCAAAAAATGGCAGATTTCTATGTTTCATCGCCATTTTTATGTGACTAGCTCATCCAACACTATAAATGCCCTGTTAGTTTCCTACTACGAGAGGATTTTCCTCCACATTGCTCTATAAGCTGTGTGATTTTTTCCCTAATACAGCATTCAAATGGTATTAACTATTCATATTAACTATCTGTACAATCAAGTAACACATCACTGCATTGGCAAACTGTTGAAAAAATACTTTGTCACTGGGTTATAAGCAAGGATTTAAGATGCAAATCAGGGATTTCAACCTGGCCTCTAGAACATTACAATGAAGGCTTTACCGAGATCATAATGCAGCAAACACAGCCACTCCTCTGAGATGAGTCTCTTAAAACACGTTGCTGTTTGGTTGTAGTGTTTCCCCACAAGAAATTCTCCATTAAAAAATCCTTTTGAAGTTATTTTAAGAAGCAGTCAAAGGGATGAGGATATTTTCTTTAATTGTGCTAGCAAGTGAAGGCATGGGCTCGAGCTGTGCTGTAGCTGGGCCGGTGAGACTTGCTGGGAAGGAGTAATTTCAGCTGCATTGCTTTGCTGAATCAGGGCCTTAGGACTGGTAAAAATGAGTGATTTGAAAAGTACGAGCTCAGTTTGTACTTCTGCTAACTGACACAACACTCTTCTTGCTTAATACAGAAAGTCATGAGCTAGGAGATCTCTTGCCTTCTCCCTCCCAAACCCAGCAGGGGTGGCTATTCTTGTGTGGCCTCCAGGAACCAGTTACACGGATTTAGATAATCATTTCCAGACCTTTTCTTGTACTTCCTCACACAGACTTTCCTACAGATGACCTTTGGGAGCTGGAAACTCTGAGTGTTGTGGAGAGAACATGATTTCCTGGCTGCTACTGTACGTGAACCTTGAAACATCAGTCCTGCATCATAGCACAACAGATGAAAAATGTGAACAGCAAGAATGAACACGGAATTATGGTAAAACAAATAAAGTAACTATCATCAAGGGAAGTTGTAGAGTCTGATCCTTCATGACAGAAGGAACAGGTGCTCTTTTTTTGACTCCATCTTTGCTTTTGAAAGCAGAATTTCCAGCACTTTCAAATCAAGATTAATAAAAATGGAGAGACACTGTCTCAGACAAGAGGGGAAAAAAAGCAAAACTGGAGAAGTGTTTCCCACTGCAATAGAACAGCTAATTTTTAAGTCGTAAGATATCTCTTAATACTCATCACAAGCACTTGGGTCCAGAGGAGGGAGATCCCAGCATTTCTCACAGTGTTTATGCAGGAAATGGGAGAAATAGGAAGGCCTATGGGGAAAATATTTAATATTCCAGTTGAAAGAGGTACTAAAAACTGGAAGACAGCTTGTGCCACTTCCCGTAACAGTGACACTCAGCTGCAAACACACAGAGAGCTCAGGGAGGGGAAGGGACTCCCATGAAGGACAGGATTAAGCATGCTGAGGGCAGGATGACTTCAATTAAGGAACAGAGCTGATACAGGCGTGGGTAAAAATATCTGTAGTAGAGAGAAGAAGTCTTGGAAATTTCCCAGAATGTCTTCTCCTGTCCAGGCTCAGGCTCTGGTGGCCAGCCTCACTCCTGGGCATGTGAGCTTGGGCAAAAGCCTGAGCAGAAAAACTGACGCTTTTTTAGTGCTGCACAGCCCAAGTTGTCCTTCTCTTGCTCTTTGGGAGTGGTGATGACACAAAGAATAGAGGAGGCTGAGCTAAAAACCTCTGAAAGACATAGGAGGCAAATGGGTAAAAAAAAAATCAGCCTCTGTCTTTGCACTAAAGGCTTTTTGCCACTGAACTAAATGAGAAGTACAGTCAGCCTTCAGAAATGTGATTAGCATGGCAGGGCAGCAACAGGCAAGCATGAAGGAGGGAGAAATGCTCATGTCTGCTGAGATGTCTGACTGCACTGGGAGGGTTTTCACTCCCTCTGCCTTGAAGTCTCCGTCTTTGAGCATCACAATGGGAATTTCTGCCCCTTTGAAAGACTGCTTTGAAGAGCTGTACTTGAATAAAGATATCAGATATGTACCACGGATAACTTGCTACAAGTACATCTTCCAAGAACTTCTAGTGTGCTCTCCTAATGAAATAAATTTATTTTTTCCTTGCATGTATTTCCAGAGATGCACCTCAGGAGTATTTAAACACATGGAATCCTGAGCACACAAGTCAGGTGGGAGACCTGACAGAACAGAAGGGGTTGTGCTCTGTTCCTCAGCACTGGCACCAGCTGCTTTTCTGCTTAACCCAAGGCAGCCCTGTGTGCTTCAGGGAGAAGAGGAAAAAAAAAAGAGTGACAAAAAAAAATAAAAAAAATAAAATCTAAATCTATTTGTCACCTTGGGGGCAAAACAATGGTAGGCAAGTTCATCCATCTCACAAAATTCCTGTCATCATCTTCTCTACAGCTTTGGTTTCTTCCCCTTTTCCACTACATGTGTGTAGAGAACAGCAGAATGATGAAAGATGAAATAAGAATGACTTGATTGACAAATTCAGGGGATATTATATAGTGGAAA
Source organism: Polioptila caerulea (assembly GCA_013397295.1). Lineage (NCBI taxonomy): Eukaryota > Metazoa > Chordata > Aves > Passeriformes > Certhiidae > Polioptila > Polioptila caerulea. The sequence continues at coordinate 749,381 of VYXF01005663.1, forward strand.
TGCTCTCCAGAATTGTTTTGCAACAAGATTTATCCTATGTAAATAAGGTGGAAGGTTTCAGAATGGCATGGAACCATTTCTCTCCATCTGGCTTTACAAGGAAATTATGTGGGCAAGTAGAGTTACACTTAAAGCAATAAAAAAAAAGAACCACTGAAATTATATCAGTAACATTAAAACAAACAAACAAAAGAGAATCCTGACTAAAGCTATTTAAAAATATTGAGCTGTTCTAGGGAATATAAAAAGAAGTGAGAACTGACGGAAATGAAGAACTGAGGTTTGGGTTTAGTAAATGATGCTTACTTGATAACACCCATATGCAGTCACTGATGAGCTCTTGAGCAGAACTGATGAAAAATTGGATTGTTTACATGTATCAAACATAGCAAATGGGAATCTGAACTCAATGTGCCAAAAAACCTTGAGAATAAAAATGCCAGCAATAATTGCTACATTTTATGTGTCAATGGCATGCCAGCAAGGATTCTGCATCAAACCCTGGCCAATGGGAACAGGTTGGGCATGTGAAACTGTAATATCACTTATCTACCAAGCAGGCCACCTGATGACTGACAACTTTAATTTCAGCGTGAAATTGGCTGACTGGCTGTTGAAACATCCATCCCTTCTGACAGGGATGGTAGTCTGGATATTTACTACTAGAACCTTCCACAGTCATCCTCCTGCTCCACTCATCTTCATTTCAAGCAGCAGAGAGAGTGGCCTTGGCCAAAACCACAGCTCTCCATTGAGGAGTGGGGCAGTGATGGCTTCTCATGTCTCAAGGTCACATTGTCCCTGCCTCTGTGGAAAGGTCCTTGTGCTCATGAGAAAATGTAAGCACTGGGTTTGTGTACCCAGAGCACAGGTACCCAGGTCTTTGAGGTCAGTGCAGGAATAAAAATCAAAGAGATTTTACTTTATATAGAATGATCAAGAGTGCAGATTTTGGACTAGAATCCTTTTTGTTTTCTTCACAGGCAAAGATAGGTCCACCAGAAGAAAAAAGCTTGACTTTATTTTTGGCGAGTATGTGCATGACCTTGCATGAAAAAGATAAGAATATGATTCTGAGCTGGGTTAATAGCACATATTACTTTACAGCACAGAATGCTACCATCTGTCTTTTCAAAATAAATACTAATTGGGGGAGAGAATAGTCAAAATAACCAGGACTATTGTACACTTAGTATATTACCACATACTGAATATTACCGTTCTCTCCTGCCTGGACAGAAGAGATATTAAAATATCTGATTATTATGTGTAATTTGATAAGCTGGAAGAAAAGTGTATCTTTTTTTTATGCTGCAGTCTCATAGATACAAAGACCTGATGTGGTCCTGAAGGTGACTGCTTTGGATGTCTTTGCTTATTTAGGATCTTCATTAGTACTTGCAATCATTTAATTACTCTGATTTTGATATTTGCCTCCCACTCTGGGTTGAGGGAATGTTTACAGCTAAACAACAATTAAAACAGAAGCCAGAGAGCAGATTCCTAAATCCTTCCAAATCAGCCTTGCATTGTGAGCTCCTTTCTCCAGGGCAGCTTTCTGCCAGAAGAACCACCAACAATTCCAGGGGCTATGCCACAGCACCACATGCAGATTTTGCTCTGCCTCCAGTTCTGTATTTAGTCATACTGGGAGTTCTCCAGAGCAGTCTAGGTTCTTCTAAAATATTTGGCTCATAGTGAAAAAGGCATTCTTCCATTAACTGCAACAAAGGACATTCCATCAGCCTATACCTGAGAGTCCAAGAGCAATTCCTTGGAAAGAGCTGATTAGAAAATCTCCAAAACTAGAAAAGACACCTGCCTAAATAAAAGCCTTTCTTAGGATTTTCTGGCTATTAAGATCTTATTTGCCATTGTGTTTCTGCTGTTTTGGCTGCCTGGGACCCTAGAGTATCTAAACTAAACCTTTCCCACAGCAGCTCTGGAGTGACTTTGGTGTGCCAGAGCAGGACACAGGATACTGATGGTGTTTAACTTCCCTAAAAAGGCCATCTCAACCGGGGCCTGAGGGAATGTAAGGTGCATATGAAATCTGAATGCTGCATTGACTTTTGGACTGCAACAGAAGGCTTCCACAGAATTGAAGGATTACTGTTAATTTTTGTTCAAAAAGGAAAAAATAGAACTGATGAGGATAACTTGTACACATTGAACATGCTGAACACTGCATCAGCCCAGAGACTATTAGCACATAATTAATTGAAATGGCTTGGCACTTGGGCTTATGCTACTGACACTATGAGAGTTAATGTTGGCCCACTTTCCATGCTCATTACAATCCATGTCAGTACGATGGACACATTTGAAACCACTTCCCTCTCTTTGTTGCAGAATTTGCCAATAGCAGGAGAAATTGATGCTGTGAAAGGAGAAAACATCTCCAGCATTTCAATGGAGGAACAAATTATTCTCTAGTGCATATTATAATTGCAGCATAATCTGGTCTGAGAAAATTAACTCCTTCTTCTGATATGGTCCAGGGAATTGTTTTGTGATGCTATGAAAGGATGGTTTGATTTGTGGTGCTAAGTAATCATAAACAGCCTTGGCTCTCATTAACACATTCTTGGGGGAACTTGAGAGGCTATCTCTCCCAAAGCCTATAAGCTTGTATAGTTTGTAAAGTCATCTCTCAACATGAAATTTTTTCCCTTCTCCAGAATCAGATCTGCAGAGCAGAACTTTCATTTCACCTTTCAAGTTTTTCATTTTTTTTTTAAGGCAGATGGGTCTTCTCTTAAGGATGGGTCTTAAAATTCTTGAAGATCTATTCCTGAAAACCCCTCCCCACAAAAACCAGATGTGCAGTCAGCCCTCAGTGCCTGGTTAATAACAGAGAGTGGTGGTGAGTACACCAGAGAACTGCCAGAACTTCTGGCCAGAACATCCCACCAAGATCAGCCTTGGGTGTCTCCTGCCCTAGAAAACAAAGAGGGAAAGCTAGATGTGTATAAAAATGAAACAAGGAATTAAATTATTACTGTCAGATTTTTGTAAGCTTCATAAGATAAAGTTTCAACTTTTATTCTGGGGTGAAAATTTAGCCTCTTTCAAAATTAGGCCTTGCCGAAAGATGTTTTCTTCTCCACTACTGTAGTCAAAGACTGGGAAAACCCAAAGTGCTGTTGCTTCTCAGGTTTAAGGAGAAGGATTTGCTCCGGCATTGCAGACCAGGGCAGGTTGTGACTGTGGGTCCCCTGAGCCCAGGGGGCTGTGCTGCTAGCCCAGCTCAGGCTGCATCCGCAGCACAACCATCCCGACCACCCTGAGGCCTGTGTGCCTGCACATCACAGTGAATGCAGCTCCTGAGGAATTATTAATGTTGCAGTGTCACCAAGAGCTGGTTAATTATCAAGGATTTCTGTGCAGCACCTAGAGGGAGAGCTGCTTTGAAGAGCAGCACCATCCACGCCAGCCGTGCAGCAGAGCGCTAATTATTTCTGCTTGTGCCTCATCGCTGCCATCGGAGGGGACAGCTGGCATTTCTTCAGCTCCTCGTACTCCTGCTAATAAGGAAGAGTGTCTCAGCACGCTGCATGTTGAGAGATTTAATGTGCTGGCTGAATATTGTATTGAGTTCCTGACTTTTGTCAGCAAAGCCTGCTAATTCATACAAAGCGTCCCCAGAACTTATTTCCCATACGTTTAGACACGGGTAAATTACTCTAGAGAAAGCCTGGCTGTAGCCATCAGTATTTACTGCAGATCTTGGCTGACTTGAAAGGTTGTTAAGGGATCTACTGAGGAACAGACAGACCTCAGAGTGCAGCAGCCTGCTCAAACACGCCCCTCTAGGATACCTGATGGTGTCCTCGAGGAAAGCTCTCCTTGCAGAGAAACCTCCAAAGATTCTATCCCTGCCAGCCTGTGCTTCTCACTCCTGTGGTCTCTGCACAGACTCCTGCTCCTCCAGCATTCCTGGACTTCCCAGCAGCTTTGCTGATCCTGTGGGGCTGCTGGGAGCAGTCTCAAATGGCTTTTGCAACTCCCCTATCCTCTCCTGTTGATATTGTAAAACAAACCCCACATTCCTCACCTAAAAATCACTCACAGAATACGGAGGAACTCCACTGATACAAAATACTGTGTTCCCATTTAGCACCACTGAGGAAAACTGCTGAAACCCAATGTGAGGTGGTGCAGTTGAGTTCCCTCCTGGCCTGGGGGATGGAGTGACCCCTGTGCTCTGTGCTGCAGCTGTGATGGGCACTGAGGGTCAGACAGAGAGGAGTGAATGCTCCTGTGGCTCCCTGCTGGAGTCTCCGAGGCTGCAATGTGTATTTTGATACCACAAGATCCCAGAACCCCTCATAAAATATTCATCGCTTTTTTAATGCCACGTCTTCTAATTTTAAAAACCAGCTCCTAAATAATTTAGCAGACTCATGGAAAAAAATAAAGAAAAAATAAACAAGTCTCCGACAGACAAAACCCCCATCTAGGCTGTGGTACAGTTACTAAACTGGTCAAATGTTCCCAACATGTTGCTTATTTCTTGTGAGGGGTTTATGGCTGTGCCCACTGTCACCAGGTATTGAGATGTTTTGCTGCCTGAAATCCAGAAGTTAGTACCAATGGTCTGATCCTGCCAAAGGCAGGGTTGTGCTTAGGGGATGTACAACAATCACATTTGCAGGTTTGTGAAAAAGCAGCTGGTGAGACCCTGCTACCACCTTCACCCCAAATCCCACCTTCTCAGGCTGCTAAAAACTAGTTTGTGCCATAAATCCTAAAATACAGCTCCTCCCTGGAGGCCCCACACCCCTCCCATCCCACACATGTCCTGGTCACAGTGCCTTAGGGTCACCCAGTCTGCACTCTCTGTTACAGACCTGAGGACGCAGAGATGGAGAATCCAGACCTTTCCTCAGCACTCAGTTGTGTAATCAAAGCACCTGATTTGGTTTGAATCTCTGTGCTGTCTGCTTCCAGTTCTTCAGCCTTGTTTCTCTCTGCTAAGCTAAGAGGCTACTGCATCCCAAACTTTCTCTTTTTCCTTGTACAGGCAATGCTGTCCCACAGAAACAACCCTAAGTTGCCTTCTAACACCTATTTATCAACACACAAAGAGACTCAGTAGTCTTAAAGATGAAATAAAGCTGTAAACCTCACTAGCTGGTAGCTGTTTTTCCATAACCAGATTTTGCCTCTGTGGTTTTTTGCTGTTCAGGGCTGGCTTTGGACAGGTTACTCTTCTGAATGCAAACCTAATTCACCTCTCACTGCAAAAATACTGCATGGCCCTGAAATGGTAAATATGCCAGCTAGCTTTCTCAATTTAATTAACTTTTCCCCAAGGGCCTTGCTTAAATGGACTTCAAAGTTCAAAGGAAAAAAAAATTACATTTTAATAATACTCTTGACAAAAATGGGGAGAAAGTTTTCATTATTCAGTGTTGAAGTCACGGAAACTCCTGTGCCTAGTGGCTGTTTTGCCTTTTATAACATCAATAATTTAACACTTAATTGTTGTGCATTATTTGGTTAAAGCAGATTATGACTCTAACATTTGCATTTATTTTTCAGTAATGGTGAGATAGCTCTTCCTCAGTAAGAATATATTTGGACATTCATTTACCCTGCAAAACAAAATCACAGAGTAGCTCATCTCTAATGCTGCTATTTTACCACTGAGAAATGAAGCCTCTCTCTTCTGGTGTATGATGAGAAATGTCTGTTTATTACCAAGCCATTTTGATGACTTTTTCTGCAGAGCACTTTCAAACCATTTAAAACCCATATTTTTAGGGTAAACTCTGGCATTAACAACCCCATTATATTGTGTTTAAGCTAAGCGAAATTTCTTGGTGTATCTTCAAAGGGCAGGAGACATTTCTTAATGCCTTTCATTTATCAGAAGAAATTAAACCCCTTGGAGCAGTCTGGATGCAAAGGACAGCCCTGTCATCCCTCAGGACAGTGATGGCACCCTGTCACTTGTCACATCTTAGTGGTCTGCACAGGCTGCAAGGCTGGCACTGCTTTCCCTTTGAATTAAGGACCACACAGAGCCCACAGGCTTCATTTGAGACTGGTGAAGGGCAGGGTGAAAAACTGTTGAACCTTGAAACTTTTCCAGGACTGAGAGAATATCCACTATGAATCTGCAAACCCCAGGGGAGACTCCCTTGTGCTTCCCAGCTGCCCTGAAGTTGGTTTGCTCTGGGGACTTCTGCCCTCCCCTCTGCCCATCACACTGACCTGCTTTGATGGACAGCCCTGCACCAGGACAGTCCTCCCTGATCCTCTCAGCTCTTAAGATTACAGGTGAAAATCTCATCCACTGTTAACTGGGAGGGATTTCAGTGTTTTCACCTCAGAAGAATGAAGGCTTGATTGAACTTTTAAGAAATACCACCTGCAGTCCTGCAAAGTCTTGCGAAGGTGGGAACAACTGAATTCTCTCCCAATGCTTAGATCACCATCACAGCAGCACGAGTGATAGCAGAGATCTGAGAGGGAGAAAGGGTCTTTCAGGATTAGAAAGCAAAATGTGAACTCTGCTGGGATTAAGTGGCACAGAAAATTCACCTGCTGTTTTAAACCCAACAATCTTGTAACTTAGAGCAATCTTGAGAGCCTAATCAGAGCAAATCACTTTCAACTATTGATTTTAAGAAAAGGGGACTGTTATACCCATATACTTCCTTTACAAAGATGCAACAAAAAAAACAACACAGAGATTTCAGAGAAAGCAATTTTGCTGCTCAAATCTTATGGACCCTTTCTATATTCTGTCCTTTTGAACATACTCTGATTCGGAGAGGGAAGAAGTAGGGACCATGACCCAGGTGTACGGATGTGTAAATTAGAAAAAGTTAATAGCTTTGAAAAGTTTACAGGTTCAAGAGGAGCACCAGTTCTGTGACACATTTGATAAGGTTTGAATCTCTGAGCATTTGCACATGGAGCATAACATTTCCACGGCCACACTAACACAAATCTGTGTTTTGCAGAACTCCAATGAATTCAACTCTGACAGCAATTAGTCTCACCACCTTATCATACACTACAAAAAGTCAAGTCACACCGAATACAAAACTAAAGGTTGGATTTTCTGAGGTTCCTAATGCCTGCTCAGGCATCTGTGTAGATTTTTAAAAATGTGCATTAATGAGACTCCATGGAACACTGAAGCTACTGCAGAAAAATTGACTCCCTGAACTGCAGGTTATGATCCTACTGGGAATGAATTTGTTTGTGTGTTTTGGGTGGTAGGAACACTGCCTGCTCTCTGGAAATAAGCAGCCTGAGCAAACTGTGCTACTCACTGAGCTAGAAGATAACATTGCAGGTTGATTACGAGCATCCGCAATAAAAACTAGAAATCCTCAGGAACAATAAATACCCATAATACAACCTGAATCCCCTCCAGTGATAAGAATAAGCAATGACCTTTTGAGCACCTCACCTCAGAAATATGTGCAAGGTGGCAATCTGTCTGCGTGCAGCTGGGGGAGATGTGATTCACAGGGGCTCTGTGTCAGCCTGCGAGCTCCATTTTGGATGAGGATCTCTCCTGCTGTCTTTTTACCTCTGCAGAGTGATAATACCTGCAGAGGTGTCAGGAGACGATCTTGCCCCTGGCTCAGAGCTAACAAGGATCATTAAACTCTGATGAACATCCATTTAAATTGATCTTTCTTCGTCAAAAACCTGGCTTCTGTCCAAGGCAGCTGCTTCTGAGCGAGTGGCTACCCTGGTCGGAGGGGGCTGGGAAGGCAGGGTGAGACAAGCTAAAAGCACACAGGATGCCTGTGTCCAGGAGGCATTCCAAGGAAAAGGCAGTGCCATGGTGGTTGCAGCCAGCACAGGAGTGGTGCTCCCCAGACACTGCATGGCAGGAGCAAAGCTCAGCCTCTCCAAGGAAAAGGCCACTGCTCTGCAGCTCTCGGAGGGGGTGGGCTGCTAACAGGGAGATACGGGCTAGTAACAGGAGTTGCTGTGTTGGAGATGGAGAACTGGCAGACTTCCACAGCTCTGACCTCAGAGCAGTGCAGAAGCACCCACAGAAAGAGGGATTCCATCTGTGAAAGTCCATGGAAGGTGTTGCTGGGGGCCTTGTGGAGAGCGAATGCTCAAAGCTTGCTGTGCTTTTCCTGTGTCTGCTTGGTACTGACACTGTGGTCCCTGAACACTGGCATTCAACAGACCTCAGGGAAGTGCTACAAAGCAGCTCTGTTCAGATGGTCCAGCTCTGAAAACAGGAAATACTAAATAAGAATCCAGTAAGTCAGTTGGCTTTTCCCTGCATATTGGGTATCTATAAAAGTACTTGAATGTGTTTAGCAAAACATTTAATTAAGTGGAGCTGGCTGGTAATATTTACTCAGCTAATGCCTCTTTATTGGCAATTGCTTTCACTTGTACAATGGCCCTGTCTTTTGTTTTTAAAGGTCTGGGTTTTTGTCACCACAACTTGCTCTTAGAAAGAACCCAAAATCTTTTGAAAATGACTGGTGTTCCAAAACCTAGGGAAAAAATTACCTGCTTGCTAGATAGCCAGGGCTATTTTCCTGGTTGCAAAGAATACAAACTACCCTAGAATCATAGCCGGTCTATAATCTGCTGTACTTTATCTTGTATTTAAATGCTGTATTTTCACATCACTCTCACCTGGTCATTCATGGAGAAACACTCTACCATTCATTACTACCAACACAAATTACAGCTGCAAGTGGAACATTATCTAATTATTATTTTAGGGGAAGCAAAATAGTATAATAACCCCTTGAAATCCCAAAAAGGTGATTTGTGGGCAGATTTAAAGGGAGAAAATGCTTCAAGCTATCTATTATTAATGCTCAGCTACACTGACCTATGACAAATAATCTTAAGTCACACAAAGAGCACAGAAAGACCTGAAAGACCTGACCCAAATGTCATTGAAAAAGCTTACACTGGGTTTTAGTGGGATCTAGATCAAGCTCAGCACTAAATTAATTTCTGGGTTGTTATAATCTTTATACTTGACTGTCTTTCATGTTGTACCATATGGTTATCAAAACGCATTGCATTTCCATCTGGGTGTATGCATGAGCTGTACATTAACTCTCAGAACTGAATCCTCATTATGAGAAGAAAGAGGGTAATTTAATAGCTGAGGAGGTCTAAAGGTACAGATCCACCACGCAGTGAAATGTTCCCCTTGGTCTGTTCTATAAATTGTGTTTCTTGATTTTTCTCCTCATTTCACGTCTCGTACTACTGGATAGTGTTTACTCTGTGCCACTTTCCACCCTGTAGTATGGAAGGATAGTTTTGCTGAGAGAAAAAAGAAAAAAACAAAACCCCAAACCACAAAACCCCACATCAAGCCAAGGCACTCTCGTGTCCCTGTGACTGCCACAGGGTTTGGCTGGAGGCTGCAGAGCCCATGGAGGGGATTAGCACTTCCCCTTCCACAGGTACTCATTTGGGAAACTCTCATTTTCCTTTGGCAGAGTTTCCTGTTCAAATGGCACGCTCCTGTAAGAGGGAGGATCTGAGCTCACAAGCAAGATTTTGTTATGCTCTGGCTTCCCAAACAGGAGCTTAAAACATCAACAGAGCCTTTTTATATATGGAGTAAACAGAAGTGCTGTGAAGGAGCTCGCTGTCTGCTGTAGATTCATGAAGTGAGAATAGGCAGGATTTTCCAGCAGATAGGAAGTAATTCACTGCCTTCAAAGCTTCTGGCTCTGCAAAGATCAGAGATCCAGATGCCAGGCACCATTTTCTGCAAATACAATCTGGGAATTGTGGTAATGCAAGAAATCTTTCCATGCAGAAGTCAAGTTCTACTCTGGCAAACTCTGGAGCACATAATCCTCAGTGTTTTAGATTTTTCTGACTGAGGGTTGGAAGGGAAGAGAGAAAGCCTAAGATGTGCAATAAATTACATTTATTTATAATTCTGCTTTAGTTAGAACCTACTCAATTTATACCAAAAGCCCTTGGCTCAGAAACTCTGTGTACTTTGCATAATACACAAGTATTCCTAGAAAAATATAGTATACAAAAAAGTGGCCAATATTTTTTTTTAAGTGACTAATGATTTTTGAGTGTTTATACATAAATAACTTTAAAGGGAACAAAATTTTCATAACCCTTGAATAAACCTTTTCAGCTCTTCTTGAAGTAGATACCACACTGCACTGTGGAAATACCCTTAGAAATTTGGGGCAGCTTCCTCTTTTAAAATTCATTATTTTAAATTTATGAGCTTTTTCTCCTCCATGAGGACTGTCAAGATGCTGTCCCTATGTAACATAAGTCCCTTTGAGGTTTCTCAAATAGCTTACAAAGGCATGGCATTTTCTTAACATAATGTCCCAACCACTCTAATAAACAGCCAGGACTGGTTAAAAGCTTTGGGTTTTTTCCATTTTGCTTTGTTGTTTTTCTTAAGGAATAAAACCAAGTGGAAATGAAAAAAGGGTTCTGTAGAGAGCTGTTTGTGTCATTTTCCAAGTGGATCTTCTTTTGATAAAATTCCCTATTATATCTTTTAAGTTTCATCCTCCATTTTCTACATTTTACATTTTCATGTTAATTCATGCATTTACTGTTTTTTTCCACTCCATCTTCAGTTACTCTGCCCACTACTATTTTGCTCCTAAATATTCTTTTTCTGTTGGTCACTTGACTGTGCTGTTCCTGTGTCTCTGATATCTCCTCTTACCCCCTTTCCTTCCAACTTTTCTCCTTTCCAGACCTCGTAACTTAATTTCTTCTTCTACTGCTCAGGTGAGTTTTGACTTCCATCAACTTCCACTGCAATTCTTCCTCTTCTGCAGCCCCATCTAACCAATTATCTTCCCATATCATCCTCCCTCACAACTTCTCAAAGTAATCTTTAATTGATAAGGATTTCCATGCCCTCGTGTTCGTGACAATTCCAAAACAAGCCACCTTGCTCAGCCATTAGACCAGTCTGTCAGTGGTGTTCCATTATCAACTCACCCCATGTCATCCTCTTTGCTTTCTATCAGCTTTTCTTGGTGTGAACAGCCTGAATTTCCTCTTGATTTTTCTTTGCATCGCCATCCTCACTCCCAGTTACTTTGGCCTCCCCTTACTGCTCACAGTTTTACCCTTGCAGCCTGGCTCCTTACTCACCTTTCAGAATTCCCAACATACATCCCAGCACACGCGGGAATTAGAGTTTCAATATTCATATCAGGGGTAGCAAGCAGCCAGTACAAGATAAAAATAGGGCAGAAATTCAGGAGGTGACTTGTGAAGCATGCAGCTTTTAGCAATCAAGGGCAGTGGAATTTTAAGGCTGCTCTGCTCAACCAAAAGGCTGGAGGCATTTCCCGTGGGATGATAATTGAGGAACTAATGCTGTCTTGCCAACAGACTCTCTTTCCTCATCTCTGCCCCACAGACTTGATTTGGATATTATCCTTCCTCAATACCTTGAAATCAGGGCATACTAAGCACTTATTTTCCCTCTTGCTCAGGTTACAATTCCTCCTCCCTGGCTGCAGCAGGTGGTGATGCTGGAGGTGTGCACTGCTGCTCTCACAGGATCTTGTATTTGTCATCCAGCAGCAGCTGCTCAGTCACATTTATATTTCCCCCCCTCATTTTAAGTGCATAGCTAGCATAAGGCATTGCTGTCCTTGCACTCTGCCATCTGCATTTCCTCAGTTTTTGGTTTAATCCCGTCTTGCTGAATTTGCCATTGGCCTACGTCCTCCCAAACTCACACATAAATTTGTGGCACTTGCCACTGACACTTGCACAGAACAATTCCCATGTGAGAGGAGCATGTGGAGAGGGTAGGGACAGGCAAAGAGGAGTTTCTGTGTCTCATTTATCTTTTCTTCTACGTATGCATGTGGTGATGGGCTGCAGGTTCAGTGGCGTTGCTGTAGTTGCTGACTTGGCTCACCAAGAATGAAAGAGCAGAGGAACAAAAGAAGAACAGAGGAATAAAATAAATAAGGATGACACCTGAGGACAAATCTGTGGAATCACAAGTCTTTCTAAACCAATTTCTACAGATGTACTGCACTCTGGGAATAATTGGTTTAATTTTTCATTAACAGTTTGGAGCTCTCTCCTCCAAGTCCCTCATCAAGAGTTTCTCTGGGCTGCAGCCCTGATGAAAAAACACATTTTTCCTGAACACTGGAGGAGTTGCCCTTGCAAATCCCCTGCAGGAATTGAGTGAAGGGCTGGATTTGAGTGCCTGCACAGCTCAGAAAAGTTGACACAGCCAACAGGGAGAACAGTCAGAGTTGTCCTATGGTTGTGTGTAAGAGGGGCCCAGAGAGGCAGGTCCTACTTAAAGGAAGCAGCAAAAGGAATGGCAACAGCCATGCTGGAAGCATGACTAAAGCTGGGAAAGGTGTTACTGTGGTCCTCACTGTGTATACCTGAGCATCTATTTTATGTTGGCTTATCCATTCAAACATGGAGATGGATCTCCTTTGTTTGGTTGCTTTTTTCCTTGTATTTTGGTTTGGATAAATTAATTTCCCATACCAGTTTTGTAGAGAGAGGGGAAATTACATGAGTAAATTTAATAAATTGTGGCAGCTTAAGTAACCTGCTATGCCATGGAAAATTGTTCTTCCTTTGCTGAAAGTCTTAAGTATTTATTCATATGCTGTGTATATAGTCAGTATATATTCATACCCAGATTTTAAAACTGGAACAGAATTATCTGATATTCCCAGCAGGACAAAAGTTTTATACCTTTTACCTCTGCCAAGTCAACACAGCAGAAAGAGAAAGAGAGGGATTTTGCAGTGCCTTTCTCAGCTGTGAGGTCCATTAGCTTGATTTTAAAGTATCCCAATTTGATTAGAAGTGCTGGAAGTTGGGGAAAAATTGTCCTTGGACTAATAAACAGCAAATTTGATAAGAGAGTGCAACAGAAAGACACTTGCTGCACTGCCTCACAAATATAGCTCCAAGAGATGATATTATTTGTTTCAGCCTCCACAATAATATGTGAAATATGATTAATCTTTAGCTTCTCACGATGACACTGGGAGCCTGGACTGTCTGGAATAACTGAGCCTCTGAAGCCTGCATGTGAATTTATTTTTGCTTGACCCACTTGGGGTTTTTTGGGGGGGCATGGGAGGTGTGTTCTGGTTTGCTGCTTTTTTTATTCTTGAAAACATATTGATAAGAACATAACTTTTGGGACAGAAATATAAATTGTGCATCTTGGCTCAACAACTGCTGAGCCAGAAGACAGAGAAATCAGTGGGAGAACAGAGCATGGTCTCAGGGCACTATACAGCCCATAAATATTTTTTGACCTCCTTGCTTCTCCCTGCCTGCATGACTGCTGTGGAAATGAAAAGTGAAACCAGCCCGAAATACAACCCTTATATTTACATTTTTTGAAAATGTTCCAGCACTTGGTTCCATCTGTGCAAATCAAAACCCGTGGCTGAATAACATACAAAGCCTTATTAAAAAATACTAAGCAGAATTATATGGAAATTAGGGTTTCATTGTCTTTCATCTCATAAAGGCTAATAACGCTACAGAGGACAACCTCCTTATCAAAAATAGTTTCTAATACAAATTGCCTTTGACTATATTCACATTGTCACTTTTAATCAAGTAAATTGTCAGGCTACTGCACTTCTGCCATCTACATGACACAAAAATATAATGAAGAGGGAAGCGAGTACAAGTGCTTTCAGCTTTAACTGGCTGCCCACTTCATACCAATTACTACCTATTTAGTAAGCTTGCTCTTCTGTTCTTAGAAAAACACTAGAAATAAATGTATGAGTTCTTCTGAAGGAGACACCCTGCAGAAAAAAAGCTTATTCCACTTACCAAGAACATTTGTCTTTGTAATTACACCTACTTTTCTTACTCCTATGCAATTAGTAAATACAAGCTAAAAATAGCCACTTGACTGCCAATATGGTCCCTGACTGTTTCTCTATTATGTCACTTTTAGGTTAGTTCAATATTCCATTTGTTTGTAAGTTAACAGCTCTATTCAGGGTTTACTCCTGCAGGTGCATTTTCACTCAGAGCACATACTCCTGTCTCCACATGCAATTCCCACCAAACTCAGGTACAACCAGCTGTGCTGTGCCCTGCTCTCAGCATTCAGCTGCCATCCTGCAGCTCAGCCACACTCTGGCATGTTCCCTGGGCTTTCTCCCTGGGTGTATTGTTACATGTTCCTAAATACAGATGGAACTATTTCCACATTTTGTGTTTTTGGGGTTTTTTTTTCCCGTGGTGGTGTTATTGTCTCTTTTAAGGTCTGTGCAGAAACAGTAAGCATTTAAAAGCAGAATTTTGCCAGGGCAGATGATGCCCAGCAGTTCAGCTCAGCTGCCTGCTGTGGCTCAGGATGCCTTTCAGAGGCTGCACTGTCCAAACCTTCTCTCTGCAGATGTTGCTGTCACCACTTTGCACAGCACAGAGGACAGGAGCTCCCTGCAAAGCCAGAATGGAAAGAGTTCCACTTCCAGCCAAAAGGAGAAAGCACTGAGCACATTGCACCCCTACACAGCCCCTGGAGACACCCCAGTGTTTTCCCTCATGGCTGGTGGGTAGAAGCAGAGGGAAAGCCCACCACTTTTTGCTGTATTTGCTGCCCACAGGATCATCCTCAGACAGTGAACAGCAATGTCCTTCCACTGGGAGCAAAGGAGGTGGGTTGATTTACACAACTGTGAAATAGGAAACTCAGGAATAATGAGTCCAGATTTTCACTGGCACTGTTTAAAAGAGGAAGCAGTTCTGAGAGCAGTGGAGTTAAGGTTCTGGTTGCCAAGTGTGCATCCTCTGATATTTAGAAAAAGTGAACTTATCAACCATTTTCTCTTTTGTGAATTAACAGAGGTTCTTCCCTGGGGCCAGATGTCTATTTTCACAAAAGGTGCAAGAATTGGCACAATTCCACTTCCAAATGTAGGTGAAATATTTGGTTTAAATGTATTACTGAAGAACTGTGACAATGTGGATAAGCACATCTGAGAAGCTGGGCTAAAAAAAACGCCTAAGTACTAAAATGTTTCAAGTCATAAAAAGCATTTTTCTTTCTTATTCATTCTTCTTTGCTCAAAAGACAGGTTTCTGCCATCAGAACAAAATTATTTCAGCTGGAGAACAAATACTCTCAAATTTAAGCTTGTGCATAAAAAGCCTCAGAGCCTGATGGATTATTAGGCTGAGGAAAAGAGCAAAGCATAAAGGCAAAGAATGAGAACAAGAGTGTAAACTTGAGGAAATCAGGGAAAATTCTCACTTGGTTCTTATAGATCAGGGGTCTCATTCCCAGGTTTTGAATCTCAAGCCTAATTTTCAGAGATGTCTGCTAGAAGCTCCATCCATTTCTGACTTCTCAAAGCTGAGAGAAGCTGGCTTTAATCTAAAATTTTGCTTTTGAAATCAGGACACTGCCAGGTAATCCTGTTCTCTTTTACCTCCAGGAGTTTTTGCTAAGGGCAGAGAGCAGAAGACAAGAGGCCAAACAGCCCTTGAAATGTGAAGGAAAGATTCAACATTTACAGCCAGTGTCAGGAGGGTCTTGCAAAGGGCCTGGTTTATGAACCTTTAAATCAAATCTGGATGTCCATTTTAGCAATTTTTAGATACTTTACATGTGAACAAGTGGACTTAGAAGGAGCTAATGGAGAAACTTTCACTAAGAGTTGAACAGTGTCACTAGATGGCTTCTTGATCCAGTTGCAGGATCAAGACAGTAGGACAGGTCCACTGGAGATTTTGGACTGACCTGAAGCCAATAAAACCTTTCCACAAGATCTTTCATGTTCAGCCCAAAATGAAGCTTAATGTTTTTGGGGGGGATTTTTTATTTGACATTGTTTTACTTTCCTCTCAATATTTCCTCAAAAGGAAAGTTTCAAGGGCTTTGTTTTGAACTGAACCATCACTCATTCCTGTTTTCTTCTGGCTGAAACTTTTCTGTTTCATTCAGTACAAATCTGAGTATTGTTTCTGGCCACTCAGAACTGGTGTTTTGGGGGGCAAACTGATCTGCTTGGCTGTAGTTTTCTATCATGTGTGACTTTAGCCCCACAGAAAGCAGCACAAATCTGCGGGAAACCAAACCTCTGTGGGTGCCAGAGGCAGTGATCAGAGGACTGGTGACAGTCCTGCTCTTGCCACCAAGGAGTGCCAGTCCCACCAGCTGGTCCCTCAATGTCCAGCCACTCCTGTGGTGAGACAGGCTGGAGAAAAACAAGTTGCTAGATGTTAATCTGGCAGTAAAGAAGGGAACCTCTTGGCAAAATATTACTGATCAGAGAACACCATCCGCCTTTCAAAGGAGAAGAAAAGGGGAATTTCTTCCATACCTTCCAAAGGCAAACTTTCAAAGTTGGGTTTGCAAAGGTCACTTCACAAGCAGAGCTGCCATCCTTCTCCTGACAGCTCTGGTCATAAATTCAGAGCTCCAAAATGAGGAAATAAAAGTTTTGATTATATGCACTAAATTTCTATGATACTTTTCATCTCTTTCCTATCACTGGGAAATGTTTCCTGAAAACTACCTCGTAAAAATAGTGGTCCTATCAAGTCTGGTGTATTATCTCCAAGACATGCTGATTTGGCTCAATACTTTTTTGGTGACAGGGCCTGCAGCAACCCCCAGCCCAGTTCCAAGGCTCTGTCCTGCCTCAGATCACTCCACTGCCATGTCAAACAGCCAAGTTCTTCTCTAGCAGCTCATGTTCTTTTTATTTAGTGACCAGTTCTCAAGTAACAGCCCCTCTATCCCTGGAGGTACCCACAGTCAGAATCATCTCTTTCAGCACTTATCATGTTGAAGGCATCCACAAAAAGCTCTGACTACAGGACTTCCCACCATCTTCGTGTTCACCCTGAAGAGGTTTTTGTTGCCTTGTTAAGGTCATTAATTCTCCTGGCCCCCTTAACTTCTCTACCAAGGGCAGGTGTAGCTGCTTAACTGCCCTTCCTCACTCCTCAGCCTCCAGAGACCTCAGCCCAGGAAAATAAAGCACATTGGGCAACTGGGAAGAAAGATTTTTCCAGATCTCTGAGGAAGCAAATACGGGCATTGTTTACACACTCTGCTGCTCCTGTTGCTGCAGCAGTGACATCAGTTCTGGCCCCTGGAAAACCAGCTTTGAGCTTCAGCTTTTGGGCAAGTTCTTTAATTTGCCAGTGTCTCTGCTTGTTGACAGCTGAGTGGGGATAACTTTGCTTTTCCTACTCCCTTTCCATGCAGGTTTAGCTCCCTGGGACCATTGCACACAGGGATGCCTCAGCCAGGGGCAGCAACCCAGATGCTCCAGGAGCTCTTGCATCCCACTTCTGCAAAGCCAAGTGTTTAATCTCATATTCTCTATATAATAAACATTAAAATCTGCCTGGATGAAAGAGCTAGAAAGCACACAACAAAGAGGAATGACCATTTTCAAAACCCACAGTCCTAAAATTCCCTTTTATATTTAACCACCCCAATACTCAGGGATCTGAACCTTATCCCTTTCTGGGGAATAGTTTTATCAGCCAATAAATTTGAAAAAAAAGTTTTCAGCAACCAATACTAAATAGTAACTTAATTAGAATGGCAAAACATAGCTCCTATACAAAAAGGTATACACATGCACACCTCCACCTGTCACACATGTGAAGAATTTTCACACATGGCAATTGGGCATCAGTTCTGTTGCTTTTTATAGAACAAATAATTTTATCTATAGGTAACCAGCTTTGCTTATTGAGAAAATAGTCTGCAGAACTAAAACTGTGCATTAAAATACTATAAAATGAGAAACAAAGTATCAGTTTAATGGTTGGATTGCAGCATTTCTTTTTCTAACTGCAAGAATTTAGAACATTGTGAAGAAAGGACAAAAGAATGAAGCTAATATATCTAATATTCCTTTTCTTCAGGAAAAAAAATACTCCAGGACTAATTTTCTCAAATCCCAAAAGAGTGAAAGCTTCTTTTTCCCCCCACTCTTTCTCAATGCAATTTTCATTCTTTTGTTAAATTAGAAAGGCTTTAATTTCCTTTTTCATTACAGTTTGAGTTATAAACACAAGCAGAAGCTTCTGGGGATTTCACATTAAACAGAAAGGCACACAAACCATACATGGCAACCTCAGAGTGTCCCTGCTCACGAGAGGGGACAGCAGGGCAGTGGCAGGGCTTGGCCAGCGGCCCCAGCTCTGCTGCTGCTGCTCCTGCCCAGGGATCACTGGGCTCAGCATCCTTCATTTGCCATTCCCGGGCTGGCTAACAAGTGGCACTGTCTCCTTTTAATGCTGCCGTCCCCTGGGAGCCCTGCCTGCGGGATCCTCCCGATGCTGGTGCACTCCTGCAGCCCTGGGGGCTGGAATTCTGCCCGTGCTGAACTCTGGTTTCTGTCACTGCACCGAGTTCACAGCCCCGGGCCCTGTGCGGTGGGAAAGCTTCTCCTCGAGCACATTAAATTAGACCTTTTCACCCCAAATGTTTCTAAAGCCTTGAAACCAGGTCTGGAGCTCCCAGGATTTTTTTTGCCTGATTATTACTGCTGGCTGTAATAGTGGGTCTGACCCTCATCATATAAAAACTCGCATTGTTTTTGTATTACACCCCCCCCCAAAAAAAAAAAAAGAAAACAAAAGGAAAAAAAAAGCCCAAAACAACATTAGGAGTAACAGCAGAAATGTGCTGACGTTTTCAGGGGCAGAGC
>VYXF01005663.1:768092-818712 GCA_013397295.1 Polioptila caerulea
AAAAAAAGAAAAAAAAAAAGCCCAAAACAACATTAGGAGTAACAGCAGAAATGTGCTTTTCAGGGGCAAAGCCACCAGCTTTCTCTTGAGTTAGGTTTCTGCCCCAGGTCAAACCTTCAGTATTTGTCTTGTGGGCACTTTCAACAAAGGAGAGGTGCCCAGGGTGCTCTGAGCCCTGTCCAGTCTGCCCCTGAGCATTGCCAGGGGTGGCAGCCACAGCTTCTGTGGGCTCACAGGAAGGTGGAGGAAAGCTCCCTAAGCATTTTCATCAGTGCCCACATCTGCCCTCNCTGAAAGACTTTAATAAAAACATCTGACTCCAATTTATAGTAATTACATAAGGACCAGGGATTGGAGGAGAAGCTGGCCACCTCTCCCATCACACTGGTCAAGACAAATGTCAATCAGTCACTTTCCACTCCCAAGAGAAGGAATTTCCAGCGACCTTGTCTTAACATAAACAACTTCTAATAATAGGATCTATTTGTGAGAAAGTGAACTAAGAACTACTAAACATCGAGTTAGAAAATTCACTAGAAAACCTGAAAGAATCAGGGCGACACAGGAGAGGTGGAGGAAAGCTCCCTAAGCATTTTCATCAGTGCCCACATCTGCCCTCTCTGAGAGGTCCCACAATTCACATCACACTTTTATAAATATTGCCAAGACAAAACCCCTTTCTTAGCACCAGAACACTCATACTTTCCAATATTCTTTCTGTATTTGCAAGATCAATTTGTTCTCTGCTGTCTCCATTCAGCTGCCAGAAAGGTCATCTTAGTATGAAGCATGCCAAATAACAGAGAATATTTTGGGGGAGAAAACCAATGTGACTATAGAAATAGTCATGTGTGTTTGCCCTTCTTGAGCCCTTTAACTCACAAAAATCTAATCAGAGAAGGCTTAATGTACAGCATGCATAAGGATGCCAAAACTTCTAACAAAATATATGCAGTACCATTTTCTTCATGCTTCATTAATAAGGAACAAAATGTCTCTAGACTTTCTGTAACATATGCACAGAGTGATTTCAAACCAGACTGAAATTCTTTCCAAATGAGGGTTATAATATACTCAAGAAATAACAATGCTTTTTTTTTTATTGCTTTGCTTGTGAAGTTGTTTCCATGTTCTATGAGGACAAAGTTATTTGTCATTTTTGCAAAATATAACTTGTTACTTTGATGGTTTTTAGGACCTTTCTATTTCAGCTATCGATTCAAGGTTGAGTGTAGCCTACAGCACAGCTGAGCTTGGGGAATTGGAGTGCAAGAGCAAAACTTGGATTTTTCTACAGAAATTATATCTTTTCATACAAATTAGAGACACAGGAAAACAAAGTTTTGATTCATCTTCTAAATCATATATAAAGCATAGGGCTTTGTGCTGTCAGATCACAGGGAAGCAAAAGGAGTTTCGAGCTCTTCCTCATTTGCTTATCTTGCTCAGACTGCAAACAGAAGAATTTATTCCTTGGATAGATTCTGGAACAAAGAGCCTCCAAAGAAACAAATGCAACCTTTAAGATTTCTGCCAAGGACTGTAGCAAAAAACCCAATGCCAAGTCCTATTTTGTCTTCTGAGGCAAAGATGCCTCTCTCTTCCCCAGCTCTCTGCATTGTAGGCAGGGCTGGAGCAGTTTGGGGAAAAAAGTCTGCCCTGATGATGATAAATAGGACAAGGGTATCTGCAGCACCAAAGAATTTCCCTTCTCATATCCACTTCCAGAGGGAATCAGATAGAGGCACTTCCCTGTGGGATCTTTCCCTGCACATGGTCCTTCCCTGTGTAGGCAAAGGGAATCAAAGTGATCTCGTGGGTAAAGAATATTTGATAGTAAGGCAATGTGGGGGAGAATATTTGCCCAGGAGATTTAAAAAATATATTCAACTGCCTGTGAATATGTGTGTATGGTCCTACAGTGAGGTGTTAAATTGCATTATAACTATTGAGACATCAACATTTACCAATGTTTGTGACTCAAATATAAGCACAGAGTGCAAAACTGTGAAACTATTCAGAGTCATCAGGGTATGGATCTGTAAGCAGAGGTTTGTATATCATTTGATAGCTATTTATTTCTTGTTAATGTTTATGTAATGTCATGATGTTTATGATGGCCTGACTTTCCATGTGAGGGGGTTCATTTCTGATGGGTAACTGGCATCAAATCACTGTTTTGCAAATACAGAATATTTTCATATTTGGCTGGTGAAACAAAAAGACTTCCTAGTGTGAGTATGCTATTAAAATGCTAATAGACCCTATTTGAGAGAGCTTACTCAGACCTCAGCAGGAAACATATACAACATTTACAAAGATTTAGATATGTGTTTTTAACATAAAAGGGTCTCCTTTTCCATGGAACTGTAAGAAACTTTAGACAAGAGTGAGGATAAAGTGATAAGCCTCAGGCAAATGAAGAAGAAAGAAAAATATATGGATATATATAGTGAACTTAATTATGGTGAAATACAGATATAATTGTGAGCTTGAAGTATGTGCATATGATGTGAGAGCAACCTTTTTATATTTGATATGCTAAGATTGCTGACTTCAACTTCTTTTTTTCTCCCCCCAAGTTACTTTTGGCTATTTCTGCAGATCAGCCCTCCGAATTATCGCATGCCAAGGAATTGCTCAGGTGCTGGTGGGGATTTTTTCCATGACCTGCCACACTCTGCATGAGAGCAGGCAAAGGCACAAAGGAATGTTCTTGCTCTATATTGCACTCTGAGTGATGAGTAGCACCTTCCAGACACCAGGACGTGTGTCAGAACTGCTGGGAGCTGCAACACAAAGCCCAGAATGTGAAAATAAAGAGGAAAATCTTGTACCACTCTGTCCCTGGTGAATTGAGGAGCAGAGCTGGCAGTGGCTTCAGCAAGGCTGACTGGGTTTGCTCTGTATCGAATTATTGAACTGAATCGAAGCTGCAGGGTCAGAGCAAGCAGAGAATTTGAGAAGCCTATGAAAACAGAGCCCAGATTTGCTGGAGAGCTGTAACCTTCCAGAAATGTAATTAAACAAACAGGCAAGGAGTGTTTGGGATTGAAATCTCTGTTTAAACATCCGCTGTTGCTTTATTGGAATATCAGAGTGGAAGATAGAGTTCACATGTTGGAAAGGCCAGAAGACTCTTTTGTCCTCTTTTTGTCTTTTATTTTTTTGTGTAGTCTCCCACTGAAACTGAATGTTGAGTAAACATGACATTAATGTCTGATGGTCAGTTGGGTGACACGATTTGAATTCTTGCATTAGGAAACAAATTGCTCATCAAAACCAAATTCTTTTAGTCTGGCTCAATACAAATAAAACACACAAACTAAACTCACTGACAAATGGCCTGGATATTCAAAGTTATCTGTGTTTCAGAAATCATCTAATAAGCAATTTGGATTACTTATTTTTTTTAGTTTTGGCTCCACTTTAACCCTGAAATGAATGTACATAAATTAGTTTATGCAAATGCCATTACAATTCACTGCCATCAGCTTAACACATTTCCTCCAAATGGTTGAATTCCCTTCCATGGTAGGGAATGTGCAAGGCTTAAGACTTCTCCCAGTCACTTAAAAAAACAATAAATGGAAGAGAAAATGAGAGATTATTTAGCTTATGGATTTGTTTTGCTTTCCTAAAACAAAATAATTCTGGATTCTACTTACTGGAAATCTGCTTGGTTAAGAAATATTTAAATGAAAGCAGCACAGGACTGTTTTGCTTTGTTGGCCTTTTGTTGTCTAGGATTTTTGGAAAGGTTTACAGTGGAATTAAAAACAAAATGGAACAGTGGGTTAGCATTTTGCAGAACCCCTCAGAAGAGCAAGACATCCTGATTAAGAAGGCTAACCACAAACCCAAAGTCTATCAGGAACTTTATGATGAGCAGTTGGCTGCTAGAGAATACAAGCTGGCCATAAAAATCTCTTTTTCTTGGTACAGATTGGTAATGAGAAATTTTTGTGAGAAATGTCTTCCCACATAACCACCCCCTGAGGGACTCCGATGGCTGCAGACCTGGGCCCTCAGTCCCAAGCTTAGACCAAGAGGAACAAAGCACTCCAGGGAACTCATCAAACATCCACCCCACCCTTGGAGGTACCAGGCTCCTCCTGGGAGCACACCAAGCCAGGTCCCAGATACTGAATTTGGAAAAGGGGGAGAGCAGCCCTGTGAATCCAAACTGGAGGTCAGGAATGGGAAAGCCCAAATCTGACATCAGGACTGGCTCAGAGCAGAGCTCCAGATGATTTCCCTGGTGCAGATCTACAGGCCAAGCCCAGCCTGGCCATGCCCACAAACTTCCCCAGCCCTTATGATCATCACAACTCTTTGCTAAACTGGTGGCCAGGTGTCCATCCCATGATCTCCATCCCTTATCTTGACACCATCTCCATATATTCTTTATTCTTCCTGCCCTTTTGCTGTGACTATATATCTTTAGGGGGAAATATAACAATAACAATAATAATAATAATAATGATAATAATAATAATAGCATATTTCTCTTTGGCCCCTCAGAGATGGACATAATAGAGCCCTGATTTTGCCTGAGGCCTTCAGGCAAATGCTCCTTTAATGTCAGTATCTCTTAGAAAATACACAACAAATAGACCACAGAGAAACTAATTTTCTGCTTTCTCTCTGTTTAAATATACTGCCAATTCAACAGACAGGATCCTTTCATCATCTAAATGTCTCTCCCATGCACGGTGTTCCAACGATTAAAGGCAGGAAAAAGCTGAAGTAGGGCAGTAGTTTCAGCAACTGCAGTTTGTGCTCTCAGTAAGCCCAGCCAGTGGTTCTGGAAATCAAAGCAAATGGCTACAAAATTTTCCCACAGCCTGGAAATCCCAGCTTCAGAGATTCAGATGTGTCTGCTGCTGCCTGGCATGGCCAGGTCATACATGTGTGTTATGAAAAATTTGTCAGTCTGAATGACAGAAAATAGAATTATTTCCCCCTTCTGCACATTTAGTTTATCAAATGAGTTCATGCACTTAAATAACCTACTGGTAAAAGCCACACATGGATCTGAGTAGGATCAACAGGTTTGGTGACTTTTTTAAAAGCTCTATGTTATACTGATCCAACAGCATGATGAAGATACCCATTTCACCTCTATCCCAATACCTTGAATATTATGTTTTCAATTATTGCAATACTGAACACAGAAAATATGAAGCACATCATATTAGCCAGGAGGCATTGCCCTAATTCAGATATCTGTTCTATAAAGAAAATCACTTAAGAAATAGATCCAATTAATTGTGTTACTAAGATGTCAGTACAATCTGCTACATACATGTAGCAAAGGTGAATAAGTCTCAGTTTGTACCTTCTGGGCTTTTCTGGAATGTGTAGAATTACAGCAATAATATCTGCTGTTTAAAGAATATGTGAAAATCTACTTTGACACACTCTGGGTAGCTGGGAGTTAAACACACAGAAGAGGATAAGTAGTGGGTGGGAGTTTCACATGAGTGGTAAATAACAGAAGTGTAGTGATTTGCAGTCTTTTAACAATCAGAGGACAGATTATTGACTTGCATAAGAGATGGCAAGGGAAAAGGAGGAGAATGAGCCTAATACTGCAAGACACAATCAGTTAAGAGCTGGTTTAGTAAAATAATCCTGACTGCTTGTAGATAAGTTACCCTCCTCATTGCATCCAAATGACAATTAAAAAAAAAAAGCTCATTCCAGTGCTGCCTTTGTGTAAATGCAATTCTTGTAAATGCCTTTTTTTCTCTTTGGAACACAGGCTACCAGACAAGTCGAAAACGAGATAAGCTTCCAGTGGGATCCAGATGCTGCCTAGAAGATGTCACAGTTGTGAGTAGCACACAAACAACCCATCACTTGGTGCTGCTGAGACCCAGATGGATCTGCTATCCTTGTGTTCATCCTGAGGAAAAGCTGAGAGAAACTGGCCCTAACCCCTGCTCAGAAATGTGGGAAAACCAAGGGCACAGCCTGGGTTCTCTCAGTGCAATAATACCTCACAAACTACTTTAAATTCACTGTTTTGAAAACAGCTTGGATTTGAGCTTTTTTCCTTTTTTTTCTTTTGAGTTTCCAGTTCATAATGGTATTGTCCTTTGGAAGAGAATTTGCTTTTTATATATATCCTTTCACACATTCTTGATTCAAGAAACACATAGTACGAGAAAACAAACATCTCCATCATCACTGGCCCCAGTTTACCTGAATCAGTATTATGTGTCACTCGTAGGTGCTGCATGGGTCAGAGAAAAAGCCATTTGCTAGCACAGTACAGCTTAATCCTCATTTCATAAAGGAATAGGGAGGCTCCTTCAAACCACACCAGATAAATTATGTACTTGAGACAAGAACTGTGTCATTTTCTTCTTGTGTTAAAAGCAATTTTCATGTGGCCTACTCTTTCTAGTAGGGTCCAGATGTCTTCAGTCCTTTCCTAAGCAGGAATAAAACAAACCCACTGGTTTCAGTGAATTGTTTTTTTCAGGCAGTTCACTGGTGACCTGCTCTGTTGTCACACAGAGTGAAATCTCAGATCCCCTACACATCTTCCAGGTTATATGCATGCACACATATACATTCATATGGATTTATAGGGAACAATTTCAGTTTGAGCTGCAAAAGAAAAATGCTAACTTTAAACAATTACTGTTTTTGTTAACGTATTTTGCTCTATGGGAATTTATTACTTTTTTTTTTTTTTTAAACTGCAGTTAGTGGTTTCTAGATGAAATCATAACAACCACTAATCACTGCCAACCAGGTTGTCTTCACAAAGCAAAATAAAAGCTTCAGAATACATATGAGCTTCTGGGCTACAGTGTTTACAGAGCCTCCAGGATTTTGATCTGTGAACGTCCCTAACGTACCAAATGTTGAAAATCCAAAACAACTGCCAAAACTCACATTTGGCCGTGATTATTTCCTTGTTTATCATGGTTAGCATTCCCCAGATAAGAGATAATGTTGCAAGTTCAATAACCACAGAAAGTTGTGTAGACATATTTAAAGAGGAATGTAACTATTATTTTTTAGTGTAAAACTTGGTAGATTATAATTGAACAATGCACAGCAATGTTCAGGTCTCCCTTGTGAAAAAATCTAGGTAACAAGAATAGATTAAAAAAATATTTAATTAACTAAGAAAATGTTTCTGCCAAATCTGCATTTGTCTTTCATCTACTAAAACTCCTTTTTTTATCAGCTTTTTCTGCTGCTTTTTTTGTGTTGCTGTACAACAATATCCGAAATTCCACCAGAAGGTCATTCTGCTGTGCAGTCACAAAGATCTGTGATGGAAGTTTCTTATCCCTTTGCCCCAAAATCTAGGTTATAGATATAAAAATAGCAATTATTGTATTGCTGTTTCGAGTTACCCTGTGAAGACACAAACTTGGAACTTACTGTCACGAGCCCTCATTAGGCTGAAGAGCAGCTTCTAACAGATTACTCAACAAGAATTTGCAGAGATAAGCACAAATTTTTTTTGGTTTTTTTTTTAAAGGAAAAAAAACTCAACCAGCATCCTTCACACCAAGACCACACTGCTGGGAATACAAAGGAAATTACGAAGCAAGGACAGAGTCATGAGGGTCTATTGCAAGGCTTTTTCTCCTTTAAACCATTTTTCCCAAGCCCTTGCTAGCTCTTGGATGGATTAGATGGTTGATTGCTCTACACAAAGAGAGCAATCTCCAGGTTCATGGAGAGCCTTATTGTTCCCCATCACTCTTGGCAGGGCGCATCTGGCACGTCTGCTCTGGGTAGCACGAAATAAACAGGTGAATCAGGCATGTGAAAAGCTAATATTCTGCTGTTTTGACAGTATAATTGTCTCTAATAATAAAGGAAAGCAGCTGCTTCAAAGAGCCTTTCACTTAGAAAGTGTTTGGATCCTTATACTTTGACTTTTATGTGGTTTATGGTTCTGGGAAATGGTAACATCTCATTTTATGAATGACAGACAGATGGGAGTTTGCTGCAAGGTTTATTGATAGTAAAGCACATAATATCATTCAAGATACTTAACTGCAAGAAATACTGGAGATAACAAAATACTGCCTTCTCTCACTTTTTAAGGCTCCTGTTATTTATTTTCAAGGGCTCCAAGTTTTCTTTTTTTTTTGGCAAGTTTTCAGTACAATCACCTGGTAAGTCTAAAACTTCATGGTCCTTTGTCTAAGTGCACAGGGAGAGAGGAGCAGCTGTTTTAATTAATTAATTGAAAGCCAGAAGAGATGTAGTCCAAATTTCAGAATAAGGTCTATTTGCAGTGGAGCCATGTGCCATCCATCTCCTTCTCTCCCTGTCTCCCTCCCACGCCCCACATTCATCTAATTGGATTTTCATGTCCAAATCCCATTCTCTTAATCAAAAGGCAAAGAAAATCAATCTTTTGGTTTCCCAAAATTTGAGCAAAGCATTTAGTTCAAAAGCACTGAGAGACTTACTCTGTCAGACCCAGATTACTAAACTGGTTAACCCTTGTCACTTAAACCATGGTAATCATCCATGAAATCTGCTGCTCTAAAGTTGCTCTTTGTTATTTTAGGAAAGGTTTTATTTTTCCAAGCCTTTGCAAAAATCCATGAAAATTATTAGGGACAAATGGACTGGAGCTTTTTTAGTTGTTTTTTTTATACTATTTGTTATCAAAACACAACATTCTGGAAGCAGATACTTCAAACATTTGGTGGTATTATGCAACATTTGACCTGGAAAGAAAAGCATCTGAAATGCATTTTCATGAATTGCTAGATATTTACTCTGACGCACTAAATCCTTGAAAAGAGAAATTCAACTCTGCTCTCTGTCTTTCTTTGTAGAGATTTATGTCTCAGGACACAGAGCAAGGGCTGGGTGCTTCATGCATTGCCTTTTCTGGGCTGCAGACTTCCAGCAGTGCAGAGATGCTGCACCTCTGTTCCAGGGCCCTCCAGAGTGATGCAGGAGATGTGCACAGCTGGGCCCTGCCATTTCCAGGCAGGAAACTCTGGGATGATAATTGAAATCCCAACCCTCAGCTGCCAGCCCAGCTTTCTGAGCCTGGGAGTCTGGAGTCTGGAGGGTCCCCAAATCCATCAGCCACAAGAAAAGCTACAAGTGCAGAACGAATCTTGCTCAGTTTTGTGCTGAGCAAAGGAGGAGAAGGGCTGCTACTCCCTGTTTATCCACTGCAGCTTCTCCTTGCCCCATGCCCTCTGTTCTGCTAGGCAGGATGTTCAGTGCAGTGTTTACCCCATAGCTGAGGTGGCTTGAAAGAATGAATTTTTAAAGCAAAGCTTTAGGCTGCTGGACACACTTTTTCATGGGGATGCTTCCCTATGCCTCCTATTTGACATAACAAATAAGAGTTGGCACAAGGCAGGCATCAAAAAAAAAACAAACAGGGAGAAAATAAAGTGGCTTTAAGACACAATTCACCAGGCCTGCTGAATTCTGTGATAGCTGAAAAATAGCTCCATTTTACAATTCCTCTGCTGCATTAAAAATCTGCATATCCATACTGTGAGATATATCCATGCTGAAAAGGAAATAATGAGAGATTGTGCTATCCCCAGTGATGCTTAGTCAAAACAGTATATTGAATTTTAATATCAGCGATTTCATGAGAACTATTCCACAGGAAAATAATCAGGCATATATACCATTGATGTTTTACTGAAATGTGTACTAGCAGCATGGAAAGCACGTTTTAATTTCCCCTTTCAGTTTTATGTGGAAAGAAACAAGCTTCTTTTCTGCTCATCCAAATCTATGAATATTCAAGTTGCTTAACTGAAAATGCTTAGAAGGAACAGCAGCAAAGAAAATTATATTGTATAGGTCTTTTAACAGGAGGGCTTGGAAGAATGCAAAGTTATATTTTCAACATTTTACCAGCACCTAATTTAGAGAGAAGTGTTTGTCTGCAACAGTGTCAGTGCTTCTGTTCTTCTCAAAAGGGACAGAGTCAGAAGCATAAACAGTGAAAGCTGCAATTTCCCTTGTTTCCTGCCATCAGCATACAGCATGAGCTCTGTCCCACGCTCTCCCATTATTATGCAGGTAGGAATTTGAAAACTGCACGATTCAAAGAATACAAGCAAAGTGGGCACAGAAACAATCCAACTCGGGGACTGCAGTTAGCTGCAGATTGCAGATCTTTGGTGAAACCTCTACAGTGAGTGCCCTCTGCAGCCCTGCAAACTTCTCACTGTTGCTCAAACAAGGGCCTCCAGGAGAAAAAATGGAAAAAAACCCTGGAATTATACCTTTATATGGTTATTATATAACAGGATCCCCTTGCAACTGAGACCCACTGGTATTGCTGATCCTAGATTCTCCCTAGTTAGGGTCTGAGGGAGCCCTGCTTTCCTTTGGAGGTCTCTCTCTGACTCACCCTGAGGCTCTACTGCCATCTGAGAAATTAAGAAAATACACTCTTTGCACATATTTATTGGGTTGCTTTCCAACAGTGGATGCCCACATGCTGCCCTTCTCAGTTTTCTCACTGAAAGAACATCCCAAAAGGAAGATCCCTCTGACATTCACTCCCTCTTGAAGGAGTGGCCACCTGATGTTCCACCTCCCCAGTGCTGACCCCAAATCAGGGCAGGGCTTCACTGAACTGGGCTGGAGACTCCTTTTTGTGTCTCCATCTAGATCCAGCTGCAGACATGCTAACCAGGAAGCTCTGGGTCATGAAAAGCACTTTTATCCTTATCTGTCCCACAAGAAAGAGTTTTTAAAGACACCACAGTGGTCCCGACTTGTCCTCCCCAACTCTGGAGAGGTCCCTGCTCACTGGAGAGAAGCCTCCAACCAAGACCCATCCAAGGAATTTAGAGCTCCTTGTCTCAGATTTTTCTGTGGGTTGTAGGACACTCTGCTGGAGGCAAAGCAAAGAATATTTGAAAAAGAAACAGAAGGAAGATGTGGATGGTTTATGTCTCATGATAGACACATAAAGTAGCTGTATCAGCTGTCAGTGTTGACTGCTGGTTGCAGTTCAACGTTACAAGATAAATTCCCAGCTGAGAAAACACAACTTGAACCCCAAACAATTGTTTCACAATAATATTTGCTGTAAAGTCACTGCATAGCTTTGGGAACCCTGTAAAATTCCTCCAGGGAAGAATTTCCCTCATGCTGCAGCAAAGCCAGTGTTCCTACCAGCATTTATCACACACCTAGCAGCTTTATAACCTTTTAAAATGTGCAATAGCTGGGTTTTTGACAAACTTCCTGAACTTTTACAGGAGACATGCAATGTTTCCCATCCACTATGCAAATCCAGATTGCAAAATAGCTTCTCCAGGAATTGCCTGAATAAATCCAGCAAAGCAAGTTGGGAAGCACTTAAAGCCAACAGACTTGGTCAATAAGGACGGGGTTGGTCTAATCCATGAGGTAATTAAAGACATAATAGGAGATTTGAACACTTATTTATACAGTTAAGTTATGAATTCCTCAGTGGGGAGGTGTGGGGTTGCACCTGGAGAAGGAAAATTGAGCAGAGATGCAAAACCTTTGGTGCATTTGATTGCTTCTCACAGAATATCTCTATTAAACTCTGGCAGACAGGTCAGCAGATTGTCTTGTTGTTTTGGCCTCTGCATGTGGCAAACTTGGGGGCTCCTGTGCTCAGGACAGAGCCAACACTCATGGGAACAGAGCTGGAACAGCAGATGGAAATATTTCCGAAGCAAGGGAAGCAGGACATGCAACAACTTGCTGTACTGGAAAATGCAGCTTAGCATAAAGACCAACAGAAATTGAAAAGCCTCATCTGAACTGGAGCCAGTAGCTCACGGATCTTCCTCTTTGGCAGCTTCTCTGCATACATCAGAGTGGGAAAACATTAATTATACCACAGCAATCCATGTCTTCCAAAAGACAAAGTCTGTGCTGTTTTCCCATGCTACCGACAGCCATCCCCCCTGTCCTGCAGGCATTGCTGTATCCAAAAACACATCCTGCTTTTCCTGATGGAGTCATCAACCTCACATGCAGCACAGCCTGTTGAGAAAGGAGACAATGCAGACCTCTGCTTAATCTTCTGACTCCCACCAGGTCCTCTTCACCTCCAGCCTCTGACCCCAACCCTGAGATGAAAGAAGGGGATATCCTCTCCCAGGTTTGTTCCAGACTCTGTATGAGCCTCATGGCTTTGCAAGATGAATTGAGCACTTCAGGCTCTGAAGATGTGAAAGCAGACCCTACTGCAAATATTATTCAGAGTTCAGTGATCCATGTCCTCCTAAGGGACATCATCTTTCTGCTCCTGCCAGCATCACCCCTGACAATTTCTCTATCAAAATTTCCTCCAAGCAGTTATTCAACTGGAAAAAAAATCCAGGTAAAATGGAAATCTTAAAAGCCACCATATCGACTGTTGATAGACTTTATCATCTAACCTTGAGCCACTGGAAAAGAAGTAGGAGGGGAAAAGACGAGTTCAAATGATCTGAGTTGGAAATAGAGCTAGTTATCCATATCCTGACTGAAATACATTCATGGGACTCCTGGAAAAGATGTATTTTTAAAATGTAATATGCAAAGGCAAATGTAAAGTGTTGGTGGCTTGCAAACATGTCTAAAGTGTGAAAGACGAAAGACTCAGGGACACATCCATTCAGCTGTCCAACAATTTCAGGGGCTGCTGTCTACAGAATGAGCCGTGATGAACCCAGGCATAAATGAGATTCAAAAACTGACAGCTGTGAATAAGTCTTCCCTTAAACTAAAAATTCACAGAGTAACCTGCATTCAAAACTGAGCACCTCTTGCTGGCTCTCTCCTCCAAACACATCCAGTCTTATTTCTGTTTAGTAGGAAGATTTGTGTCAATTTTGCATTTTACATAAACAACATCTGCCTGGTCATAAGATGCACTGGCACAAACGATCTCAAATGTTTACGTCCACAAACTGTTCTATAAGAACTTAATATATTTGCCTTGTTTTTCATCAGTCTTGACCTGTTTTACAGGGGCATAAATCAGAACAAATTACATTTAGGTGGTAGTAAAACCAGAACAATTTCAGTGGACATTAACTTTTAAGGCTTTTGCAGCTGACAATGGGGAAGAATGCACAGGAACAACTTTACCTCTAAGACACCTCATACAACACTGCTGCAGCTTTCAATTGGTGCACAGACACAGAAAGAAGAAATTAAATACGAGGGATATTTCAATTTCACAGGAACTCACTTATTGTTTCAAATGCAGCTTAAATATCTCTGTGTAAAAACAGACCAAGACATTCCTCAGATGAAGACTCACATTTGCAGTTTTCATTGACAAGTTGGGAGATTTTTTGCTCTCATCCTGGTCCCACATTTTGATGGTTTTAAAAGGTTGCCCCATTACCAAGGTTGAGCATCCCCTATCTTACAAATGCAGCATTTGTTGCAGTAAAAACTTTTAATTTGCAAAAAAAAAAAATTGATTAATTCAAAAGAAATAGAGAAAAAAATATTAATGGAGTTGATGAAAACTATAAAGGAAATTATTATTAGCTGCTTCTGGGAAAGAAAGTACTGCAATGCTATTCTGATACTTGTTTCTAGGAATCAAAAATCCTTTCAGTAAATTGTATCAACCAAGTACCAAACTATGGATTGATCTCTCTACCTCAGCATACCCAATCTTGACAATCTGCTGAGGCCTTTTCCGCCAGTCTTTGATTGCATTCCCAACACTATTTTTGAGGCTTATTGTACAATGGCGCTTGAACATTCACTGTTGCTGAAACTCCCATAAAATGACAGTATAGCCTTGGAGGATTCAATGGTATCTGCAGTGTTCTGAAATATGCGTGGCCAAAACTCATTCTTTACATGGTATTGAGGCTGAAACAGATAGCACAACACACTGTGCAAATATAAAAATTAATTATTGAAATAATTAAGTGGTTTGTCTGCAGTCACACAGAATTTTTTGTTTGAGCTGTTCCTACACCTTAGGAAGAGTCCAAGGAAAGAAATCAGTCAGTGTTTCTGTACCCAAAGGTGTGATGAAGTGACAACTCACTGCATGCCACTATTTTCCTCCATTTCCCATTTCTTGCCAAAGGCATGTGGCAGTGCAGGGCAGAGATTTGTGAGCTGTGCCCTGCAGGCTGCAAGGCAAAGGATGAACGCAGGCTGGAGAGCAGAGGGCAAAATGGGCAGAAATAGGGGCAAGATTTTGTTTAAAGCTTTGCAAGAGGCCTGGAAACAAGGTTTAAATGTGCTGAGGGAGAGGGTGGTGTAGCATGGGCTGAAGGAAAAGACAAATCTGACAAAGACCTTTAAAAAATCAGGGTGCAGGATTAGATACTGAGAGGAGCATGAAGAAATTTATGATGCTAAAATCACATAGAGCATGAAGGAGGAGTAATGTTGAAACACACAGCAATATTTTGCACACTTTATTTATTAAAAATCCGCTCTCAGAAAGAACTATCTGCCTTCACAGCAACTGCTCTTCTCCAGAGAACAAATATAGTCTATTAGTTTTCCTTTATATATCCTGCATTGTTGCAATATTGAGCAATGCTTGAATCTAATTCTTCTGACACGGTTATGAAAAATATAATTTTTAAACCTTAAAATATTTACACATCTAGTGAGACTTACACAATTAGAGCCTGAATCAATTTGTCATTTATATGTGGTATACAACGAAACATTTGTTAAATTCAATCAGCTAAAATAAAAGCAGTAATAAAGCATCACCAGACAAGAGGAGCCCATTTTTGCCTGCATCCAGCTGTTTGTTTATTTATGTATGCCTCTGCTTAATAAATTTTCACCAGCCTTGCAAATATGCACATTTTAATGACAATTTCAGAGAGGAAAGGGGTGGAATTGGGGTGAGGAGGACACAAGTTTTCTTCTCAGCCAGGAACATAGAGTACTTCAGTTTCCATCTTTTTATTGTAGACTTGGTTATGGTAACATTTGACTGCTGAAATACCCTTTTTGTACTTGCACACTCACCTGGAAACCCATTACAAGGAGCATTTTACCACCCCAAACTGTCTCATTGGAAGCCAGTGGCGTCAGCATCCAGGTCAGCAACATAACCACTGCTAAAAGGGATCCTGTGAAGTTTGGGTACATGCTCAGGGTGTTAAATTCTCCCCTTTCTGACAGCCAGGAACATGTCAGGGTCAGCACCTGCCCTTGTACAATGCCCTTTGTGAGTGGATTCTGTCCCATGAGTGAAGTACGTGAGAATTTGGGATCAGTATTAGGAATACTATTATTTATTATTAGTAATAGCTGATCCAAATAATTAATTTTGCTTTTCTTACTTTGATTGGTCTTTACTGCTTGTAGGAGCTCCTCTTGGACACGATCATGCAAACAGCCTTGAGTGCCAGTGTGCATCTAATCTTGTCCAACAATTTCTTTTCATTAGTGGGATAAAGGCACTCAGCTGCATTCAGAGCTCCACTTGGAGTACTTGGCTTAACCCTCTTAACATGATTAAAACAAACTAAGATCAACACAGTCAACATTCCTCAGGATGACACAGACAAGCCTAATTGCTATTGAAGCTTCATAAAGGAAACAAAAAAGCTAAAACTTTTTCTCTTTTTACTTTAAGTAGGGTGGAAAAAATCTAATTGATTGTGATCAGTAAAGCCAATACTTTGAGATGTTGTCAGGGTTACTGGATTTATTGTCCTTTTTCAGCAGTCTTGGCCATTACTTTACTATTGGATTAATTTTATGCAGAACAAATCATCTGCCATTTCATTTTATGACTCATTAAGCAAGTATAGCAGATAACCATTACTGCTTTTTGGTGTAAGAAGGTTTCAAAACTTATGCACTGCTAATGATGCTAGAATTAGGAAAAGCAAACACCTTGCTGTGTGCAAAGGTCAGAGTAAGCACTAATGCAATACTTATCTGCCCCAAAAGTAAAATAAATCAATTTCCTGAGCCTTGTGAGAGGTATAAAGCTGAGACAGGAGGCTGAAGGGTGAAGACGTTGCAGTTCACTTTCAGGTGGCTCTCAGTGGCATAATATAACAATATAATATGATATGATATGATAGAATAGAATAAATATAATATGTAATATAGAACACTGCTACCCAGAGAACCCTGAATATCTGCAGGAGACTGTTCCCTGAAAGGAAGGATCTGCCTTGGACAGAGCTGGGGCCAGCCAGGAACATGCCTGGATTTTGGGCAGATTGATGTAAAATGAGAGAGGCTTTACAGAGGGTCACACACGTGGCACACTTTGGAAGGACAAAAAAGGAGGGGAAGGGGCTGATCTTGCCAGGATGGGAAGAGCACAAGTCTAGGCTCTGATGAGTTTTCTGGGGTGTCTCAAGCTCTTCCACTCTCAGCCTGTGCTCTCCCCCAAGCCCATCTCCATCTGTAAAATCTCCTGAGCTACGACACCTCCCTCTGCTCCTCTGACTGGGGACAGCTTTGCAATCTGTTCTGAAGCATCACACAGGGTGCTGATTACACACTGCAGTGCCTCCTGCAGATTTGGAGGGAAACAGGGGTAAAAAGCAGAGCACGGAGTGAAAAACGTGGAGAATGACTGCTTGTGTACTAATCAAACTCTTGCTTCTTTGTAAGTAGAGTGTGGATTTGTGCACTTTGGGGTGCAGAGCACAAGATCAATTAAACTAAATCGCAGATGTGTCTTCTCTCTGTTCTGGATTTCTCTCTCTTTTTTTTCCCCCTGGAGATTAAGTGCTTATATTGTTCTTTTTCAGGGAACTAATAATAAGAACAGCAGTAATCTCTCACTAGAGCCATTAAAAGTATCTTTTCTCTTAATACTCATCCCCTATATTTGTTGCAATCTGACCTTTAAAGCAGTGAATAATGTCAATCAAAGCACATTAATTTATCCTCAACTTTTTAATTATTGTTCTTAGTATCAATCCCATTTTACCAATTTTTACACTTACTGCATTACAAGTATAACATTTTCTTCCCCCCTCATCCTTAAAATATTAAAAATATATGAAGTTAAATCCTGGTGATACCTGCTGTCAGAGACAAAATGTTTTTAGGAGATGGAAAGAGGCAAGAATGTTTCTAGGAGATGGAAAGAGGCAAGACATGTAAGAAGCCAGCACAAAGCCCTCTAAGTCTTGCTGAGTTAGAAAAAGTCTGTGCAGGTGGGGTGATCTCCCCCAGGTGGAAATCTGGAAAAGGGCAGAAGACACCTAAAGCATCCACTAAGGAAAATCAAAGTGTCCTAGTGGAACCTGCAGTAGATGGCCTGTGGCAAGGAAATCCACATTGCAAAGGTGTTACAAATTCCCAGAAGAATGGAAGGGATCCTTTTGTGTTGGTAATAAAAAGGAGAAATGCAGAAAATGGCCCTCAGTTCCTTGGTAACTGGGTTGCTGCCCCACCTCTCTGCTGCCTTGGTCCAAAGGTTGGATCCCAGCTGAGAGAACCACGGCATCAGAGCAGGGGGGGAGTTAAAAACACTGTGATCCTGTTCTTTTAAACGAACCTCATTTCTTATCTCCTCCCTGCCTGGAGCTGTCATTTCAGATGGAAAATCCTGGTGATCAAACAGCAGGGAGGCATCAGGCTCGTGTGCCATCAAGGTAACCCCAGGACTGAACAGATGAAGCTTTTGAAATGACTTCCTGTCAGTGTTACAGCATGTTCTTAGAGCTTGCATGATGTTTGTGAGTCGTTTGGCTTAATCCTGTCCCTGATGAATGAGTTTTCATAGATCCAGGACAAACTCCTCATTTTTCTTTTCCTTTTAATAGAACTCTGCTGTGCAGCTCCTCTGGAGCTGGCACCTTGTAGGGATGTTTTGTCATTACCCAAGTTGCTGCAATGTTCTCCTCTGAGTAAATGCTAAATTTTCTCCCCCTCCAATTTACTTTTCTCCCATCATTCCGTGTAACTGCATTAGATAGGAAAGATATCTCAGATGTTTAGCAAGAGAAAGGATTGCTTTGTGTGCTTAGGAATAGAAACATTTCCTTGTTCTGCCAGCTTTCCTCACTTAAAACTAAAAGAAAACAAATAACTGGGGACTGTCTGAAGGTCTCAGAGCAAGCTGTTCCTGCAGCACAGCAACCCAAACCTTTACAGCTTCATCAGCTACTGCTTGCAGAATGTCCTATACTGAAAAGAATCCCTAAAATTGTTATTATTATTTTTACTTGAACATTGTATATATACTTGCCCATCAAACACATTTCTCTGCCCTAATACCACAGATCACTCACGACATCAGAGCTTCTCACCCTTCCTTTGTTTGATACTGTCCAAAGAGTACCATGGAGAGCACTATTATTTCCTCAGATACCTTTTTTTCTTTACCTTTTTCTATTTCACCTCATTTAACACACAGAGTACATGCTAGGAGTGCAAAAAGAAGAATTGCCATACATTACCATCTGAATGCAATGAGAACCCATTTTATGCTGCCTTAACTTTGGATTTCTAGTGCTTTGAATGCAACTGGGGTAAGCATTTTGCTTAACAATGGGGTGCTATTATTAAGAAAATAACAGTTAATGGCCATATCTTCCTGCTCTAAGAACTCTCAGCTGCATTGAAACATGAGGCAAATCCACTATTTTGCTGTCCTAAATGAAAGCACCACTATAGGTGAGATGTTTAGATTGTGCTGCCAAGCACTTTCCTTCGAGCAAAATTTAAGCTTCTCTAGTAATTGAACTGATAATAAAAATATCTAAAATAATATTATCCATTGTTTGCAGACAATTATAGCTAATCATCTTATGTACTTGCTAAACCTTCTATTTAACTCCCTCAGTGTTGCAGATCATTTTAATTGACCTCATGAACATCTCAGGTGCCCAGTGACACACATGTTCCTGAAATTACAGCATCCCAGGGGCTAGCCAGAGGCTGGAATTCAGGCAGAGCAGCTGCAGGTGGACAGGACTGGCTGTGAGAGGCAGTGGTGACCAGGGAGGGTGGCAGGAGCCCTGTGCAGGTGAGTGAGTGTGGGGTGCCAGTCACAGCTGCTGGTAACAAGCGGCAGGGGAGCAGCCCTGCCACAGCCCCAGCTCTGGATTTCCATCATAATGATCCTGTGACAACTGCAGAACCTCCCGGGTGGGCAGAGTTGTTATAAAACACACAGGCATTCATAAAGGTGTGAGAGCTTGTGCCTCGCTCGCTGAATTCATCGACCCTGGTGGTTCCACAGACGGGGAAAGACACACTGAGTTAGCACTCAGCAGAGCGGGGCAAAGGGCTCCCAGGGCTCACCCTAAAAAGGTCTGGCATTGAACAGGCCAAATGAGGCTTCTCAGGGGGAAGGAACATGGATTGTCTATCAATCTGTCATGGCAAAAGCCAGCTCCAAGCAGAGGCATTATTGCTCTCCTGGACAAGGGTGGGAAGTGGGCTGTGAGAAATGTGTTAAATAAAATGACATGGGAGCAGCAAGAGCAGGGAGAGATGGAAATGAGAGC
The DNA here is from genome assembly GCA_013397295.1 of Polioptila caerulea. Taxonomy (NCBI): domain Eukaryota; kingdom Metazoa; phylum Chordata; class Aves; order Passeriformes; family Certhiidae; genus Polioptila; species Polioptila caerulea. Next base: position 787,529 of record VYXF01005663.1, read on the forward strand.
AGAGATGTTATTAAGGCAGACAACTGAGATAGCCTTGGAGCTACCAGCATATGTGTCAAATAGCTGGTTGGTCAAAGAGTTTTAGTCACTGTTCTCTCAGCTCCTCATCAGCAAACCCTGACGACAGTCAGTGAATAAATTCCTTTCAATATCTCCATGAGTTACCTTTAGAAATGCAACTTTCATACCTTTCCCTGTCTCCACTTTACTAGTAAAGCTTAAAACACTCTACAGAAGTTTTAAAGGGGTTAAAATATATTGCCCCTCTGTTCTATTTCTAATCATGTGGGACAAAGTTTCACATTCCTGACGTATAAAGTGAAAATAATTCTTTTGTATTTTGAACTAGTTCCAATGCCATCTGGAGCATTTTAAAACTAGATGACTTGCTAGCAACCAGTATAAAATCCAAAGTGCTTGCAAGAAAGATACATGTCTACAAGTTACCCTATTAGTATTCAATGGTTTATTTTATAACTTTTGAAGATACCAGGCTCTAATCTGCACGCAACTCCAATTAATGTTAATGGGAATTATTACATCAGAGAATGTACATCCAGAGTAGTTATATGGCCCTTAAACTCTTGGTACAACAACTCTCATTGTCTACTAGTCTAAATTTGCATAAGCAATTAATGTCTCATTAATGTCTCATTAGGAACTCATATGGTGTGAGGGAGGAAAGAGCATAAGTGCCTCTATGGAAACTGCATTAGGTCACACATGAAAATGACTTTACTGGCTTAATCTTGTTTTGTATTTGTATGTGCTAAAAAAGACAAAATTGCAGAGAGGCACGGTTTGGCAGAGATCAGTGTGGCTCCTGTGAGGTAAGGCAGACCTGCAGTTGCAGGAGATGTTTCCAGCTGGACACAGACGTTTAGGAAGGAACCATTAAAAGACCACTGAGCTCCTCTGAGAGCAGAGCAAGCTCCAAACATGTGCCTCAGTGTCTGGGATTTGGTAATTCCCATACCTAACTTCAAACAATGGAGTAGTCCCACTGAAATCAAAATCTTTCCTTTGCTGGCCTGTGAAGGATCCCCCCTTCATCCTTAGAGAAATCCAAACCATTTTGGTTTGAGGCCATTCTGTTACATTCAGTAAATGTGAAAACTGCACCCAGGATTTCAGGCACGGCCTCCCAAGTTCCCAGTACGGGGCGTGGTCACCACCCTTGTCCTGCTGGCCACACTGTAGATAACACAAGCCATGACATTATGAGAAGCCCACATCATCTGCAGTATTCCATGAAGTTGTGAAGCTTTGGTGCAGCTGCTACAAGGGAGGGTTTTAAGGAACAGCATCTGAAGGATTGATCTATTCAAGAGGCTCCCCACAAAAACCAGTCAGTAGCTGGATGGAGACTCAGCACTAAGCACACACTGAAAAGGTTGATGCTGCCTGAGAGAATCCATTTCTTTCCCAAGGAAATCTAATGGGATTCATACTCTGAAATCAAAGAACATCCTGACCATTAACTGAAAATATAACTAAATGCTCATGATGTGTTCATAAATCCTGAGAGAGAACATTCAGCACTCTTTAGCTGTTACTTGTACCTTCAGCATCCTTTTGGGCTGCTCCAGCCAGTACAGCTGTAAAGAGCAGCACGTTTCTTCTGGAGGATCCCAAAGGGACTCAGGAGTTCTAACCAGGCTGTGCTGTTATATGTGCAGTGCTGTTTCTTACCACGATATTCCAGCTGAAAGGGGAGGAATTTTACTGGTGTGTCTTTAATTCAGTGGGGTTAGACAGCTCCTCTGAGTGCCAGCTCCTGGCAGCCACAGAGCCTTCAGCCAAAGCTTACAGCTGGCACATAAAGGGAGCTGCACCAAGTGCTCCAGTTTTCAGGGGAAAGGGAGATGGAAGAATTTAAACACAGACAGTGCAGTCCAGAATGGAGAGACACGAGCAGTTAATCAGGAGAGCAAGCACAGTGCTCAAATGTACCTGGGGTAATTTATGGAGAGAGTATTTTTTCTGGATGAGCTGTTTGTTATGCAAGTACATGGAGTTAATCCAGTGCTGATTTGTCAGGATATGGACCACAGCACCTGAAGAATACTCCTGGCAAGTATTTCAGATCCAGTCACTCTGAACTGTACCTCTGATACCACTCAAAGCTGCCAGAAGTGACGTTATCTGCACTGAAAGAACACATGAAATCAAAAAGACTTTAACCTGGAAAATGGAGAAGTTCTGGGAAACTGAACTGGTTTGAAATGGTTGGATCTGGTTCTATCTCCTTTGCACTAGTTTGAGCCAGTTGGATTTGGTTTGAGCTGGTTGGATCCAAACAGAAGGAACACTGTGGAAAAATTAATACTTATAAGCTGTGTTTTCAAAAATATTTGAATCTTCAAGTTTGACCCAATTTACACCTGCTGAAAACAAGGGTAGCTCCTCACATGACTGGAAGTCAAGGCAAGTGCAACTTCTTTCTCTTCAGATAATCACCAACTCAGAGTCCACCAGAACTGAGTTAAAGTACTGAAAATAGAATAAAAGTTGCTCTTTAATTTGGTTGAGAACTCGATTCTTCTGTCAGAGAAAGGTGCCTCTGTTTCCAACAACAGCTTGATCAACTAGAATTTCAAGACCAGCATCTAGAGAAAATTGAAAACCAGTGTGATCTGGGCAACCACTAGAACTGATGCAGTTGTTCTGACACAAGGGACTGACCTTTGGAAGGCAAAATGGGTCAAGCACATCCTCACCAAGAGCCACCAGCACTCAGAGAGTTTATCAGAGTTTGGCTCAGCACATGCAGCGTGATGCCCTGAATATAAGGAACTGACCTGGCAACAGCTGGGCTCAAGGCAAGACAAGACAGGCAATTTTTATTACTGAAGTTTAGAAGGCAATGTGTGAGTAGTTGAGAACTGTGGTTATTTGCGAGGCTCTCTCCACCTCCTAAACACTACAGATGTTCTATTGTTTTGCAGAGTGCATCTATACTTCTCATTGAATCTCAGTAAATCCTACACTAACCCAGCTGTTCTGACTGAAATGGAATTTACTTTATGTACATCAAGAAAAGTTCTCCCAAGCACATCCTCCTATATATTTGTACATCCTTGTAAAATAGCCAATGTTGTTGAGATAACCAAAACCTTTTTCGAACACATTTTTTTTTGGTCAAATGACAAAAGTATCCAATGATTTATGGTCAGAAATAGTCTGCAGTGTGTGTGAGCCCTCCATAAACATGTGAAGCACTGCTTTTCTAGTAAATCAGGGTAGATTTAATATATTATCACTCTGTGTTCAGGAGCAGAGTATCAGCATACTTAGCCTGAACAGTCTTTAAATACACTGCCAGGGAAAGGAAAACAGCATCACCACAGAAATTATGGAATCAGAGTCACCTCCTATAATTCAAAGCCCTGGCTGCAGTGGGGCTCAGTTTCTCTGGCTGTGAGTAATGTGAGTGTTCCCACCAGCCTGCTGCCTGCCAAGCTCATGGTTTGCATACTTCAGTAGAAACAACAGACGAAACATTAACAGTGTTTATCTCCACATTTCTGTTCTGCCCTTTTTTAAGAATTGAGGCACTAATCAATATTTCCAGAAGTGAACATGATGTTAAAAAATACTTCTGATTAAACAGTTGTACTGCTAGTGGGTTTTTTTAAACAGAGATTTAAATGTTACAGACAATCTGTTATGTTTTAGTAGCGAGCGTGCTTTATTAGGCTACAGAAGTCACTTTGGACTTCAAAAGTAAAATTTTCCATCACCTTTTAATTAAAAGTCTTTCTGCAAGAATGTAATTTATCTCCAGTTGAGGCAACAGCCTATGTGAAGAGAGCCTGCCTCCATCTCAATAGATCAGCCCAAAGCACCAGATGTTTTCTGTGAGGAATAAAAGCCTTTTGGGTTGGGGATTTTTTCTGTTCTTAGTTGCAGTCCCCAGGCCAACACACACAGCCATGTTGGCATTGAACAAAACAGTCAATTAGATGGTTAATAATAATGATTTCTTAGGGCTTTGATTTACTCAAGTGAATGATCAGAAAAACATTTGCAAAATGGAGGCGAGTAATTATGTTCTCCAGCATGGTTTTAATAAGGAAACTAGAGGAAGAGAAATCAGCACAATACTGAGATACTGGTGAACAGGACTGGGCGAAAACATTAAATACAGGAAAAATTGGTTTGTCCACATGCTCTGCAGGCAGAGCACCAAAGCCTTCCTTGTAAACCCCTTGCCACTGTGCTCAGCCTGGGCTGTGAATCCCAGCAAGGCTCAGTCACCACGACCGCACCCAGACATTGTGACCACAGGCTGCTGGGCCAGAGCAGCTCCATGCAGGACAAACCCAGGCAAGCCCAGAGGCAGCAGCCAGAGTCATGTCTTTGCTGGGACACCCATCCCTGGGGCTCACACCAGAGAGCTGGCCCCAGCCCTCCCAGGGCAGCACTGGAGGCAGCGTGGGGCACCAGCTCCACTGAGCTCCCCTTACAGGAGCTGGAAAATTGCAGCACTTCTACCTCTGGGGCTCAGCATTTCCACTGGCAGCACGAGCTGAAAGCAGCAATATTTTAACTCAACAGGAGGGACAGGACAAGAGCGCCTGGCAGGGGACACACTGCTCCCTTTGCCACTTGTGCAGCTGAAGAGCTGTCACCCAGCAGTCAGGTGTCAAAGGACAGTGGGGGTACAGGTCAGAGCCCTCAGTCTGCTCCTTGTATCCTTAATTGTTCTCAGACTGAAATCTCAGTCCCACAACTGCCTCACTTGTTCCTAGGCAGACACTCAACCATAAAGCAAACACGTGTGCTGCTCGTGCTGACAGACTTGGCTCTCAGGGTTCAACAGTTCACCTTAAAATAGGAAAACCTCCTTTTGCCAAAAATTTAGACCATCTGCATAAGCAAACTTACTGGCAAGAGTTTTCTCCCACATTCCTTCTCTCCTTTCTGCTTAAAAAATTATCCTATTAGCAGTAGACCGTGTAAAAAAGATTCAGCATTGAGATCCTTGAGTATAAAACACTGTAAGTAAGAAACAAAAGAAAGGAAGGATGCTGCTGAGATATGCTGAGGCTCACTAGAAATGGTACAAATTTCTAACATCCTGTTTGTTTTTCTGGTATCATGGCAAAGTGTGTGTGCAAGACAATTTTCAGTGTTTCACTTCTTGATGCCTTGTTAGCAACAATTGCAGTTCTCAGGAGGACTGAGCAGTGGAGTCTCTCATACTAACTCCATATAGAGTGAATCTTTGGGGAATTTCAGACTTCACAGTACAAGCTATCAGTACAAAAAATCATAACTGCCTCTGGTTGAACAAATATTACTGCAGTTACTGTAGAGGCAGGGTTGTTAACTCTTTAAAACCCCTTTATCTGATGTTTTCATTTCAAACCACATGTATCTCCCAGTATCTGAGTTGAGCAAGTCTTGTCTGTCAGACTGTAATTATTTTCTTTCCTCCCCTCTCCCCAGTACATATAAATAAAGGCTTTTCCATCTTACCTCCCAAGCTACAATGAAATGCCTTTGTTTTTGAACACAGTAGAACAAAAACAATGTTGTATTATTCAGCAGCCGTGGGAAATAGTTCTTTATTTGGATGCAATTAAACTTAAATGGTTAGTTCTGCTTTTTATCAAAAGCGTCTATGAAAAATGTATAAACACAGCAATCTTTGCCTGCTCATTTATTCACTTTGAATAAACTATGCAGAATGAAATTGAGCTTTATTTCATTCTTGCTCTTAATAAGGTGGATAACTAGTTAGTAAGTTCTCAGGACATGTTACATGCTGTATTGATCTTGTTTCTTTAATCTACTTCCAGAAAAAATAGGGGCAGCATTCTTGATGCTTCAACTGCTGCTATTTCCCCCTTACTAAAAGTGCAGCTCTGTGCACCAGTTGAAACTGGTGGATTTGGGCCCATTTATTTCTCATTAAGTCAATGGGCATTTGCTCATTGATGGTGACATCTGAGAGCCTGCGGCTGATTCTCATGGCATAAATCCACAGAGCCCTGGAAATTACAATTTAATCTACAACATTTCTTAAGCTTTCTGCCCAAGTTTTTGGAAGCAGGAGGAGTTCTGGCTGGAGTTTTCTGAGAGGTGTTACTGCAAGGAGGTTTTAGGGAAAACAGAGGGAACCTGCCATAAGAGACAGCCAGTTTGCTACAAAATCAGCATCTGTGGGTGCATGATGCTCAGGCTGCTCTGAGGTAGAAGCAGAGCTTGCAGAGTCCAGCCATGTGCCTCCAAATATTTGGGGCTCTCCCAGGCACAGAAGAAAATGCTGACCCACCCCCCCCATCCAGTTAAAGATCACTTCCACCAACATTTTGCTTTCTTAACCTCTAAAATTTGATCACTCTCCCTCCCCAAAGGAAAAACAGGTTGATTTCCATCATAGTTGTGAATGAAAACTTGTTCACAACAAGGGAAGTTCCTGCAGAATGGAAACGTTGGAGATCTCACAGGTTTACCTACAGGAACCATCAGATGGCTGAAGCCACAAAGTTATGAAAAAGATCAGGTTGCCTGGGCAACAATTTTTCCAGAGTCAGCAGATCAGTCTTGCAACTTATTTTTAGCTTTTCTTAAGTAGAGAAGTAGCACTGCAGAGGGATGTTGGCAACAAACAAACAAATGCACTGATCCTAGATGTAGTAAAAATATTAGTTTGATTACACCAGTATGAAAGAAAATACAACCTAGACTTCTTCAAAACAGCCAAAATCCCAAGCTTTTAAAGTGAGAAGTCAAGTTAGGTATGGCAAATGCCCTGATTTTGTACCTGATTTTCATGAGCACAAAGTCAGCTATTCACCCATATAAATGTCTAGTTATTCACCTAAGAGATAAACACCTTTCCTTGCACAGAGCCCAAAATCTGTTGCTACATCCTACAAAGCAGCTATAATCTTTTATTTAGCAAGTCCCTGAAATTTATATTCACATTACATGCATTTCAACATTTGTGTAGTGTAAACATATTTCAGAATTTGCCATGCTTCTCAGCTGTCATGAATTTTATTTTTGAGCTTGCTTATGTAAAGTGACATTATAAAAGAAGTGAAACAAAGGAGATAAAAACATTTACAATTAGTTATGGTGTTCTGAGATTGCTTTTATTACCATTTATGCTTGTGAGCAGCAACATGTGCTCAGGAATTCGAGAGTCACACGGGTTCTGCCTCTGTGCATTGTCCACCAACAGGACACTGTCTCTAAGGAAACAGTTCAGATATTTCAGAAAGCATGTGGTGAAGAACCTGAATCTCTTGTTGAAGAGGAGTTATTTCTACCTCCATGATAACAAAACTTCCCAATGATCACTGAACCAAGTCTACAGACACTCTGGAAGCAGCACTCGTCCCACTTTCATGGATTATGGCATATTTAGAAGTACACTTGAATCTCAGTTTTTAAGAAGAAATTCTCTCTGACAGCCACTTTCCAATCAGCAGCAACTATTACCTCTCCAGCCAGCAGAAGTTTAACTTCCTAGCTCAGTGCAAACTTCTGCTCAGGGTTACATGTGGAGAGGATACTCAGGTACGTATTTTATTCCTTGATAAACCATTAGGTACAGTTCCAAAGAGATTTCTTCTAAATGCAAGCCCAAATATTCTCTCAGACTTGCACGAGTGTTTTACACAATTAAAGTCTTGTTCCTCCCAGGCAGCTGCCAAAGGCTCCGTCTTTCTGGACCTTTTCTGACTTTCTTGTGCTCAGGCTCTGCAGAGGAAAGATGCAGGAGGCCAACAGAAGTAGAGTTTTAACTGAAATTCCCTGTTTGGAGCATTTTTTGTCTTTGGAGCAGCTGATACAGGATGCTCTGGATTCGGGTGGGAGCCAATCACTAATTGTGTCCCTCTGTGTTTCAGCTGTGTTGAAAATGAGGGTTACACACCAAGCCCCTCTCCTGTAGGATGTATGCATCCAAGACAAACGGATAAATGGGAGGAAGGGGGAAAGAAAGTCCAATTCAAGTATCAAGTGGCTACCCTGGGCCAAAATACAAAGTCAGTTGTAGCATCTGTGCAAATTGCCCCACTTTGGGAATCTTCTGCAGCTCCCTTGCATAATTCGAGTACAACAGTAATTAATAACCTGCACTAATCTGCAGTTAAACCCCCTTTGTACCCAGATGTTGATATGACCTCCAGCTAGTCACTCCTGTCTAGGTCGATACATCATCTGTACACTTCAGCAGCTTGCCTCTGCTCACAAACTCAGAATCTCAGGAGCACACAGCATCTACTATCTCAAATTATGAATCCCAGGGTATTTTTTGCATCCAGCTCCTATCTGTTATTTCTCCATAACTGGGACACACAGTGACTTATACCCCCTTACCTGTCACCCTTAATTTGGATCTGGATGTATGAGATTCAGTTGTGTATTTCAGATGCTACTGGCATTTCAAAACCTGGTGCAATATGAAGGTTTCCTTAGCAACAGTCACCATAGGAAGTCCTTTAAAGATGCCTTTCCTGACTCTTGTGATTCTGCTTTTCAGAGATTTATACAGGTAAATCAAATATAAAGTTTTGACGTGAACTTACAAAATAGCAGCAGAAAAATAAATGCATTGAGTTTGAATACAAATCACTTATTTCTGAATATGCTTTGGAAACATATCTCCCACTTAAGCTGATGGTATTATACCCAGCAACTTGCACAAAAGCAAGCAGAAGGAATAATTTTTTAGAAAAAGTAGTTAAAAAATATTCCTCTCTTCCAAAGCTTGCTTGTATGATTACCTTTGATAGGAATGAGCCACACTATATATTTATTATCTGTCATGTCAGGATAATTACACAGCTGGTTTATGAACCATTGAATTAGTGTGTTAGCTGATGGTGCTGTAGGTTCAGTTGCAACTGGTACCCAGTCCATCTTTCATAATAATCTAATAATGAGACATCAATTAATTATCACAGGTTTGAAAGGAGAGTGTAGAAAATGCCATCGCTTCAGTAATGTCTTGAGTAATATTTTATTTTCCCTTTAATTATATCCCAAAAGCAAATCCAGCCAATATAGCAGCAGTGAAGTTACCACTTGTAAATGGCAGCCTAGCAGACCATTAATCAATAGCTCTCTGCAAGGAGATGCCTCTTCTGTGCTGAGCAAAACATGAGTCTGATTTTACAGGAGGCATAAGCAATAAAATACCCACTGCTAATGTCTAATGTGATGATTCCCTATTACTTGTACACCTGACACTGTGAAATATTACTGAAATAAGCTGTTTTCAAGAAGGATGCTTTCAGCATCAGTAAATCAGCATTTCACTGGCAAGGAAAAAAATCATCCTTATTTATGCAAGACCCCTTGCAGAAATGTGCTATTTCTGGAAGAGACAGACATCATAAAATGTTTTCTCAGAAAACAGAGCTGTTGTCCATGATAAAGAATTATTCATATCTCAAAGCAAGGCAGAAGCATGGAAGGTGAAGAATGTGAAGAGAAACCTTCAAAGCTTTGTTAAGACAGGGACCTCGTTATAACTCTGCTGTCTTTACTTGGGAGGCTGGCAAGCTGCTCCTGCTGCTGTGAAGAAAGGTTCATATTCCCCAGCAGCCCATGGATCATGGTCTCTCCCAGCCCTTCTCTTAGCACATTTGCATGTGAACCATTTAATAAATAAAAAATTCTAGTTGTTGAGACTGTACCAATGGTAAAGCCAAAGCTGTAGACCAGAGGAGGCATAAACTGAAAACCTGGGCACACAACAGGATGAACTGGAAAAATGGGACAGCACCTTTCAGCAGAACATTTTTTTGTTGAGCCAGGTTATTGTTTGTTGCAATAAGTATTTTATTAATACATTTCAGGAGATCATACTTGGGACCAAGGGGATGAAGGTAAATTCCACAAAATATACTGCAATTGCAGAAAACTGTGCAAGCCACAGATACCAGGGGGTTTCTTGAGTCTGCCAAGTGACACAGGGCAGCTTCAAAAAGGGGACATTTAAATGCAGTTTTGGACAATTGCAGGAACAGACAGTGCCAAGTTGTCCCTCAGGGGAAAGCTCACAGAGCTCACAACTGCAATGTTAACGTGGGATGTCATCCTAGAGATACACAGGATGTTTAATCCAGGATTAAGGGATTACAGTTCCTTCTCCCAGGTTTCCAGCATGGTACAGACAGGTTTCTAAAGCTCAGATGGCAAACAAGGACAATTGAAGTCATGCCTCCTCTAATTCTATGCCATAAGCAGAACATAACTTGTCCCAGTATCATGAGGCATTTTCTGGGGTTAAATTTTAGAAGAGGAAATTAGTTTGCCTCAAACATATCACACAGTTATGCACAGCAATATGCATGTAGTCTGGATTTCTTTTCTGGTTTTGGGATAAAGACATAGCTTGACTGATCCAAGCCTTTAAGCACTTCATGTTACAAAGTCATTAAAGAAATATAAACTTTGTGCATGCAGGGCTCTGAAGGTAGATGGGCTGGGACAAGGGACCAGGGGTACTGCAAATTCCATATTTTTCTCTTGGAAAAATCTACGAAAAACACACACACACACAAAGAAGGGGAAAAAGAGAATTAGCTGATGTCTACAGAAACTGAATTCACCTCCCCTTGGCTCACACACATTAACACCTAGAGAACATCCCTACAGGGAATGTGTTAATAAAGGATAACATAGAGGGTTTCTGCTGCATTACAGAGAAATTTCCATTAACCTGAGAGTAAATGTGGGCAACATGCTTTATGAATTAGTGGGCCCTTTAACTGAGCTGTAAAATGCAGCAGTGTGGGATTGCTTCAGATCATGCCATTACCAGGATACAGATCATCACATTAGAACTGAGCTGTGATGACAGCTGTGAGTACCTGGAGTCAGCTCCTTCCAAAGCTTCAGTGCAAGAAATACTACAAGAAACATAATTAGAAAAATGCAGCTTAATGTTGAATAAAGCATGAACTTGGCTGGTGTTTGCTTTGAAGCTTGAATAGCACCTTATGTTTCAGTATTTTCTACACAAGATGTACCTTGATCAATATCAAACTAAGATGTCTTTCCCCACGCAATGCTTTCCCTGCATGTGCTGCTGGTGTCCATCAACAAATGGTACTCAAAAACATTTTAACTAATCAAAAAACATGAGTTTGGGAATGCAGCGTTCAGAATTCAGGTGTATTTGCCAGATAAACTCTTGGTTTTGTGCCTTAATCAAAACAACACTTCCCAGGATCTGACAGGCAGTAGAGCTGCTGTTTGCCACCAATGAAACATTCACCCAGTGTTGTTGAAAAGTAATCTCTGGGAGTGCAGCTCAGCTGATTACTGTCACACACACCCCTTTTACACTGCTGCAAGAGACCATCCAGGTTTCAGTCCCCAGGGCCATGATTCAACAAAGCCAGAGGCTGCCCCTGCAGCCCACCTCCACTGACCACCACCAGTGACACAATCCCCCCCTTCACAGAGAGGCAAAGTCCCTTTTCCCAGCCACAGTTGTATCTGTTGGGGCTGGATGCTTCTGCAAAAACTCACATGCTTTCTCAGAGCATCACTACAAAGGACACGTCTGTTACTGATGGCAACATGAGCAAAGGAAACTTTAAGTGCTGAGTTATCATCAGACCATTCAGGAATCAAAAGATCCCTTAAATCAATTCTTAAATCTCAATGCACTCTGTGCTTTACTAGCATATAAGTTAGTGCAGTCTTTAAGACCAGACAATCTAGGAGGTTTTATTTTAATGTACTTCTTTTGCTATTCTACTTCTTCCATTACTGCTGTTCCCTGTTTGCCCTTTCTCTACTCAGCCTCACAAATTGGGACAATAAAGGTCAGGAAAAATGTCTTTATGCTGCAAGAGTTTCATTTCTTGAAGTGAAATGATGATCTTGTACATAATGCACTTCAGGAATGGCAGTTTCCCCGTCAGGTTTCACCCTTGATGGTGGAAGAGAAAGACAGGTCTGAAGTTATTTACCTCTGGCCAAAACACCCTTGCTGTGCATGTGGGAACTGAACCCTGCTTTTTCCTTCCAGAGGCAGCTGACCTCCCTGGCACACATGCTTCTAGATATTATCTAGTCACATGAATGCAATGAAGATGTTTTATTCCAAGCCTCTGGGTAAAGAGGTAAATAAAGGGAACCACTTTAGAGGGATTTTGGAGAGGACTGAAATCATGGCTTCACAGACATCCTTGCCAGTTATTCCTGCTTATGGAAGGAGGCAAAATTTTAATTCCAGCAAACAAGCTTTTCACCACTAAAACAAGACAACTTTCATTTCCCAGCTCACAGAAATAATTTGAGGACTGCTTGTGTATGGAGAATGCATTTTTCACACCAGATAGCAAATGCATTCTTCTGAAAACTCCAGCCTGTCTCTGTGGCAATGTTTACTATACGTCCATTAGAGGAAGATTAATCATGAGGGGGTAGCTTTTGAAGATGAGCTGTGTAGCACTTGGTTTGCACACCATTGTGGTGAGCATATGTTTTCTGCTACAGTTGACAGGTGGTACATTTTTTCATTCAGAACAATTAACATCAGGGTCAAAATGGTTGGATATCTTACTTTTCTGTTCCAGGTCTGGAAAAATGTAATTAAAAATAATAGACAGGTGCTTGCTTTTATTTTTAACTGTGTGCATAAATAGCAGTTAAACTGGAAGGAAGCAAGTTACAGTTTTGATGCCACAAAAGGCAAAAGCACTTTTCCCTCTGAGGTGGCACAAGACAACATATGTCTTGCCTGGAAGTGTTGAAAAACCCTGACATGCCCCAAGTAGATGCAGGACTTCACAAGATGGTTTAGTTACCACAGTGGAGCTCAGTCAAAACGTGGACTTGAAGATCTTGGAGGTCTTTTCCAACCTTAATGATTCTGTGACTGTGATATATAGAAATTCACTGGTATCTTTTAACAGCATGGGGGAACTGACTCAGGGACAGAGGAGGCTCCTTTCTCAGGGGTGTCTTAGCAGAAGCTTCCCTCTGGTGCCTCCTGCCTTTCTATGGCTGGTTTTTACTTGGCCACATACAGAGCAATAATGAAGATTATAATTCCCACTTAACCCTGCTTCTTGTTTTTCTTCCCCAGCAAATACTTAAGAAGTAAGCACAGAATTATATAATTTTTTCCTGTTCTAAATACTCCTTGAGAATTCTGTGGCTTTTAAAACCCTAGGCAACTTTTTCTTTGAAAATCTTCCTCTGATTTTTCCAAGTGCTAGTGACCTTTGCTTACAGAGAACAATCCCTGTCAGCAGGTGTTCCCCCTTTGCCTATTACTGGTATAAATAAATAAATTAATAATTGTGTATAAATATCTTCCAAAATTCCAAAATGGAGGAGGTGTGAAAAGCTGCAAGGCCTGATCTTTCAAAAAAAAAAAGGGGCTTTGTCTACTTTCTCCTAAAACGGTCTGGATTTTTGTCCTTTTTTAAAAAAAAAATTATTATTTTTATTTTCTGCAGTCAACAAGGATAAAGAGAAGAAATGAAAAGGGAAAAATCCTCAAACAAAGCCTTCGTGGAAATGAGTAATAAGGCTAGTTCTAGAAGAATATTGTAAGGGGATTTTTATTTACAAGGATCCTCGCATTCTTCAGTTTACTAAAATGAACCCTTTAAACTAATGGCTAAGTAGAAAGTTAGTAAAATACTCAGTTAATTACAGATTATTCTCCAGTCTAAAGCACTTGTAGATTAAATTGAACCAGTATCTTAAGTGTACTTCTGTCATCTAGTGCAGACAGAAATGAGATTAAAGTCCCCATCAAACTAAAAACCCACCCAGTTCATTCAAGCTTATTTACTTCATTGGGAAAAATTTGTAGCCTCTACAGAGAAATCTATAGCATGAAACTAAACTAAGAGAATAAATCCCTAAGCAAAGCTGGTCATTGAACTGCCATACTATGATAATTTCAACCAAAATGAATTTTAAAAGTTGTGCTGATTTATGCATTGAAATACCTAAAACTAGAATAAAGGCTAGTGCCTTACTAATGCACATTGCTGGAGATGTGAGAAAATAAACATCAGTACAATATTTAGCATGAAACCTCCATTAATGCAGCCATTAGAACTATTAATTATGTCCACCACTATGTGATTTCTTAACCAGTTTCAATACAGTATGGCTATTACCATTGTTCAGATTTATTTCCTGGCTTAATGTCCTATTTTAAATTTTAATTTCAAGCCATTTTGAACTCAGCATATAAACTGTCAGTTCAGAAAGCATGTTCATTACATTACAGAAATGATCAGAATTTTTGTCATTATCTGAGCTACAATCCAGCTTTTCAACCACACACCCTGGTTTTCCCATTATTTAAGAAAAATGTATTAATAAAAAAATAGAAAAATCCTCTGAAGTTTATTTAAAGGTGATTTTTTTCACAGAGATTGTTTGCCGTATGTAAGTTGATGTTATTTAATTTTGGCTATTACAAGCTCCAAGGTATTCTCTGCAGATAAATATTAAATTCGTGTGTCTGGCTGTGTCAGTCACTGATGGCTGAGCATGACTTGGCTCATGACTCAGGGAAAAGCAGAATCAGAATATCCTGGGCTGGAAGGGACCCACAAGGATCATCCAAATTCAACTCTTGACCCTTCACAATCCCACCAGGGCTGAGGGCACTGTCCCAGACTCACAGACACCCTGCCCTGCTCATGCCTCAAACCCAACCACAATAACACTACTTGTGGTTGTACCCAGGCTGAGATCACTCCCAGTGTGAGGCTGAAGCCTTCAGGACCCGTTCCCCCAGTTGAAAATTCACAATTTAACCCAACTCCATCTCAAGGGAATTCCTATGTCTGGCTGTGAGAGGCCAATGTGGCAACAAGGAGAAAACTCACCTTAATGACCTGTTTTGGAGTGCAGTTCCTTCTGCTCACAGAGCCAATTCCTTGCACAGACCACTCTGCCTCTGCTGGTTTACAGCACCCAAACCACCCTGATCTTTGTTCCAAACTCAAATGCATGTGGCGACAGAGAATTTTTAAGGATCCTTAAAATAAGGCCAAAAATTTTGCTTCAAGTAAGGCACAGGATCTCTGGCTGAGATAAAGCCTTTCCCTTTGGTGGGAACTCTGAGCTCAGCAGCACAGTGCAGTGTGAGGGAACTGCAGGAGCACAGATCTTTGCACAAATCACTGTGATCTGTCTCTCACCAGGCAGCTCTCCCTCACCCAGCACACGATAGCACAGCTGACATTTCTCTTTTATTCCCCAGGACATTCTGAAGGCAATCAACCTGTTGCACAGATTAATGAGATGAAGGAACGTCCTGACAGGTAGAAAACATGAAACAATGATTTTGCTGTATCTTTGTATTTTAAATGCAAGGAGTGAACATACAGTGTTGAGAAAAGCTTTATTGATAAAAGCAAAATTTTAGATGAATAATGACTGAATCCAGAAACCCTGGTGTGATGGTACATTGCTTTTTAGCATGTACAGCTAAAATTCACTCCTGCTAATAAGACTCTCAAAAGTCAAGTTTTTCTCACCCACTGACATTTTGCTTCCAAAAATCTGATTTTTTCATGAGACCACCTCTGTTGATGTGACCTCAGGAGCTTGAGGTAGCTCATGCATTATGATTTAAGCAGTAACACATCAGATTAGAGATCTAATCAATTATTCTTGCATGGGAACACCCACCAGCAGGAAGAAGGACACCTCAGACCTCAATGGGCATTTCATCTGTCTGAAGGAGTGTTTTTACAGATCAGAGGATGGTGTCCAAGATGCCCTTTGCTGGTACTCACTGAAATGAAGTGCTCTCTTAGTATTGCAATTGCCTTGGGGCCCCAGGAAAACATTTTGGAGTAATTTTCTTTCAAATGGGTGTGTGTTTGCATGTGTGTATGCCTGTGTGTAAAAGCTTTGTTTTCCACCTCTCATATAACAGAAGGCCACATCTAGCCCAAAAGAGACAGGAAACCTCAACTGGAAAAGCAATTCTCCTACCACTCAGCAACTCACATCCCATTTTTGGACCTTTTACATAGCGGGTGAGAGTTTTCTCTGAAGTGGTCAAGCTGGCTTTGGGTCAGTAAACTCCACCTCCAAAGCTTGTCACCCACCAGACTCCTAATTCACAGAAATAAAAGGAATAACCATGTTAAAAAATCCATTACTTGAATACTTTCACTTGGAGCAGAAGAATCTCCATTATTTTTCCCAAATTTAAATCCTGATTTGTCTCTTGCCAACTATTTCTAAGCAAGCTCCTTATTGAAAAAGATCAGGAACTGTGAAAAAGGTTTTGTAGAAATTTATCCTGCCTATCCAAAACAGCTCAAGTAATTGAACTATTTTCTCCCTAGAATCTGCCAAGGCAAATAGTCTGTACCATAGGATAATGATCCACATCTCAGACTGGAATGAAACTGAGATGAGAGCAGAAAAGAGAGAAAATGGATATGGTCCTATTACTGTAGCCCTAAAAAAGAAGAACAAATAGCCATGATATTATGCTTTAATGTAGAAAATCATGATTTAAGAGAATCCTCTGGTCAGATTGATGTAACATAAGTCATCAAATTTCACTTTGAGTTCTTGCTTATGATCCTAATGAAGTGCTCTGACTTAAGGGTACAACCTGTGCTAGGATAAAGCCTTTTTGGCTCTGTTTAGACTGGAAACCACTGAATCCTATGGTTTCACCTGAAATCTTGTTATTAGGGATATTCCAACTCATATTAAACGTGTACTTTCCTTTTTAGCATTTGCCTGATTCCATCTTTCAGCTACCGCCTCCTGCAAACCCCTGCAAACACTGCTTAGTTTTGGCACAGAACAAAATGGAATTAGAAGAAAAATAGAAATAAATCTGAAATTTATGAACCTTTGTGTATAAAATGCACATCCTCTGACCATGTCAGAAAAAGCTTTGCTCTCTTTCGGCCTGAAAATCACTTCTGGAGCCTTAGATGCTCTCCACAGGTAAACTCCAGCCTTTTACTCTCCAGCAGGGCTGCCAGCCCCTGTAAAGCAGCATCATGACAACACTTTTTTATCCACTCAGGAGTACACAAGGCAGCCCTCAGTGAAGTGCAGCATTATGTAAGAAGGAGGCTACAAGAGCCTTGAAGAGAGTGTGCACCTCTCTGAGCAGGGGCGGGGGAAGACAGCGAGGCCTGAAGGGTAGTCTGGGCTCAAAAATACAGTTTTCCACACAAAATGCAGCTGAAAGTCCCTCAGCTCTGCATGGAATAATGGGGTTCAAAGCCTTTTGCAATCATTGCACCCCAGGCCAGCAGGGAGCAAGCCCAGCTTCCCAAAACTTCCAGGTTCTGCGAGGAGGATCCAGACTGCGCTGCTCTGCTGCCCTTCCTCCTGCAAGGGATAAAACCCTCGGGACTCTCTGCAGGCAGAGAGCAGCTCCCCTGCTCTGTTCCAGCCCCAGTTCCACTGAACACGGGTGCCATGGGCTTCCCCCTGTGCCATCCTGCTCTGCCCATCTCCTCTGACAGCCCTCACCGGCTGTGGCATCGCTGTGACCATAAATAACCCCTTTTCTGTTCCCTCACCTTCCCCAATAATCCTTCCTCTCCTGCCACATTCTGCAAGTGCTACGGCAAATAAAATTCACACAAAGACACTCCCCAACCCCATCAATCCCCCTTGAACTCTGGTTCTAACATTTTACACAAGAAACACTCTTTGGCCCAAGAATGCCACAAATCAATAAGCACTATTTGAGCTGAGTATCTGTAGTGTTTCATGTAGGCTGTAGCAACTTCAAACTGTAAAGAATGAGCTGGGGCTGTTTTGTCACCATTTATTATGTTGATTGTGTATTTATTCCTAGATGCAGGATTCTGCTTAATGTTCTGTGCTTTGAAAAAGCCTGGCAGCTGGTCTAAATGAGTTATAGACCCATTTGCCACCAAATCAAAGCCCAGAGCCAGATCAAAGCCAGATAAAAAAAAAAAAATCATTTTTCTGTCACAGACGGGGTGGCTTCTTCTCTGCCCTGTAAATAAAATTGATATTATTTCATCCAACTTCTATTTTCTCCTGATCAAAATATGATTATGTCTAATGCTGTCCTGTCCAGGGCACTGAAGTTATACGAGATGTGAAAGCTTATTGATGTATTCAATTACTGGATGCTGCTCCATTGTCTGCTGAGCAGAGATGCTCAGTTATCGGTTCTTTAGAACTGTACATTTCTGCCTAACAAAGTCATAACTCCCACAATTACCTGCCTGATGGATGGAAAACAGAAATATCTCACGAGTCCAATGCTGTTATCGGCTCTTCTCCATCTCTAAAATTGCTTTATATTAATGAGATTAGGGCTGTGAAAGAGGTGACACAAGATTTAATTATTTATATTTTTTCCTCCTGTGGTAGCAACATGCTCATGTTTCTTGATATGCATAATGATTTTTCTATAGTACAGCATTTCCCCAGTAAGAACTAGATGAAATGTGAAAAGCAATGAAACATAACCTTTCTAAAGGCTTATGTAACTAAAGCTTGCATCTGTATTTTGCCCCCATCTAAATATCTAACCCTTACATCACAATAGTTGTCGCAAGACTGCTTAGCAGAACCTGCACTGAAAATATAAAAATTACACCATTGCATTTAATTAGGCTGAAATACACAGAGTAGTTCTCAGGAGCTGAGTGCATCGACTGCAGGTAGTCACACTGTTTAAAAACATCCTGAACATCAGTGCCTTTTTTCTCCCTGTAGCTTTCCAGCAACAACTGTCCATGTTTTATAACAGTACTGAGTAATGAGTTGGCATATGCAAAATCCTGCTCTCCAAATGCCAGCGCACTCTCACCTATACTTTTTCCCCAGGAAATCTAGTTGGAGTCTATACAATTGCTGGTAGTGTATTTTTGCCTCTTCCTTGGGCTTGCAAGATATTTTTTCATCAAATAGAGACACTTCCTCTTACTACAATTTACTGTGACGAGAGATGAGGAGAGGTATTTTCCACAGAGTTGTTCTGGGATGTTATCCCTGCAGTAAGCACTCAGATTTTAATATAAACAATATAGCTGTGATACAGTACAACTGCCCTAAAGGCTGTTGAGGCTGCTTCTGTGTTTATTATTTGTGCTACACGAAAAAGCATTTCAGCTTCATCATCACTAAACACAGCAAGTTCCAATCCCACAAGGAAGAAGATACCGTGCAAGCCAAGCACGGGAAGATGACTCTGTATTTATAGCAACCAGAAAAAATTCTGGTCCAAATTAGGTTTTTTAGAAATGCTGATGCTCCCTGAGGCATGCAGCAAATATTTGACCAAGTAAGAGATTAAATTTTCCCTCCTACACGTTTAGCAGTAGGTGATCTCGATATGGTCCAGCCCAGGGTGCAGTTTGATGCTCGGGCTCCCTTGGCACCTCAGGAGTTATTAGATCATTCAGCAAGTCTTTTTGGCACTCCTGACTGTCTATTCATGCAATTGGTGACATCTAATTCATCATCCTCAGCTCCCAGGGGGTGGAATTACGGAGCTCTTCAGAAGTGACCGCGCAGCCCCGCGTCCCTCCCACCTGCTTGTCTCCCTCTCCAGGGCCGTCTTCCAGACAAAAAGGGTTAAAGTGTCACTGCCACACAGATGATTTCCAGCAGTATCTCTCCCTCCCAGCTCATCATTCTGCAGCAGTCTGACTGCTGTCACCCTCCTTTATTATATAGAGCAGATGACAGGAGTAATCTCTAGTTCAGGGATGACAGGGTGTGTTATAAAGATCTGAGAATGATGTAAGCAGTATTACTTGACATCACTGGCACACAGCTTGGGGCAACTCATACCACTGCCAGTGATAACCACATCTTCCCTTTAGACCCTACATTTATTTGGGGTATCATTTATTTTAATACAGCGTTTTTGCTAGTGTTCTGTTGAACATTTTAGGGGGGAGATCTGTTATACTTAAAAATCTATACTATATTTCATACTGAAAAGCAAATAGACATTTTTCAGATCAGAGTAATGTAAGCAGTATAGATAAAATCCTGAGACAACAGCTTTGAACACTAGACATCCGGATTTATTTACTGATTAATAGCTTTAAACTTACACTTTTCTCTGTATCTTAAATATTGTTTCCTTCTTTACTCAGGAACCTGTAACTCTACTGTAAGAAACTGAGAACCAAGATAACTCATCAGTATTTGTTTAGAAAGCATATGTTAGCATGTGAAGTGGAGCTACTTATGACATTTTCAAAAAGCTATGAATAATCACATATCATTAAAAACGTTGATTGAGACAGTGCTTTGCCATGACATTTTTAATCTCTGGCATAAGGAAATAGAGACTCTCCCTAGCAAAAGGAAAAAAAAAAATTCTGTATTTCATGCCACAAAGTTCTCCGTCCACTGTATCCTAGATGTAAAATAAAGAAAAGGAAGGAGTTTCTGGCAAATCCAATAGCAAAACTTCCACTGATTTCAGTGGGATCAGATTTACTGCAGCTGTGGTAATTTAAAAGAAAAAAAAATGGAGTACTTGTTGCCCTTGGAAGGGAGATCAAGGCTTCCTTTTCATTCTCACATAGAATCTTTGGGTAGCTCTACATTCTCCACATTAAAAAGCTGCTTTATTTGCCGAATTCAGAACATCAGCCTACTCTTTGTTGAGAAAGCAAAAGAGGAGTTTCATATAATGTACACACTGGGAATAAATCCACTTGTTTAGAGAAATTGTTACGACTCAAGAGTGTGAGAAAGAGAAAGAATAAAATGTAGCCAGCACGACGCAGGGGAGAACTGGAGCACCAGAACATGGAGCAACCTCCTCATACCCCACATGGTGGGAGCTGATGGATTTATCAGCTCTGCAGACAATCACATACCATGGATGAACTCAGCAATCTGAGCTGCCGTTTCAAACAGACCTGATGGACACCAAGATCCTTCTTATTTCCAAACATGTCTACTCTAAACAGGGAACCACTGCCTGGGAAGAGGCAGTAATTTCTGAGCTGTTTCCTTAGTGACCAACAGGAATGAAATTAATTACATTGTACAGAACAGTGTTTCATATCCTGAACACCAGGCAGCAGTATTTTTAGGAAGTTTAATTCCTGTAAAGCTAAACTGACTCTTTTAAAATTAAAGGCTACTAACGGGGATGCTGCATGTGCTGCTCACGCTTCTGAAAGTAATATGCTAAAGCATATTCCACCAGGTTGTAATGTGGTTGGAAGTACTTCAGGCTGGATTTTATTGCTGGAGCTCATGTGCTCCACAACTACACTCAGAGAAATGTCCAGAAACCTCTGCCTTATCCTCCTAATCCTGAAAATATTTATAGTAGAATCACACATCCTTATTCTCCATGAGACTACAGCATCACTGGAATGAGGGCACAATATTGGTCAAACAAAAGAGTTCCATCAGACCTTCACAGGAGCATTCAGTTTGGACTTTAAGGAAAAAAAAAACACCACTGCTTCTCACTAGAATTTCTGGGAAACTTCCACAGGAAACTTCAGCCCAGAATGACAATGAATTAACTTTCTCCAGCTGGAAAAGTCTGCCAAAATCTCAAGCAACTGAAAACAGGGTGCACAGTACTCCTTGAGGCTGACCAATGTTCCCCATGTCAAAACAGGCACTGCTATTAAGTAGCAGCCTTTCCATATGAAATTCTGTACTCTAAATTTGACTTCTCAGTTATATTTTAAAGCCAGTAGCACAGTTACAAATTTGCCTGGTTCTGAGAAGGCGCAAGGTATCAGTATCTTGAGGTGAATAAGAAATGAGAAATGCACACACTGAAATAGATTCTCAGCAATGTTTTCTATGTGCCATTTATTTCAGATCTAATCCAAAATTCACTGAATTCAGATGAATTTTATTCATTATATTTGGATAAAGCCATTCTTCATGAAACTTAATTCTGCTTCTGAGCATGCTCTGTTTAAACACAAAAACATCCACATCTCACAAGGAACACACAGTCAAAGCAAACAATTTAGAAGCTTTATTTACAAGATATATGCAGTCAACACCAAGGAATATATGACCCCTTTGTTGCAATCAGGGTCAATGCACACAGCAGAGGGACAGAAAACTAAAACAAAATTGGGAGTGCATAAATTTTCATTGCATGGTTTAGCCAGAAACTAGCTGGACAGAAGTTCATTTGATTAGGCTTATTTTATGTCACTGTAGGAAATAAGTATGCTTTGGACAGGGGAATCTGAGCTTTAAAAAGCTGTTTCACCTCCCTTTCTTCCCTACCCACAAAAAATCCTTTTTTATTTCTGCCAGAACATTGTTAAAAAGCAAACACAGCAGAGCTTCCACTTTGACACCTGGAAGCATAAGAAGAACATAAACCCCAAATAAACAGCCATGTTGGATAAAACAGCATCCAGAGGGCTGCAAGCAACCAGTGCCCAGTGTTGGCAGCAAAGAATCACACTGCCTTGCCCTGCCACGTCCAAAATGACTGATAATTGCCTCCTACAAAAGCATTTGAATTCCAGAGAAAGGCTCTCCAAGCTGCTGAGTGGGTGTGGGTGTGTGGCTGCCTGGAGCTGGAACCCCCCCACAGATCCTCTCCTTTCCTCACACATTATGGGGTCATACTCCACTGGCAACTGCTTTTCAGAGCTTCTGGCTTTTGTGAGTTTTCAGCATAGTCATTAAAAACTTGGACTAAAGCTACTGCCCTTCTGCCAAGCAGATCTATGTGTGAGGGTAGTGTCACTGGTGGAGGTATTTGTTTTGAAAAATCAACCTTTCAAGCTTTTATTGCACAGCGAATTACTCAAACATCGCACATCAAATAGTTCAAGAGAATGCAGGTGGAACTTTATTCCTGTTTACACTAGTACTACTCCTCTTGTAGCTTAAGCCAGAGGTGAAATCTGAGACTTCTGGATCTGTTTGCTGGCTGAAATGAACATTCAGATGTTGGTTTTGTCCCCAGAAAATAGTCAGACAAAATGGTCAGATAAACATCTCCTTTATAATTCCATTCTTCTATAACTCCAGAAAGCAGCATGAATACCTGGCTGACTCAGATTAATTTTTGAAGCGTACAATTTTATTTCTGCAATGGCATGCAATGTGATATTGCTTAATGCTGTAAAATAGCATCCCCAAGATGCTGAATTATTATCAACTACACCTTTTGCAAATTTTACCTAAATCACTCTAGAAATTTCACTGAGGCAAAATTCATTAGCAAATAAATATTGTCCCAGAAGTGATTAATAATATTAATGATAACAAAAATGAGTACAATTACACTTTCTAGATGTCCAGTCTGCAGAAACACAGAAATAGAATATGGCAAATTACTGGTTTTCAGAAGCAGCTGAAGAGATTTGTTAACACAATAATAACACTTATTTTAACTCCTTTAAAATAAAATAAGAGTTGCAGTGTTTTTCAGAAACAGAGTTCAACAGCAGCACCTGCCAAAGCACTTCACTTCTGTATGTCAGATTCATAGGCAGGAAATCTTTAAATTCATTTAACTCCACAATTTCAACAAAATAAGGGCTGAACCCATTCCAGATCTGAAAAAAAAAAACATCTAAATCTGGTTCAAGTTCAGACAATCAATCACATTTGATTTGTTTGCATTGAAATATTGCCTTTGACCCAACTTTCTTGTGGTGTAGATGGTCATAAATTTGAAGCCTCAGGAGGTTTTTACGGTGTCATCCTTTTTAAACACTGATATTCTGCTTTGCAATACTTTCCCCCAAAATCTCACAAGCCATAATATTCCTAACCACAGAGTCAGTACGAGGGGATGCAGTTCTGAAAATGAGTCTCTGTTGAGGTTCCTTGCAACTGGATCACAGTATTTGGCAGTATCAGCAATAACCATTAAACCCAGCCAAAAATGTTCTGACAGAAATCTGGGGTTTTGACCAGAGTGAGTATTTATGAGACGTGCACAGTTTTCTTTTAAAGGAGCTTTCCTTGGAGAGAGAACTTCTCCTGATTGCGTTTGGTTTGCAAAAACAAGAAGTTGACATTTTCTGCAGGAAGTACAGCATTTTCTGATTAGCTCTAATAGCCACTTTTGGGAGCTGCTGCAATTTATCCCAGCATTTGAAGTAGCTGAGTGTCATTAATTGCTATTCACCAGGGTGTTCAAGGCACTTGGTACCTGGTAAAGATGGGAGGTAGAAATCAAACTGCAGGCCAGGGCTGAGCAAAACACTTCAGCACATGAATGAGGGCTGAGCTGAACACAAATTCTGCAAATTGCTGACCTGGAATTGTGTCTAATAAACTCTGGAAGATGTGTCAGACCAAGTGCTAGTTTAAGCATCTGAAAGCAAACCATGTGCCCATTATTTGATTTTCTAGTTTCAAAGGCAAGGAACCATTTTCATACATAAAATTTTCTGCTGTAAAGTTTTCCAGTTTTTTCCCCTGTATCACTGTTTTTTCCTTCTTCATGTTTGTCAAAAATGCTCCCTGTGAACTAAATATACCTCAGCCTTATATTAAGAACACATGATCTTGTTACTCTGATAAACCAGGTCTTGATAATGCCCAAGCTGCAGTAATCTGTAATTCTTGTCAAAAGAGTCACTTATTTCATTTCCCTTCCTCAGAGATGTGCTCTCTAAGTCAGTTTCTGATGGAAACAAATGAAGGCAATGATTTGCCTTGAATAATAAAGCACCTGCAGCTGTTTGCAGCATTTAGAATGATGGCTTATCATTAGCAGAAACCCTTAGATATTCCGAGCACCCTACATGCCCTGCAGGTAGGACACCAGGTCTGTGTCATTTACCTCACTTTCTCATCATTTTCCAATAACAAGAACATCAAGGATGCAGCACATACATCACCTGCCCAGGATTCCGGATTTGCTTTAGAAAGCAACCTCAGACTAAGTCCCCTCTGCCCCCCAAATGTCAACAGGAAAGGTTTTCTTAGACTTGGATCATGTAGAATCTATAGAGCAGGTCTCCCTTCTGGGTCTGTGGTGGGAGATGTTCTGTGGCTGGGCAGAGGTAAATGTTAAATGCTAAATCCAGCAAGGATTTTAATGGCAATTGTACACTCAGGTGTTCCCCAAGCTGGCCCAGCTTTGAAGACCAACTGGAAGGTTTGTCTGTCTTTGTTCTTGGCAATCCCAGGGAGGTAAAACCAACACACAAATTCCTGTGCAGACTGAGCATGAAGCAGCAATAACACTGTGGAAATGGCAGTGGGGCTGTGCCAGCCAGCTGATACAGGAACTGGAAACAGCTTTTACTGTGTAGTCATACAGCAAGCAACTCAACTTCATCCAAAATAGATTAACTCATTACAGAGAACAGGGGAATAAATTGCACAGGAACGAGTGAGGGATTTTCAGGGGAGTTAATGCACTCTAAAACACCACAAAGCTCCTGTATAGCTAGAAAGCTGTGGCAGTATAATTCACAATTTAGAAAGTTCAAATAATTACACATGAATAGCTAAAATATTCATTAAGGGAAAATCTCTTTACAGAATAGCTTTAGTTTTTCAGCTATTCAAAAACACAGCCAGGTGAACCAGTTACTTGTCACCACCATTCAAATCACTGGTGATCTCTTAAGAAATAAAACCCCCATCCAGTTATTAGTGTTTCACATGGCTGTGACTTTGAGTCAGCATTTTGTCTAGCTGCAAATACACAAGTTACAACTCCAGTGCAAAGTTAATACTAGATCAGTTAGTATAATTAACAAGATCAATATTAGGATAACAATAATGCATTTTTCCTCCTGGGATAAAATCTGCAGCACTCACATAACCCTAAACTCCAGCAGAGCCACAGCTGAACACAGCAACATTAACATCAAGCTGGCGTGGGGCACCAGGGCAAGCACAGAAGAGCTTTTCTGCCAATACTTACAGGATTCCCTTTCCCATCTCAGTCTGACATCCCATGCTTAGGATGGACAGTTACCAGAGCACAAAAACCAACAGGGCCTATGTTCCCAGCCCTGCCTGTGGCCTCACACAGCCATGCCCTGGTCTCTGAAATGCCACCAGCCCATCCCAGCACGCATCCTGAAGGGGCTGCTCATGCTGCTGGTTTTAGCAGGGTGGTAACTACACCTGGTTCCTGTGGCCCTGAGCACCTGCACGGCTTCCTCTTGTCCTGTCCTCTGTTTATTTTGGTTAAGACACTGCTGCCTCGTACCCATGAAAGGATATTCCCAATTCCTCTGCTCCCACTCATTCACCTTCCCAAGCCCCTGCTCCTTCCTTGCAGCAGTAGTCTGACAGACATCACAGAGCACATCTGACTGCCCCACCAGCCCCAGGCCTGTCCCACCAGTCTGGAGGCTCCTCAAGCCAATTCTGCACTCACTGCATGCCTGTGCATCATCATCTGAGCCCACAGCTTCCCTCTGCCTGAAGGGCTGGGCACTGAGGGAGGGCAACTGCCCAACCTCCTCTTTGGCAGGGAGAGGATGTGCTGAGGACAGGAGCATTTTTGGACAAACACCACCAGTGTCCCCAGACAGATCAGAGTGACTGGGGAAGTGCCAGCAGACACAAAGGAGCACCAATGTCCAGACAGCATGACACTGCTCTCCCCTGGTGAAAGGCTGACTTAGGTAATCAGGAGGTTGCTCACCTTTATTTGCACTTTCAGTCAGGGCATGGGAGAAAAGCTGGGAGCTGGTGTGCCATAGGAGTAGAGGGAATGGCTCCTCTCCTTCACACAGTGATTGGAAACAGCCACACAAGGAGGTGAGAGAAACCTATTTACACCATGATCCTTCCTTTGTTCCCTTCCAAAGGAACATGAAATCCTGGAACATTAGCTCTTGAGAAGTCACCTAATATGTATCCTCAACCCCAAAATCAACATCAAATCTATTCTTAGCAGATGTTTCTCCATCCCAGCCTTTAAAAGCTCTGAGGGTAGAGGCATCTATCATCCTTCTTGCTTAGACTATACATGAAAGTTTAGAGATTTAAGGTAACAGCATGCAAGCTGCTTTTGCAAGTTTTGCAAGCCTGTGCACAGGGGTATTATCACATCCCAGTAATATTGGCCTTTGCTTTTTTGTGCTTTGCTGAACTAATATGAAATTCTGATTGAGTATGTGCTGCCTGTGGAAAAGCTGGAAATCAGTAAACATACTAAGAGCAGGCTGTCTTTGCAAGAGCACCAAGCAAAGGACTGCCACAGGGAAAGAGAGAAAAGCTTGAAGAAAAGCATCAGAGTGAACAAGCTCTGCTAAGCCCTCTGGAATTGCTGTGGGAAAGTCTGCCCTTCCTCACAGGGATCCCTGCAGTGGTTTGAAGCCAGTGGGTAACCTATCATCTAATGGCTATTGCAGCGAGAGCAGAAAGGACAAGAAAGGCAGAGAGGAAGAGATTATTTTGGAAGCTTTGCTCTCACTAACAGGAGTTTTCTTCCTCATGGAGAGTACCGCATCATTGTGGGTTTCTTACACAACTGGAGCTTTCTGCACAACCTTTCAGACTGTAGTTTGGGTTTATTCCCATGCAGTTCCACACATCTTTGACACGACCTTGAGGGCTGTCCTTCTGCAGCAGCCTGGTTTTGGGAATTGGTTTGGCTAAAATTTGCCATTTGCAAGGCGTTTCTCGATTTCCTGCCACAAGCCCCCCTCAGACTGTGTGCTGGCTACCAAACACACACACGTGTTACAGTCCTCACATAGTTACCTTGCCCCCCCACAAAGGCTTTTCTCTTGCATTAAAGTTCTCTTGAGAAGGTTTTCCGTGGTCTGACATGCAAAAGCACCATTGCCATGAGGAAAAATGAGAGCTCATGGGTAATGCCCAGAGGCTGTGCTACCCCCATCCCTGGGCAGCCACACAAGCTCATTGTGCCCAGGGGATCAGCACTGGTTAGGAGACAGCAGCAGTGGCCCTGCTCTCACCCAGGGCAGGACATCCCAACCTGTGCCCAGTTCATCCTGACAAAGAGCACCTTTCTAGGTAGTGCTGCAGACAAGAATTTTGCATCTTTTCCCAGTCCTTCACCAGTGCCTTCAAATGGATGTTTCATCCAAGCACAGACACATCCCATAGGACTGTGTGTTTAAAAAAACCTAATTTTTCTGAGCCAATGTAACAACAATCAGCCAGAAGTAGCAGGGTGGAGAACAGCCCTGTACTCATCTCACTGCAGCCACAGCACAGCAGGGCAGAATTCCATCCTTTAAAGACAATACAGGCATTATGTGGGCAGGAGTTCAGGATATACTGGAAAATAACCACATGGGGAAAACACAGTTCAAGGGCTACATTTGTAAACATTTGCTGGCATCTAGAACCCTGTCAAACCTCATCACAATTCATGCAGTCACGCCAGAAGCTAATCATCACCCTCACTATTATTTTTAATGGTTCCCAAGTGATGACCATGCATGAGCAACATAGAATTAAAGTTCTGAATTATTTATGGTGCTCAAAGCACCTCAACAAAAATGTTGGCCCTTCTCGTGTTCATGCTGACTCCTGGATTGGAGCAGAAATGAAGAGTGGAAATTAGGATTAGGAGCAGCAAGTGGAAAGAGTCAGGACAGAGGTTATGATCCAATTGTTTTCTTTTAGCAGCCCCCTTGGTTTTGAATTATGTTTTATTTTTCAAGACTCACACACCAGGCTTCAGGAGATCTGCAAACAACTTCCAATTCTTGTACAAATCTAATACAGCTGTGACCAGGACATTCTATTTCCCTGTGACTCAGTTTGCCACATGTGAGAAAAAAAGCTAATATTCAAAATATGTAACTAAGGAGAAATTAATATTTTAATTCCCTGGGTATTATTTTGCTGGTCTATGTGAACAGAAAAATAGCTCAAGACAGTGTTCATGTAGAAAAGGTTGTAAGACAAACCAGCTTTCTAGATCAAAACCAAGCAAATCTAATTTCAAATCAGAAATGGTTTTTATATTTATTTGATTATCTTGCCATCAATGCTTTAACTATTTTATTTCCCCAGAGGGAGGATGTTCAGTTTTCTGGAGTGATTCTACAGATGCCTCTTTTAAGCCTTAATTTCTTTGAATGAACCAGCCAATTTCAGGACTAAATAACATGGTTACAATTGTCATTCATTCAGAAAAGCAATTTAATTTTGATCAGGACCTACCCCTCGGCTTTGAATTCAAATTAAGAAAGGCCACAGATTCTGAATGTAGTTATTACTAAAATGGAAGAGATCTTGCTGCACACAAGAGACATGTGGACTCTTACCATGCCAAAAATTCCTGTCAGATAGATAGTACTTGAAACACAATCCTCATTAAAATGGATCATAGCATTCATGTTCCGGAAACATAAAGAAAAGAGGCAAATGGATGAATCCATGAAGAGTGCCACAATGATCTCTACCTTGTCCTTGGTTGAACAGCCTTCCCACAATCCTCCTTCCTTCATTCAACTTCTAACAAACAAGATGCTCTAGCTGAAAACAATTCACTGAAATCCAAGCATCCAAAAATCCTAAACATGTTTCCATCCAGCAGTATGGTGTGACACAGGTAATGAAGCTTTTGACTTTGCTGTAGTAAATCCAAAACTGCCTTATCTTTTAATACCTTCCTGTAAGAAAATATACATCTGAAAAATGTGTTTCCAATATCCATATTAGGCATATTTTTAGAAAAAGTACAACATAAAAATAAAAAGCCTGCACCAATGAAAATCTCAGTTGCATAATATTAAACATCTGTGATTAGGCGGAATCAAATTTCATTTTTTCCAACTGTAGTGATTTTTAAAAAAATAATTTCAGGTGATAACATTTATCATCATGTACCTTTCTGAAAGGAGAACACACTGACTGGTTCACTGTATTTTAATGCTCCTGTGATAGAAGCCAGGAATTAGACATTTGCATGTGAAAAGTTCTGCAGAGGAATGCTCTCACATATACCAGTAATTCTGTGATTGTCAGCCCAGTGACCTCTGAATAGGCATTAAACACATCTCTACTACCTCAACAATCATCTGTCTTGAATGTATCCATCATAGACACAAACTATATTTAGAGATCACAAAGATCTATAAAGATCACAAAAGGGATTAAATAACGCAGCATTTCAATGGCAGGTGATTTGACACAATGATGTAGGGGATCACTTTTGGCCCAGTGCTCCATATTTCATTGCCCCTGACCTTGGAGGTAAAAGTCAATACCTGAGCTGCTCTAAAACTGGTGTTTCATCCACGTTTCTGCTTCACTGCTGGAACACAGAATTACAGGACCATAAGGAACGTGGAGAGGTCACAGGGGTCGCACAGACACAGCATCAATCACAGGTGTCATCTGTGATCCAGTGTTAACTATTTCCAAGGAGAGAGCCTCCACAACTTCACTCAGGACTTCCCCTGGCAAACCTTCCCTGCAAGGGATGCTTTTCCCCTGCCTAACTTGAACTTGCTCTGATTTCTTGTAATAGCTCCACTTTTACTCATTCCTTTCTCCTTAACAAAAACTCTGTGCAACTAGAGGTCTACTGGAGCAAAGCAGTACCTGTATTGTAACAAAAATTGCAGTTTACAAGCAAATATTCTGATTTCTTTTGCCCAGAAAATAGCAAGATACAGCAATTTATTTTCAAAATACTAAGGGCAATGAAGAACTTTTCAAAGGTGGCAGCACCACAAAGGAATGGGGCCTTCCAGTGCCTTGCCTGGCAGGAGGAATACAGAATTTATCTGAGCAAATGCAGCATCAAAAGAAGAAATAAGCCCATAAAGTCCCGTTGATTTTTCTGTCGAGATGGAATTGATTAATTGCCTCAAAGGGAACTGGAGTTTTTACATCTCTTTCCTTGCCAGTAGAGATTGTTAAGAAGGCAGGCAGGAATAGTCAGCTGGGTGTAACCCTACACAAATCCTTCCAACCTTTGCGTCATTGCTGATGCCACCAGGAACCAGTGCTCTCTTGGGTAATGATACAGCACTTGGATTTGAGGGATCTGCTCCACCACGGCATAAAGTCAGAAGGAATCCAAGTTCCTGAAGAGTTAAGGTCCATCCAAATGACCCAACAAGATTTTGCCAAGAGATTTCTTTATTACACTGCTCAC
The DNA here is from genome assembly GCA_013397295.1 of Polioptila caerulea. Taxonomy (NCBI): domain Eukaryota; kingdom Metazoa; phylum Chordata; class Aves; order Passeriformes; family Certhiidae; genus Polioptila; species Polioptila caerulea. Next base: position 818,550 of record VYXF01005663.1, read on the forward strand.
ACCTGTCCATACAGACGATAAATAAGATTTTACTGAGTGAGGCACCTAACATTACACCATTGCTCAAAGGCAGTCACCAGTTTTAAGAGCTATTCTAGCCCATCCTCTCAAATTTATTTTTGTGAGAGTGAATTTTAGTTGAAGAAACTTCTGTGTGCAGCCC
>VYXF01005663.1:828933-857769 GCA_013397295.1 Polioptila caerulea
ACACAGAGGGGGAATGAGGCTGATGGCTCTTGATGAAACCTTGTTCTGCCTAACTATGGACTTTCAGCTGAAACAAATTCATTTTCCAAACAGAAACAGTTGCCAGGCTTTGCTCCTCCCCTGCACAGTGACCACACCACATGCCATTCTTGTTTCCCCTTTTGATTTCTAATTCTTCTTTTCTGGGATTTCATCACCTTGCAATAAAACAGTCTCCAGAGGTTCCTGGAGGCTCTGAGCTCAGTGGATCTGCACCACACAGAACAGAGACAGCAGATGGTGATTTTGCATTAATGTGATAGTTCAGATTACAGAGACACTTTCAGGACAATGTCCCAAAGGTCCCCAGATGTGGTTCACCCCACAGGGAGGAGCAGGGGCGTGTGAATTGGATTGCTTGGGTAACTTTAGAAGTATTACTCCATGTGCCAGAGGAAAATATCAGTCTGTCAGCAAGAGGATGGCCAGTAATCACAAAACCCAGGTGGCAGAGGAAGAGGGGATAGGTATGGATGTGGAATGGACCATGCTCTCTGTTCAGATTAATGTGCAGGGTGGAAGATTTGAGAAATCTTGTTCACTTCTAAGCATCCTGGCCTGAATCTCCTTTAAGAACCATGTCTCATTTTGCACCACACCCCTGGACATGGGAGAAATTCTCTGGTTTAGAGTGGTTTTACTGAAAGAACAAAGAGGCCCATGTGGAATTACAGAAAAAGAGTACTGTAAAAAAAACATTCTTACAAAAACACAGGGCCCAGCCTGCAGCTTACTGTAGCTTCAGTGAATCAGGGGCAACTTGGTAAACTGGCCAAGGTCAATGGACAGTCAGAGCAGAGAAGAAATCAGACATTTTAGCCTCAAAACCCAGAATGTGCTTGTGTATTTATCCACAGGCATTAAGGAGGGGGTCTAGAGCCCCATCAGTGTCACCAGCTGCCACACACTCCCTTCATGTGGCCTCAAGACACCTTCACCCTCCACCACGACAGAGCTACTCCTGCCACTAACACATTCCAGATCTGAGTTTGGACTCTGCTTTGCCCTGCAAGCTCCTGCATGCCATTTGACAGGTGTTTATGCCATTATGCAAAATTTATCCTTAGCCTTCTTCCTTTGGCCTGGGAAGAACAAGCTACAACTCTGCCTAGCACACACCCTCACTGGGCTGCAGCTTTCATCCTCCATCTGCATCTGCTCACTAAGGAAGCCAAGTGCTGTAGATGTATCTTAAAAACACCAAGACTTGTGAACACTGCAAGAAATTATTACTGTCTCTCAGTGATCAAGGACAAATATGTCCTTTCATAAATGTGAACCATCTGACCCCCCAAAAAAAGAAAAAAAAATTAAAAGAAGAAAAGAGGGCAAGAAATTGCTATTGCTTAGAGGTGGCTTGTTCCTGACTGTGCTACAGAGGCCTGGCCCATCAGGGTGTTGTTGGGGGTCACAGCCTGCTGACCCCACTTAGAGATGTAAGACGTGGATGATCCCTTCAAATTTTCAACAGCTGGAATTGCATGGGTTTAGATACTGTAGCCAGGTACAATCCTAGAGACTCCCTGGTATGTGAGTACATGAGAATGATTACTTTAATTAATTTCTGGGTCATTATAGGGATCAATTCTGGTGTTGTGGCCCATTAAGCAATTTGTTTTGTCCCAAAGCATTTGGTCATTATTAGCTCAGAGCCAATAAGCCACAGCACACAACCATAATCAATAGATGAAAAAGAATTTTGAAGGAAAAGAAAGAAAAAGCATGGATTTTGATCTTGCTTAAATCAATAATCTCCCAGAAATTGGTGGAATTCCCTGATGTAAAATCAATGTGAGCAAGCTCAAAATTGAGTTGTTTTGCTTTGTCAAGAAGATAAAATGGAGAACTTGGGCTGTGCCTTTAAAGAGAGACATTTATAGATTAGATTTTATTTGCAATATCTTCCTCTCCAGAGATTTTCTCCCCGTTTATAACCTTGAAATATCTGTGTTTGGAGCAGGGGGAGGGGGGCAGAGAGTAGAGGGGTTTTGCACATCTGCCTGAAAGAACCTTTGATAGCGCTTCAGGCCACTCATCATTCACAAACAAATTTACCCTCACCTAAGACAGGGAAACTGATGCTCCATTTCAAACCTGTATTTTCATTGGGACACACATCTGGAGGTGTCTGACCTTGATTCCCCATGGCTTTAGCATTAACCTAAGGTGTAGCCTGGCCCAAATGTCACCTGCGGGGAGGTAAATACATTCAGGTGGGCAGCCCCATTGTCCCTTTGGCCCAAGCATTTTGTGTAATTGTCAGTGCAGGGGCACTTCTGAGTGCCATTGGCATCACACTCTCCCTCTCTGGGCTATAACACTCCAGAGGGATAAATCCCAGTGAGACAGAGCTGCTGGCAGACTTTAGGGACCCCTTGAGAGAAAAGCTGTTTAAGGATGTCTAGATGGATCAAATCCATAAAGCAGGCATTTCCAAATCAGAGACTAACATATGTACATAGATAAAACAAGCTCTTTTGCTAGTGATCCTTTGAAAAAGTTCCAAGATGGTTTTTGATTACTCAGTGGCAAATATTGAAGCACATTTCACACAGGACTCCAAAATGTAAAAATACACACAGCAGGTAAATGCGTGATCTGCTCAGACTATGCCCAAGCAGAAGAGGATTCCCTTACACCTGCAAGCAGGTGAGTTATAGAAACTTCTTCTTTCAAGTCCAAACACAACAGGGGACTGGAGAAACTGGGTTTCACCCCCAGAGTTTTAACTTTTGTTTGTCCACTCACCCAAGGAAAACATGGGTGAGTAATTTGGTCTCACATTCCTGATTGTACTAAAACCCCTGAATGCTACAAAGTGGTGGTGTACATGTTGATGTCACCATCTGCCACTGCTTAAAATTTCAGAGGAAGATTTTGGTGAAAGAATAAGTTGTTGTGCTGACTGCAGGCTCTGGGAGCTCGGTGCTCTGCTGAGCCCCTGTGTCTGTGCAGCTGTCAGAGCCTGGGATCTTCAAAGGGTTTGGGCAGGGGTTACTGAGGGATTACCCTCAGCATGAACCTCTGGCCACTCCATTATTTGACAGTAATTGCCTGTTTCTAGCTGCTACAGCGTTTCCTGCATACAAGAATCCTCACTTCTCAACTGAGGCTTTGCTCATTTACTGGGTAGCTGGGAAGGAGCAGCTCTTAAGGGTCCTCAAAGAGCTGCAACTTCAACGCTTTGTTCCCCCCTGCAGTGACTTGTTACACTCCTCCTTGTTCTGTGAGAAAGTTACAGCTCCAGCAGAATCTGTCATCACTGATAACTGGTAATGGTGCTCCTCCTAGTCTCCCTGAAAATCCCAGCCAAAAAGTCCTCTCCTTTGGCTGTCAACCACTCCATGTATATACTTTGTAAGCCTAGAAGATGGAAACACTAAAAAGGGTTTTTTGGGGGATTTTTTGGTGGCAAAATATTACATCTGTGTCTGCAGCAGTTCACTTTGGAAGCCCTCAGAAGCCCCAAGTGTTCACTAACAGCACAAGCCAAATGCCCAGCAAGGGAATGGAGAGTGTGGCTCTAAACCCACCTCTTCAGCTAAAACCCAGCTTTGAGGGGAAAAATGTGAAAAAAAGATGCAGATAGAATAGAAAAGATGCAGATAGCAACTTCACACCCTTCCTGCCCATCCAACTGAATATGTGCCCCTGTCCCTGTTTCAACTCTTCTCCAGTTCATAGTTGCGTTTTAATGAATGCTAACTGTTAGGATGGGAAGCACTGTCAGCATGGAATAAAGGGCATGATTAAGAGCACAGATTTTTTTCCAAATTATCTGTAAAAAACACTGGAGCATCATTACAAACCCCCAAGGGCTTTGGGCAATTTAGTCTCCAACACCATTTACAGGCTGTTTTTGCTACAGCTACCCAAAGGATGACAGTGAGAGCAAGGTGTGATGGCAGCTCTGTGGACACTCAGGGGGTGGTTCTTTGCCCCATCTGAGAAGGAGAACATTGCTGCTGTGGATTTAATGCAGCCAAAGGTGCAGCAGAAAGGTGGAGTGTGTCCTGCCTGGAAGGAGGAGACAGTTTAGGTGTGGGCACATTCAGGACTTTTTGTCAGATATTTCAAAGTGCCAAGCAGTGCATGAACCCAAACTCTGCCATGAAGCAGAGCAGCAGTTCTGTGGCCTTGCAGAGACATCTGTGACTGATGTAACACATACCTGCACTTCCCAATAGACCTGTGAATTGGTACTGTGTACGTTTAAATGTTTTGCTTGTTCTCCTTCCCTCCAAGAGAATAATTATGGCCTTACCTTCCCTCATTCATCAAATCAAACCTCATTCTCCACAATGGAGAGCATTCCCCACTGGATACACTCACTCTTGTGCTGAGACCTTGTCAGCTCAGTTACAGCCTAAAGCAAAATTTTCTGGCTGGCTTTATGAGCTCTTCTATACAAAGGGATTATAATGGAAATTGCAATTTTTCCACTACTCTGAGAACCTGCCTACCCTGTGATGGGACTCTCAGTACCCAGCAGCCTTTCACACATGCCCTGGGGCAGTGTGAAGTGACCACTTCCCTGTCTGACAGCCAAACCTCATGACTCAGGACAACTGTGTGCTATGTTGCTCCACTGAATTTTTTTATTTTTTTTATGGAAGAATAATTAATTCACAGTGACTGACATTGTTTTATTTCCAGCCCATCACTGACATCTTGTCTGAGTTACATCATATCCCTCAAATTGCCTATCTTTTTTGGCTGCTAGTGCTCTTTATTCCCTCTTCTTTAGCATGATACTCATTATAATCTACTCTCTTATACTAAGGCCAAGACTCCTGCTGTGTTTCCAGGTAATGTATTCTTTTACTGAGTGATTCATTGGGGAGGAGAGTAGAAAGAGAGAAGGAAAAGCCTTGAGTTGAAAAATATCCAAGTTTCATGATTTCTGAGTCTCTGAAATAGTTCCAAATTTCCTTGGTGTTCTGGAGGCCTTTCCCTGCATGCTGAAAGCACTGAGCTTTTGTATTGTTTGCTTTATTTTGCAATATTTTATGATTCTCATATATTCTGAATTGTGTTGATTTGTGACTAGTTTTTCATCATTACCCCAGGAGGAAATTTCTCTGGAAACACAAGCAAGAAACAACGCCCTGAAGTGAGACACTGCAAATGAGCAGCTGCCATCAGTCGATGGATTTTGTTATTTACTCCATTCTTGCAGAATACTGCAGCATCTGATAACCTACAAAAATGATAAAGGGAAAACAAAAACATCCTTCTCCCCCCTCCTTCCCCTTCCCATTTACCTGCAGGTTATTACACAGCTAGGAAAAGCCACTTCTCCAGCCAGGGAAGTAGGTTCTGTGATTAAAGAGGTAACCATGAATGCAAAACATGTCAGCTCAATTCCATCCTTCAACATATGTTATCTGGAAAAAAACCTGCCTAGTACAGAGCATCTAAAGTCCCTTGATTATTAGTGAAACCAATAGAAATTAGATAGTTGAATCTTCTTAGGGAACTAGTCTGCAGTGTCTCTCTGTCTCAGATGCACTCTGTGCAATATTAGCATCTCCCCAGATCAGGCAGTAATTGATCCACGTAGATACAGAGGCTCTCAGATTCTGAGGCCATGGGAGCTGTTGAAATATCTAAGATTGATGTCTCCATCTCCTTGCTCTGTGGTTATTCTTGATTTACAGAAATATAAATGAAACCAATTTCTCACTATTCATATTTGAGAGCACCTACACAAAAACAGTTACTCTGTTGAGCACTGGAATTCAGGGACCTAATTTCCTGTGGATTTGCATCTGTATGCTGGGAGTCTCTCTGGATCCTCTAATAAGCACTGAATTCATGATACAGCCATTCTCTTAACTGGGCACTAATAGGATTTCTCTTCTTTGCCCAGATGCCTGCACTCATGAAATGTGTTGAGCTTATTCTCCCTACCTGTCTAAGTGGCCACCAAGGCTCATTTCCACTAAGAAACTGCCTTCACTAATTTAAAACATTCATATCCTCAGCTGCTCTAGCAGAAAGGGAATAAAGCCTAATACAATTAGTTTCAAGCCAGCTTTACTTACACTGGAAAAAAAAAATTACACTGCTTTCAGTTCTGATCTCCCAAAGGGCTTTCATCATTTCAAATTCTGTTTGTATATCCCTGGAACTACACTGACATCAAGTCAGCATAAGTTAAGTGAGAATCAGTTAATGGAAATTTAATCTATATCATTTAAATTTTGTTTATCAAAATCTTGGCTTCACTCCAGCACAAGGGGTAGATGCTGAGTGTTCTCCCTACAGCTGCTAGAACTACTCCCCATGTGCTCATGTGACTAAAAGCAAATCTGCAAATGCACCCACATCTAGGGAAAGTGGGTAAAAGCCTGCTGTCAACACTGTGGTTGAAGGTATAGGACAAAGTTTCCACCTTGACTTTTCTCTGGAGCAAGAAATAAAGATTCAACCAGCTCAGAGGGCTGTTTGCATGACCCACATCATTCCACAAAGGAAGGTGAAACCAGCAAAAGCTAATTTTCAAGGATTTGGCTTGACTGGGTTTGTAAAGGCTTTTAATAAAGAAGCACCAACTTCTAAATCTGTATCCAAGCCTCCTCCTGAACAACAAGAGTCTGCTGCACTCTGCATTTTTCACCCGTCCTTGTGCTTCAGAAGAAAATGGGCTTTTTTTTGAGTATATATGGAGTAATGTCTTTTGGACAGCTTTCACATTAGGTGTCATTTTATGAAGCTGAGTTTCTTATTCTTGGCTACTCACACTGAAGCTGCAGTTCTTATGAGCACATTTTAATGCAGCAATTTATATTCAGAACAAAGAACCTATGGTTATCCCATCATCAGAAAACCTTATGAGCTTGATTTTTTGCTGTTTCCATCATGTGGGATTATGGCTTCCACAGAAAAATAAAGCAGACTTTTCCTTTCTTTTATTTTCATTTTTTTTCCTTTTCTTTCCTAACACAATTTATCTTTGCAATAGCAAATCTTTATGTTTTGGAGTGTGGGGTTTTTTTTAAACCAACAAGCATTAGTTGTATATTGTATGTTGGAATAGAACGTGCCTTTTCCCACAAATGTGTTTTGTGACCTGCTGGCCAGATGTGTACTTTAGCACACTGAGTGCTGTTTCTCTCATGCAAAGATCCACAGACCAGACACTTTGGGTCTGATTCCTGTTATCTAGTGGGGCAAAAATCTTGCAATATCAAAAAGTACCAGATAAGGGTTCCTTATCTCTATACTTTTTTCAAATCATTGAGAAAACCCTTTAAACACTAAATTATTTATGTGAAAGCATTGAAGTGCCTATTAAAGATGCTCCAGTAGAGAAATTTTTTCTAGTGCAAGGTAGCCAAAAAAGAATAACCTGATTCTTCTCACTAATTCTCTCTCTGCTACTTACTCACAAGGAAATGACACGTCAGGGTTGTTCCATTTGCCAGAATATATTTGTGTTTATCAAGGCAACATGAGCCTGCAACTCCCAAGGCAATTTTTTTTTTTCCCAATTAAAACTGCAAAAAGGCACCATCTCCCCCGCCTTCAGAAACTGTATTTTCTTGAGAAAAAGCATCTTGATGGAAAATTCCAACTCAGCTCTTCTTAGCTGAAAGGAGCAGGGAGAGCAGCGTGGATTCTGTCGTCGTGGGTGATAACATCCCTGGAGGGCAGAACCTCTCTGCAGCATCTCTTGCACAGAGCCACACAAACCCCTGGGGACTGCACACCAGCAGACAGCTCCATGTGTGTCATCTCTTTGCAGGATCAAGGCTTCACCTGGTATTTTTGAGTTTTCATTTACATAAGCATCTGTGGAAGAACATAATCTAAGTATTTTGCTCCATTTAGGTGCATAACCTCAACAGGGAAAAGAGGAGCAGAGAGACTTTATGCCAAGATAGAAAGGAGGTGGTTTTACAAATGTCTCTGTCCATCAACTTAAATTTGTTTGTCTTTTTGTTGCCTTCTATCCTATAATTCCTTTGCACAGCAAATTCCTTTGGCAATACCTTCAGATTTTAAGTATTTGGGTGTAGTGAGCACTCTGAATTTTTACAGGGTGTTCCACCTCTTTCCTGGATTCTTGCCATGGCTTTGCAAGTTTAGAGATGAGAATGGACCTGTGAATCAATCCAGATGCATATTTGACATCAGATAATGCTGGAGAGATTTTGCCCTGAGCCTATACACTTCCTGATTCTGCTCAGAAAAGAGAGAATTTGCTGTATCCATGGGGAGAAAATGCATGTACAGAAGGCTGGAGGGCAGAGAAAGATTCCTGAACCCCACCCACAACCCATTATAAGAGCAATAGCACTCCAGCTCTTAAAAAAAAAAAACCAAACTACTCAAAGATCCCCAGGTCTATTTTCCAGAGTGAGTTTGCTTCGGCTGCTTTGAGATCCCAGGGCTTGCTTTCCTCGCTGTGTCTCACTCTATTAATCCTTTAGTCACTTAAACTGAGACAGAGTTTGCAAGAAGCCTCTTGAATGATGCCACCTAGAAAAATCCACATGCTGTCTTGAAGCAGTTCATTGGGAATTTATCCATCACTGATAGCAGAAATAGACACTCACAGCATTCAATCTAAGCATGTGATACTGCAGGCGAGAGCAAGGGATGTTGAGTATTTGTATTTATGAGGAAATGAAAACGGAGAAAAGCTGGGCTTTTGGCTTCTGTCCACTGCTTTCCTTCACTTCAAATGTCTGCCCAGGCATTGCTGTACCTCTGCATATTGTATTAGCCTGGACTTACAGAGCTCTGTTTTCAGTATTAACCTACAGAGGAATTATTGGAAGGCCCTGGGGTGCTGTGTATCACATAAACCCTCACAGAGCTGCCATGGCAATAGGCTGGACACCAGCACTCATTTTTAAATGCTCTGGGGAATGGACTGGTACTTTCAAGGAGACTAAATAAGTTGTCCCAAATAAAGTTACTTAGAGCTCAATATAATTACATTTTTCCCTGTAGAGGCTGCAGCAAGAGACTAAACTGTATTCTGGGCTTCACATTCAGTAACATCCACTTTTCTGCAAAAAATAAAGTCAACTTCATTGTTTATCCTCATTTAGATTACAAAATATGTTCAGGGTCCTGTGCAAGATGATTAATGTCTTCAGCTGGCAGTGAGGCAAATGGGAGTTAGAGATGCTCAGGTTCTCACTTTAGTTAAATGGATTTCTGCCTGGACACGGCCTCTGGGCTGTAATACCCATTCCTGTGAGACACCAGTGGCTGAGGCTGCTGTGCAATTAAGGAAAAGCTCCTGAAAAGAGCCAGGCTGCACCAGAACAGCTCAGGAGTGCCTATTTCCAGCAATGCTCATCAAAAGATGCTCAGCAAAAAGCTAAAAAAGAGGATCTGCACAGACCCACTCTTCTCAGAGACACATTTGCTGCCATCCAGAGCTCTATCTCTGCTCTATGAAGGTGATGTTGTTCCCTCAAATTTCCAGTCGTGGGGCAATGGCATCTCCCTGCAGACAAAGGATAACGCTGACCTTTGCTAGAGTTGTCTCTCTAACCTGCACTGCCATTTGGATCTTGTCCCACACACTCTGAAATCTGTCCCTAGCACCAGCAGCACAGGCAAACAGCATTTCCAGCCTTCCAAGAGAAAGGGAATGAAGGACAAAAATGTCCCTTCATTTTTCTTTTGCATGCTGGGCCTTACTGCAGATTTATTAATGTCTGGGCACAATCATTAGCATTCTTTAAAAAGTCTAACTCTCCAGCCAAAACTAAAATTAATTTGATAAATTCTCCTTGACTCTCAGTTATTAGGTGAGTGCAGAAAATGTTCATAAACATGAAGGACCTTGACATTGCATTCTGAAAATTGCCCTCATAATAAATTAAAGATTACTAATATAATTTCTCATTGCACATTTCGCCCTGCTCCTTCTACCAAAGAAGGTTTTTGTGTATATTTCAAGCTCCCTCACTTTGTCACAGTTGCAAGAACTTTTATGTGACTGAGCTGTGTATTTCAAAATCTTATCTTTGCCAAGTAATTCTAACAGCAAACGTGAAATAACAACGTGAGCAGTACTGCTCAGCATCACTTCAAGACTTCACAGTGTGCTACAGTTTGGTTCAGATGTTCACAAAGATATTCTAATTAAAAATCCCAGTGGATTTGCTTTCTAAGGAAACTGCCATTTACATGATAATGTTTTATGTCTCAGCAAGAAACTGCAAATAGGCATTGAAAAGAGGAAAAAAAAATGCCAGTGCTGCAAGGACATTTATATATGAAAACTGGGTCAGAAATAATTTACAAAGATTACAACTATTATAAATACTGAGTTTTCAGCTAGAAAATTTGGTTTATCAAACTGCTTTTTGATTTTGATTATCTGATTGGAAATCTGGCATTGTGACCTGAGAATGACATCCTTCAGTCCTTCCATTCCCATGCAAATGAGAAGAGAATTTAGCACCATGTGCTGTGATGTGAGTCTGTCTTAACAAGAAATGGAAGTTGTGGTCCAACATGAGACAGACCTGAGGGGGGAAAAGCAGTATCTTGCTGGGCACAGGTAAGAGATGTAGTCACTAATGTCATCCTGAGAGATATTGTCCTGAATTTAAAACTGCAGAACCAGACTGTGCTGTGTAGCCACATGCATTTTACTAGATTATGCCACAATCCCTATAAAGTGGCTTTTTCTTTTGTTTGTTTCTCTCTATATATATTATCCTTGGTGATAGCATCCATAAGTCTCAATTGTAAGATAATTTTACATACATTATTTTGTCTTTTTATAAATATTTACATTCTCTCATTGTACTGTTTCTTTTGTATAAGTAACACGGTCTCTGTCTCACTGTTGATCACACTCTCTCTGCTGGTAAATCTGTACAACATTTTCACACATCAGGTGAAAGTGATAAAATGTCTCTTTTGCTGGCGTGGAACACATGAATTCATTATTTTATTTTTCAGATTTTAACAGCTAATAGCTATCAATTTTTCTTTAGAGAAACAAAATATTTTGCTTTCTACCATTCTAACCATTCTAACAACAGAAGACCTGCTCTCTAACATGCTGTAAAAATCAAGATTTTCTTAGAAATGCAGTACAATTAACTTAGAAGCTAAACAGGGAAAATGTGATCTTTCACTGCCTTTTTTACTGCACAGGCCGTGCACAGGGATCCCAAATAATCACAGTGACCCACAGTGTCCATGTGACTGACTTGGCAGCTGACAAGGACACTCCAGGAAAAGGCTTAAGCTTTCAACCTGGATATCTTCCATATAGTTTCAGTGCATTTTCAGTGTTTTTTCCACAGGAGGACTCATACTACAATGCTTTTGTCTCAGGCCATTTTAGCACAACCCACTCTAAAACAAAACTGAAAAACATATATCGACAGAAGTTCAGCTTATATATATGTAGATATGAGAAAATTATTCTTTCTCCAGGCTCTGCAGTCTTCAAAGGGCCTGAATTAATTTAATTCAAGTTGCCAGGAAAAACTTTTCAGGCTCACAGAGAGCCTGTGCAATAGTAGGTGAAGTTTTGAGAGATGGCAGCAGGGGATTGGGACAAAAGTTGTTAAACAACCTCTGTGCTGGCTCTCCCACTGGGATCCCCCAGCCAGCTGTACTGGAATGGGACACCAAACCCCACACCTCCCTTGCTCCATCAGTTCTTTGAAATCTGTAGAACTTAGAAACCAAATAGAAAAAAATCAGTCTGGTGATGTATTGCATGATTAATTGTTCTGTAATCGTGGTTACAGGGCTTTCATCTCAGGTGACAGCAATTAGGATTTTCATTCTTCTGCACAAATTCATGATACCAGAGCAATTTCACTGCAATAGCACTGGAGAGGCCACACTTAAAGCCCCTCTCTATCATCACCAACCAGGCCTTCAAATTTATAATCAAATGCCTGGTTTATTGAAATAAGGCACAGCCTTAGCTTATGCAGTGTCTAAAGCCCAGGGGAGCTGCAGAGGAGCCCTAGTGAGACTGGGATGGTCCTCTCTGCCTGCACATCCAGAGGTCTGGAGAGCACAGGGAGTTAAACTGAGTACCCCAGTCATGTATCAGGCTACTAAAGCAGGAAAACAAGAAGGGAGGAGGGTGAAGCAAAGCATGGGAAAGCCCAGGGGAGAAAATAAAAAAATCGGACTATGACTGCTTAGTAAACATAATTTTTTCTCACACTGGGAAAACCCTGTTTTTCTGAATGTATTCTACATCACAATGGCACATGGAACAAATTAACTTGCAGTCATAACCTACATTAGGATCAGAAGAAGACTGTTCTAAAACAAAGTTGTGAGTTGATGTTGTGAAAATACTGAGCTGTTGTTTTCTTGCAGCCTTTAGGATGATCTCCTGCAGCAAAAGGCTTCAATGTATTCAACAGCAAAGCACATGTCCTAATAGCTTTCAACCACCTAAGTCCTCAAATCCCTGGGAAGCATGGCTATTCCTCAGTCATTAGCCTCATTTGATCTAAGGACAAGCACAAACAAGAGCAAAAACCAGGAACTGCAGGAGTGGAAACAACATTTCCCAGAAACATTCAGTAGGTGTGAAATATTTGGAGTCCCTAGCACAACCACATCAAACCAGTGAGATGTATATGTGCTTGGCACACCCATACTAGCTTTGAAATTGCTTTAGCCCTTTGGATCATATCCAAAGTGGGGGGAAGCCAGTGGAGCCAACTCTTCTGCAGAAGGAGCAAAGCAATGTTTGTTCAAGCAGGCCGTGCTCATAATGAGCAAAGCACACAGGATTTGCTGGCAGAAGGGCCAGATTCTGGCTTTGAAGCCATATTTTTTTGTGACCTAAAGAAGGCAGAGATGGGTTTCATTGAGTTCCAAGCCCACAAGCAAGCACAGAATCTTCCCCTTCCCTCTGGCTGGTTTTAGTCTCTCTGTTTTCAGCAGTCTGGCTCCTGCCTTTGCTCACATTCTCTGTGTCCCAAATTCAGGCTACACCCTGTATGTGGAAACCAGCTCCTTGTGAAAGGCTCTGCAGAGCTCTCCCCTGACAAAAAGCTCCAGTGTGCTCTCCCTGCCACTCCACTCTCTGTGGCTTTGGAAGCACTGCCTGACCCATAAGCAACCCTTGCCAATGAACTTAAATATCAAGTTGCAATTGGGAGGCTGCAGTTGAGAACTCATGACTCAGGGAAGTGTGACAAGACTGACAAGGCTGAAGGAGTGCCACAAAATGTCACCAGACATTATCAACCCCCGTGGGGCCTGGGGCTTTCCTGGGGAAGGCTGCCAAGGAGGCAAGAGAGCACCACGGCTGCAACTCAGTGGCAAGTGGCCTCAGACAGTGTAAGAGCCCCAGAGCTGTCATGTATAAATCCCTGAAGGGTGGTGAAAAATAGCTCATGAAAGCAAGGGAAGCAGCAGGGAGAGAACTCTGGAGGCAAATGTTGGAGCATCACCGAACCATATGCAACCCTACAAAGATAATGGCCCTAAATTACCCCTCACTAGCCTTGGTTCATTAAGAATTTGATAGAGCTCTACTGGTGGCACTGGAAGCCTGCTCAGGGAGCCAAGCGGACCCTGGATCAGACCCTGGGATAGGAAAATATATTAGGTCATAAAGTACTGTTACATATTTTATAAGGGAACAGCTATCAATGTCTGCTCCACCCGGAGAATATACAAAAACCAGCTGGAAGCACACACAGCTGTGCATATCCCTGCCTCTCTTCAGCTGCAGCTTCTTTCAGATGCTCCTAAACTCATGTTAGAAAGACATTTCCACATCTCCCTGTCTCTAAAAGGACTCTCAAAACCCTGAGAAAACAATTATGTTTGGTGACATATGTGAGTAAAGATAATTATAGCGTAAATAAGATATGCTTGACATTATTGTCAGCTATTTGAGCTAACCTCTGGGTATGCAAAATGGGGATGATGAGAGATATGTTTGCAGGCAGCTTTAACAAGTGCTTCTGATATCACAACTTTTCAGTCAAGATTTTGGCATTTGTTAGCCTGATTTAAAATGATTCTATGAATACAGCCCAAATCAGAGCATCCATTGCTTGTGCATGAGATTCTTCCCAGAACAACGGGCAGTGGGGATTTGTAGAGGTAGGAGGTACTGCTAATGAGACTACTTCTTATTTCTGAGACAGAGATTTTTAAACCTTTTCTAAATTACCAGATTCTTTGGCAAATTTCTTTACTCTCGCTTACAAATTTGGTTTTGGTCACTCATTCTGTGCTATAGATCCATTTGCAATTCTACCACAGGGTCACTGGCACTTCCAAGAAGGAAGAGAACCTGTAGATGGATGGTTCCATGGTGAAGCTGAACAATTTTGCATTAAATGTATTTTTTCGTTGGGCCCAAATGGTTCTTCGGGCATGATTTTCCTTCTCCTTTAGCCATAAAAACTAGAATATGTGTTTCATTGAACTGTCTTCTTGATCACTGACTCTAAATACCCAACAACTGATGAAAAGATTGGTTTACTTTTCTGGCATTATGCCCCCGGCTTCCTGAGAGTAACAGATGGGTATTTAATTGTTATAAGGACTTCTATTTATTTTGCTAGAGATAAATGATAAAAAAAGAATTCTGTACTTCACAGAGTGCCCTTAAAATATAATGTCTCTGAGTGGAAAGCTTGCCCAGAGTTTTCCATAACACACCAAATTAAATAGAAGCTCTGTTTGAAAGACTCACAGGGTGCCTGAGGCTGTTTTTAGTGCTGCTCACATGGAAACGTCACAGCACAAGTCTCCACTGCAGCCCACGCAAGGCCAATATTGCTCCCCAGGAACACAGCCATGGCCTGTGCTGGTGGAGAAATGGAAGTGAGTCTGCATGGCTCATTGGGAGATTCCTGGTGGCTGAGCTCTCTGGAGTAATGCTAGCCTCAGTGTGGGACAGATTTGAGTGATTCACTGCCTCTGACTGTGGCAGAACTGCAGAAATCTGCACACTGGGAAGAGGACTTTTGGAGATGGGTGGTTGCTAAAGCTCATATATCTCTCATATCTGTCCTGGAGTTTTGGGTGCAATGCTTCCACCCTCTGATTTTATCCACACAATAAGAAGCTGAACTAAAACAATCACTCAGTAATGACAGAAAAACCCAAAGGTGATAACATCTGCCAGTTTGACGTGAAAGTTGCCATGATGCAGAGGAATTCCTGGGCATCAGTGCTGTGATGACAGTTCCCCCTCCCAACACTTAGTAGGAAAGCTGTTGCCTCTGGAGAGGAAGGGCACAGAGAATAGCAGTGACATTAAGTGTCTGAGCCTGCTGAAATTAGTTTTAATAAATATGCTAACATGGAGGAAATTCCTGAAAAGTGGACGACAGCTCATGTGGTGCCAAGAGTCAAGTGGAGCTCAAGTGTGAGCCAGCTGGCCAACGTCAATGCCAGCCGAGGCAAAGCTGATAAAAACACCGATTAATAAAGATAATTAATTAAAATAATCTAGTATAGAAATATAATTAACGCCAGTAATCATGGCTTTATGGTAAACAGGCCTCATCACATAAATCTGATGTCACTCTCTGATGAGATTACAAATTTGCTTGATAAAGACAACCACAGAGATGCAGCATACGGAGTTTGGTGAGTCACAGGACTCAGCAGAACACAACATGTTGGTTATAAAACCATTATGAAACATCTGTAGAAGAAAGGTTTTTTTGTAGCATGACATGGTTGCAAGGCAACCACAGCCAGTGGTTGCATAGCCCCAGGAATCTGACATGCAGGATCAGCATCAGAAGATAAGGGGTTAATAATGGAGATGAACATGCGTTATTTATCAGTTTGGGGCACTGGAAACAAGGTGTGTTTAATTCAAGCAAATCCAGAGTTTCACAGCTGTCAATGAGGAATGTAGGTCATCATAGAGGCAGCAAGGAGGACTACACGAAGTAGAGGGCTGGGAGAGAGTTAAGCAACTGAATGTGAGCCCTCATTCTAGAAAAAAGGCAAATAAGCAAATTTGACCTTTGGATATTCTAAAAGAAGAGAATTGGGGGTGGATTCTTACCTCTGCACACAGCACCAGCAAAAGTGTCCTGTTTTAGCACTTGCATTTTTTAAGGCTGCTGAAAATTTGAATAAGGAGGGAGTCTAAAGTAATTTAGCAAAATGTCATATACTTTTTAAGGAATTCAATCAATCTGGTTAAGCAACAAAACAATGGAAAGGTGATTGCAGTGTGTTTATACTCACAAAAGGAGAAAAAACTGGAGGATCCTTTCACCTAAAGCAGCAAAGCATGACAAGAAGCAAGGTCTGAAATGTGAAGACAATTTTAAGGGAGCAATCAAAGCACATTTTAATTGGGAAAGTTATAAATTGCTCATAGAAAATACAGAGGAAATGGTGGGTTCTGCAGTTCTCAGTCTATACAAGTCAAAACGAGACACTATTTGCATTTCTGGAAAAAAGTTGACCAAATATAAGTTTTCAGGCTAAATATAGGGGTAACTGGCCTTCATTAAACAAAATGCCAGAGTAAATGATCTAAAGGTCCTTTCTGGCATTAAGCCAAATGAATCTGAAGTAACAGAGACTGCCTTTTCTTTAAAAAAAAAAACCAAAAAAACACATGATGGTTTCTGGTTTTCAGCCAGTTGAGAACATGCTCTAAATTTTTCAGAGTTTTGACTGTTTTTTCCATTCTGCCTTTAGTATTTCAAGCAGAGCAGCATAAATATTGATAAAACATTTCCCACCAAAAAGGAGATTGTTCAGTCAATAATTTCCATTGGCATTCATATATTTTTATATGTTTATGACTGGCTTTACAAAGTGCTGGATTCCTCTCAGCATTTCTTGATGCAAAACAGAACATTTTGTCATTTAAACATGCACACAATTTTGGTTTGTACTATTTCTCTTACCTACTAGCAATTATTCTTATAACTATTCTCTTTATCTTCCTAGCACTACAGTCAAAAATTAAAAAAAAACCCAAAAATATTTTGTAAGTAATCAACAAAGTGAATGAACTTGACATGTGAAGTTGATGTTTATTCCTATCTTTGCAGCAGAGTTACATCAGTGCCATCTGCTAAAGTTTTTAATTTCTGTAGCACATGATAGGATCATGTCAAAGTAGAGCAGTTTCTCTCTACAATCCTGTGTGTGGTAGGACATCATTTGCACACCTCCATTGTTTGATACATTGGATTAACAGATAACTACGTGGATCTGTGCAAACTTCGGGTCCAAAAACAACAGAAAATACAGAAATGTAATTGGTAATTCTGACCAAATGGGATGTGACCTTTAAGGCCAGTTTTTCCCAGCATTTCTCATGGTGTGTGCTTGTCTTTCCCACTGTTTTCCCACCACCCTGGGAAGTCCCTCCTGTGCTTCTGGACCTCGTGGTGCTGATTCACTTGGTCCAAAGGGCTCAGCATAGCTCAGCACCCACACAGCAAAAATCTGAAGGAACAACATCTTTTGTTGCCCCAGCAAGATCGAGGCTGGTTATTTTTTTTTTTTTTTTTAAGTGATATGGCCAAATATGAGTTGGTTTATCTCATTGAGGAATTCCACTTTGGGAAAACAAAAGATGAAGTGGCGTGTTCTAATGAAAAGCATACACTGCTGCAACCTACAGGCCACAGCCAGAATGCACCTGCCAAGCAACACCTTCTTTTGGGTGGCAAAACATTTTTTCCCTCTGTTTTCCACTGTGTTGTACTGACAGCCTTGGAGTTATCCCAAAATTGTACAATATCAATGAAAGGAAAATTAGAACTCTGTTTCCAAAACTGATCTCTAACAAGTAGCAACATGTCTTCCACCAATCTCCAACTCATGCCAGCTGTTTACAGCTCTTCCCTTTATCTTTCTAGCACTACAGTCATGAAGTAAAAAAATTAAATCCTGCTTCACACGTTTGTTTAAGATATATTTGAAGCAAGCACGTGGCAGAGCCTCCGTCAGAGCTGTGAACTGCACACCAGCCTCCCTCCAAATGAGATGAAGGACTCAGGGGGACTCAGCTTGGAGTAAACCTGGGCACCTTCCCTAGATTTTCACCATCAAACTTTGAGCCATAGTTTGTCAAGCAGCTACGTCTAATTCAACTCCTTTGCTACAGGCATGTGAAGAAGTTGTGAAAACACTTGGAAATATCTCATCCTCCACTCAGGAGGCAAAACTCCTTCCACAATCCTGACCAAAGCATGTTGTAATTATAGGGAACATCAATCTGGGACCCCAAGGAGTGAGAGGCAGGCTTTGCCTGGCTGGTGGTGGTCAGACTCACCATCTGCTCTTCCCTTCACATCATTTTCCTCTGGTAACCATCAAATCACAAAGTCAAAACCAAGGTGGCTGATTATACTCCACAAATAGTAAATAACCAAGTCCCCTAAAAGCTTGTACATATAGGACATGGAAGCTGAGCTTTTCCAGTCTTTCAGTGCTTGTTTGTCACTCAGGGAGCACCTCTGCTTTAGAACATCTCCCTTTGTGCAGGAACACTTTGTGTGCTGTCAATGATTTGCTTGAATTATACACATTTCCACATAACTACACGGTCCAGAAACTAATGGTAAGCTCAGAAACCGGCAACAGTTTGTAAATCATTCACAGATCAACTAGGGAACAGAGCCTTGAACGTATTATTCAAACAGCTATAATGTACTTAATAATATTGCAATAAAATTTTGACACTTGGAAATCAATAGGGTCTGACAGACTAAGTATAAATCTGTGGTCACAACCAGGGGTTTAACTAACTTCAGAAATATTGTCTAGGCTGAATGAAGATGAAAATTGGCCTTTCCCTTTACTGAGGGAAGAAAACAAGGCTTTCCTGTGCAGTGGTCGTGTAGAGATTTCAACTCCCTGCTGCCGGGTTGCTCTCCTGATAAGAAGCTGTTTAATCTCCCTGACCCAGGGAACACCAATTCTGCTGATTCTCCAAAGGAAGTCAAGACGTACAACATGCCTTCATCTCATCTCAGACGTGTCTGGGGCCCTGAATGAGCAGCGTGACAGAACATGCACCAGAGCTGCAGAGAGCCATGAGTCAGCCTCCTCTGGCCCTAAAGCCGAGTCACCGCAAAACTCCCTCCGTTTATTCCATCTGATCCTCTCCCCTGATTAATTTTCCAACGGTGCAGTTTTAAAAGAACAGTTACTCACCCTGAAGAAGGTACAGTGTCTCTGGGGAGTCCTGGAGCAGTATTGCCAACTCACATGATTTTTATCTTGAGTCTTATGATTTCTGAGTGTTCTCCAGCCTTGGCTGCCAGAAGCGTGCGATGACATGAGAAACTCCACGAGCTCCTCTCTTAATTTTTATTAACAGTAATTTTCTAGACTTTATGGTTATACCCTAAAGACCCAGAAATCAGAACAAAAAATGAAAAAGGGACCACTTTAGCCATTTTAACTGTGATTTTTAAGATTACTGTGTAATTCATGAAAACCTGACTCAATATATTTTTCTATTGAAGTTGGCAGCACTGTTTGCTTTTCATCCTTGCTAAACTGCCCTTTAATATTATTCTAATTTAACTGTCTAGTTTATTAAAGAAATTGGGAATACAAACTCTATATCTGGAGGCAGAACAGCAACCTGAGTAATTTTTTCAGGTAGAAAGGACTTGTTGGTATTGGATGAGAAACAGCCATGGGGATGGTGAGGAGGAGAAGGGAAGGAGATAGGTCCTAACTGGAAAGGCAGAAAAGAGAAAGAGGAGTTTTCTTCCCTTAAGGAAATGCCCCTACATGGAGCCTCCCAGAGGAAGAACAGTTTTTTGGCTGAGATGGACTGGCAAGGAGCAAAGATATTTCTGCAAAGCAGCTTCCCAAGCACATGGTTCATCTGCTCTCCTCTGGCTTCCACAGGACTGCAACCAGAGCCAGCTCTGAGCCCAGGCAATGCTGTTCTTGGGGCAAAGAGCAGCCTGTATATAACAGCCTTGAACCCAGAGGGGCAAATTATACACATACATGATGCAATTCTTGCAGTTTGCCTGTTCCCAAGCTGGGCTTCTCCTTTGCCTGTCCGGGTGCCAGGGGCTGTGCATGCAGTGGGTGCCTCCACAATGTCACTGCTCTTCAACACATCCAGGCTGGCAAATGAACACAGGGCTCCAGTTCCCTCCTCGAGCATTCAGAAAGGGTTTGCTGAAGCCTGCTGTGGCCAAGTGATGCTGCTGAGTGCCAAAACCTCTCTGTTGCTAACAGAGCAGCCAAGCTCCCATCAAGGGGCACTTTGTTGGGGACAACTGTTGTGACGCTGAGGAGGCACATGACCATCAGAGCTGCTGTGTCTTGGGGGGTAGGCAGGAGGTTGTGCACAAGTTGTCTTTGCCTCTCTAAGAAGAGCTGCTTTGACAGCAGTCAGACAAAGGCTATCACTGCTCCTGGAGGAGGTGCCTCTGCCCAAAAACATCGTGGCAGATACTCTGTGGGTGTGTGTTCCCTCGCTGAGCTGTGGTGTGGTCACTCGCTGGTGGCCACAGCGTGCCTCCTGTGATGGTTGGCATCTTTATAAAAGTGTTACCTACTGGAAGCATTTAATTAACTGATAATTTTAACCATCAAAACAAACAAAACAGAACACAACTGTTTTGCTCTGATGACTTTGGAGAAAACCTCAGAAACATAACCCGGGCATTCCCTGTAGGCACCAGAGACAAGTGGAAAAGTTGCCAGACTGTATTTTGCTTTCAGAGACTGTGGTTGTAAAGTCAACCTCCTACTTTTAGAGAACCTGACATAATTTTTGCATGGGAGAAGGCAGTAACAGCTTCTCTGGGCATTATCTTTGAGAGAAAAATCATTTAGCAGATATTAACTATCTCTGGATAGTAATGGGCCAGTGAAGAAAAATGTGTTTTGCTTAAGTGTTCATTACCACTGCAAGTTTCACTTGCTTTGAAACAACTTGCATATTAAGTAGCAATAATGTAAGCCTCATTAGGACTTCCCATATGTCTGGCAGTGAAAGGATACATAGCCTGGCACCGTGAAAAAAAAATCAAAGCTACTCCCAGCCTCTGGCAATCCCACCCTGCCACACTCCTGTGCTGACCTGCAGTCACTCCTCCTCCCCTTTATGAAGAGCTACTCACACATCTTCCTATCTGCTAAGAACTGCATTTCCCTGTCAGTGTGAAATAGGTGACTGCTGTGTCCATTACTGGACTGGACTGCTGGTGAAATAAAGGGATATTCAAGGGAGATGAGTAAATGTATCAAAATGCAGCACTAAGGAAGCATTCATCCCACCACAAATGGAGAATTATGCTCAGCTGCACTGAGCTTTGCCCCAGGGAGAGAAGGGAAGAGACCCGAAGCACTAAGCCTGCTAATATATATGTTAATATAAATGGGAGAAAGGTTTTGACAAATTGAACATTTAAATATGCAAATATGCGTTTGTATATTTGCAAATGTAAATTTGCACACAAAGATGTAGATTTCTAACTGTATTGAATATTTTGGAAATGTGGAGATTTGACTCCCTCTGAGGAAAAAAAAATAAGAAGGAATCAGGATTTTGTGTATCAATAGCCAGATCCAGCCAATAATGGCAGAATTTCACCCAAAACTGTAAGCTGTCTTGTATTTTCAATCTATAGCACAAAGTAACTTTAATTTCTTTGAAGCATGAATTTTTATCAAGTTAAAAGAATAAAAATTCTGACCTTGATACACAATTACATTCATAGTAACAAATGACAAAATACGTACAATTCAGTTTATCATTAAGCCTCAGTTAGATGAGATTAGCTAATCAGGCAATTTATTTTCCAAACACCTAAATGCTGCTATTGTTTTTTTGTTTGTAGTTCTGGCAGACAGGCTTTACAAGGATGCACATGATAAAGGATTTATTTACACTTTCTTTAACTATCAGCAGCATTAATAAATGACACTTCTAATCACCAACCCAATTCTGTATTTATAATGCCCATAAATTCAGAGCACCAATTTGGCTTTTTTGACAAAACTTTGCTGCTTTTATGTACAGACCCCTGGAGCCAGATCTAACCCTCATTAAAGAATCAATGGCTCTCACAGACATCTGGGCATTTAACCAGGTCCCATCAGTACTTTTTCAATCACTGGCAATAACACAAGAGCAACAGAGAACTTGCAGCTTCACCTCAAAACATAAAGTCTGTGGTTTTAAAGCCAGTCCTTGGAGAGGCAGAGGTGAATGCACTCACTTTTACAAAGAGCAGATCTCCTCTCGTGGGTGGCTTTTTAGCAGTAGCTCTGAAATCTGTACATTTTACCCCTCAGTTTCAGATAGGCAAAACTAGTGTGAGGTTTCTTGGTGCACCTGAGCAGATCCACTGGCTGCCATTGCTAAATGTAAGAACCTTGCTCCCTCCTCCCCCCAGCCCTTGCTCCAGCCTCCTCCTCCCTGCACAGCCTGACCCTTGTGAGACATCCCACTGAGCCAGTTCCACCCCCTAACACAGCAGAAAACTCTTCCCACCTAGTTAGCAATTTTAGCACGGTTGCCTTCAAGCCACCCCTCTGCACCCCCAAAGCCAACTCACTGCTGCCACGCCATCACCACAGCACTATGGAAAATTATCAGCATCAAATGCCTCGAGCTTGATCTTAACCCCACCCAAACCAAAAAGAACCACACTGGAGCACAAAAGAGCCATAAGTGAGGGGACAATCAAGACTTCAGGATCCCTGGGTACCCCAAATTGCTCCTGCCTTTGTGGGCTGCACCCAGGCTGTCCACTCAGCACCTTGGATGCTTGGATGAGAGGGGAGGGAAAGGAATCAAAGGCTCAGAACAAAGAAGGTCATTCTGCAGCTGTTTCAATCCTATATTTTAACCACAGCTGCCAAAAACTGAGAGCTGGAAAGACAGACTAAGACACCCTAGTCAACACCCCATAGTATTTTCTTGAGGGTTTTTTATCCAATTTATATTTAAACAATTCAAGTAATGGGGGTTCCACAATCGGCCAGACTTTGCTGTTTGGATAAAACAATGCTGCCAGCCAGATTACATTTCCTTCTGCTCGTTTTTCATGCCATTTCCACTCTCTGTGCCTCCTTCTACCAACCAACACAATTTTTCCTGTGCTTGCCCTGTGTCTGCCATGCTACACTCTGGATGGGATGAAGCAAAGGGAAAGGTTGAGTCTTGTAAAATGCAACTCGAAGGACAATTTTTTCCTCAAGATCTTGGGAATATTTGCTCCTTGGCTGCTGGCACGAAGCGCAGCAGTCCTGGGAATATCCTGAGAGATTTAAGGCACAAACTGGTGATCCTAACAAACTAGATCCACTGCCCTGCTGGCTGTCTCCAGTGTCACTATTGATATCTGAATTACACCCCTCCCCTGAGCTTTCATTTAAGCATTCATGGTTCTTTTGAGCATCCCTCTGTGCAAAGCCCTCCCACCCCACTGACATCCTTCCAATCTGTCCAAGGGACCCTTTGTTCTCCCAACCCACTCCAGAGAAACAAGGCCCTTTACAAATTGCAGACCATCCCTTCAATTATATTTCTGTAGTAATGCTGGCACATTAGTTCCACTTATCCTTGGTTAATAGTTCAGCTTATATTCAAAAAGCCATTAACATAAAATCAACACAGCAATTTTGTATGAATTCTCATATCATTAATCCATTTAAAGTGGATACACAGTTCAGACTCCAAATTCACTTAATTATTGACTTAATAACATTTAAAGAGACCATGGTCTTTGGCTCCACTGGAATGCAATGCAGTTTTTATTGCTTTCTCCCTACTTTTATAGGTTTCCTGCAGAAGTTAGTTCTGCAAGGTTTGGGTAATGTTTGGAGGTGTCTCACTTCACGTCATCTTTCTGTGAGAACTCCCCCTGCAACCACAGAGAGCTTCAATCTCATGAGGAAGAGCCTGGTTTGCTGGGGGAAAGAGGGAAAATGTCCATGATGGGCTGCACAAAATGGGCCCCATTTGCCCAAACCCCTCTCAGATGGCAGCCCTGGGCATCCCAGCTTAGAGCATCCTGGCAAAATTCCTTCCATCCTTCTCCATTGGCATGGACTGCATGAAGCCCTCAGGTTTCCCTGCTCCAGTGGCAGCCACAAGCCCTGCTGAGGAAGGGAAGAGAATTCCTCTTTCCTCAGTATTTGATGTAACAAGCTTTCTAGCTCTGGAATGGGCAGTGAATATATCACGATAATTTCTAAGCATACACATGAAATTAATAGTTTGATCAAAAGTGTCTATAAAGAAGCTGGTTTTCATCCATAATTTGATTCAACACTTCTTTTTTTCTCACTTCTTCCCCATTCTTCTTTTCTCTCCTTGTCATCTCCATGGCAAATGATGTTTGCACTTCAGCTGCTGTTACAGGCCAAAAGCAATAAGCAAGCAGCAGGTCCTGCATTTCACTTTGAAAAATGTCAGGTTAGGACTTGTTTGAATCCTCATATAATTTGTGTCACTGTTGGAGGCCTTTCCCTAAGACTTGTTTTCCTCCAGTGGCTCTGGTAGGAATTTGGAGCATGAGCAAAGGTCTGGGGAGGAGCAGAAAAACACCTGAGAGCTATGGGGAAAACATGTTTATGGCTGACATGGACCATTTCCAGCCCATCCATGTGGCACTTCCCTGGGTGCCTCTGGTGCAGAGGAAGGTCCCAGCACCACAGTGTGCCCAGCTGGATTTCGCCTTGTTGTCACCCAAGGCAGGACTATCACTCTCAAGCCATAGGTAAGGAAATCCCTGCTGGATATGCTGCTTGTCAAAAGTCCTTGAAAACTACTTTGAGCCATCCCTTTGTCTCTAGCAACTCATTTATAACCTTAAAGCCACTTCTGCTTGCCCTGGCCATGTGGGAAGCTGCATCCCACAGCACAGACACATCCTGAACACCCTTTGTGCTCTCCAAGTCAGCAGGATGAGCCAGGCTCGTGGTACATTCATAGCACAACATTGGCAGGAAAATTCCACTGTAATAGACTCAAGTAGAGTCTAATTGCATCAGGTTTTGTGCTGGAAATGGTCATTGGAGCCTACGAGGCTACTCTGCCTCTCCCTGCCTTTCACAGAGAAGTGAACGCTTGGAAGATCACACCAGTGGAAGGGAGCCAAATTTTACTAATGTACTCTTGCCACAGACATCAGCAAGAGCAGAATCAGATGCGCAGTGCTGCAGGTCATAAGCAAACATTTTAATCTGGATAGTGTAGTAAAAAAAGAGCAGAACCTCCCAGCACAGACAATAACTGTAGTGTGTGGTTTCTCCTTCTCAATTGGGCCTTAGGGTGTTTCCCACATCTTCACCATACTTAACACTGTTTCCTCTTAATTCAGGCACATGGGAATACCCAGGTAGCATTTGCTTGGGATTGTCTTTAAAAGACTGCATTGGTACTTGATAAAACTAAGTGCAACTTTGCCCCCATAGTGCTTGCCTGGTTATAGCTTGGAGAATGGATATTGTTTCCTGTTTGAGATCCAAGGCATATCTGCTCCAGTTAAAATGTCTTTTCTTTTTTTAATATCTACTGATGCACCTATTAATTTCATAAACTAATGCTGTGACCCTGCTTTCACTATAAAATGCAATAAAAAGGAAAGGAGTCATGAAATTGCCCCTGAAACTCTGTGACATTTCACAAACCCTGGCAGACATCTCCACGATGCCCTTCCTAAATTTGCCACAGATTTTCTAAATGCTGTGTTTGGCAAGCACAGCCCTCGAAAACTCCTCTGAACAAGATCCAGAGCCTGGTTCTGGGCGTTGTGCAGATCAGTGCTCTCACTGCAGGCACCAACCTGTTCTTTGGGATCACTGCCCCTGGGGGTGCTGGGGAGATGAAGCAACTCAGCCCTTGCCTGCTCCTACCTGTGCACCCAGCAGCCATCATCAATTCCTGGCAGTTTGAAGGGTATGACAGGGCAGGAGGAATTTACTAACACAGCTCTGAAACAGCCAGATTCAGCTTGGAATATCCATTATATCAGCAGTGTGTGACCACAGCAGGGGCTGGACCCTACAGTGGCCTCAAGCTCAGCTGGGCCGACTGCCTGTGGCACGTGGGACACCTGGGAGAGCCATGGGTTTTGGAACCACAGCAGCCATATTTCCACACAGCATTTCTCAGAGAAAAACACCCTAATAAACCTGTGGTGCTTGGGTGCAGCACATGAACAGTGCAGAGGGCACCCACAAGCTGCACCTGGCCAGTCCCTGTGGTGACACTGATGCTTTAGGTTTTAGCTTTTATATTTTTTTAGAATTGTGCTGTTTTAGTAGGTAGTTTTAGGTTTCATATTAAGTGCTACCGAGTTCTCTTCACAGAGCAGAGAGACAAAACAATTCCTTCTCTAGCTTGAGACCAAGGACAACTTTCAGGNTGTTCACTCACTTGTTCCTAGTGAGGCCTTTTAATAAATACCTGCTTTATCCTCTTGCTCTGTCTAGTCTCTGTTCCTAGAAGATATCAATAGAAGGTTTGGTGCACCTGCTGGTGGCACAGGCAGCCCCTGGGCAGACAGCCCTGCCAGGGCTGTGGTGTCTCTGTGCTGCTGCTCACACTCCAACACCCAGCCTGGGACGTGTCTGCACCAACAGGGCTGCTCAGCTCTCATCTCCAGCCAGCACGGGCTCAGCAAAGGAGTGGAAAAATACCTCTTCTCTGTGTGTACCCATCCATGCCTCCTGGCTGCTGCCCCCGGCTCCTCTCCGTGGCACACACGAGTTAATCTCCACCACTCTGGAGAGCTGCCCTGCTTTGGAGATTCACGTCATGCTTCCTGTTGGGCACCTCGCCACCCTCATAAATATGTACTGAAAGGATGGTCCTTGTTCCCAGAATAGATCACATCATAATCAAATCTGCAACAAAGTGGTTAAACATTATCTCTGGCTTACCAGGTCCAGATATTTGCTGTGGAAAATCACAACTGGAAGGGACAACTTAAGGTGAAGTGATCACAAATTTAAAACACACACGTCTTTTCGTGATGAAACTTCAGAGAGAGAAAGGCACTGAGTCACTGCTGGGCTCATCTGGGGCATGTGCCAGCAATCCTCAGCCAGAGGGATGTACCTGTGGATGTCTCAGCTGGAGCCAACTCCCAGACACTGCTTCCGTCTTCCAAGGAGAACTGAGGTGCTCAAAACCATTAGTTTCAGAAATAAAGCAAATTTCCAGATGACATTCCCGTTGACTTTGGGGGGATGAAGGCTCAGAGCCTTCAGTTGTGGGCCTGGAGATCATTCACAGCTCTAAATCAGAGAATAAACACCAAGAATTGCCTTTACCTGTGGAAAAGATGCAGACACATTCATACACCTGCCAAGAGCATTTGCACATGGGAAGCACTACACAGAAGATCTTAGAGCAGCATCTGCTTTGTCTTACTTGCAGAAACAGGACAAAGAAGAGCAATACTTTGTTTAGTTTCCATACTTGTATGAAAACAACATAATCCTGATTATTGTATATTCTTGTTGATGGGTAGGATGCATCTATGCTTACGTCTTTTTTTAATACAGATGAAAAAAAATAATAAAACATGTTCATACCAATCATCAAGACAGATTAGGATTTTATTCAGTGTATGTTTTAGACAGATGGGCTTTTCTTAATGCCTTGCACTTTCCTTCTCCATAACTTCTGCAGTTAAGATGCCCAGGAAATTATTGAGTATTTTTCTATCTGTGCTGAGACCTGCCCACTCCACAGAAAAAATCCCACCCAAAATCCCACATCCAGCCCTGCTTCCCAGAGCAGAGAATTCACCCTACTTTTTGTAGAATTATGTTTCTTTGGTAACTCAGGTCTACCTGAAATCTTTAGATCCTCTCATGATTTTCATCTACAGCTCTATGATCTGCAGAGTCCTGATAATTTCTGCATAGATAAGATGTGCAGGAAGACTGAACTATTTAAATCTAACAAAGTCTAAGATAATGAAAGGATTTAAGGTCACATCCACCAAATCCTTGATGGTGCTTAGGCCACTGGAATTTTATCAGTAAGAGCATTTTATTGCTGCCCTGGGTCAAAACTGGTCATCTTTTTTCCTGGAGAATATGTTCAGATGAATTTCCCTTCCATATTAGAGCAGACCAACATTTCAAAATTCCTGGCAAAATAATTTTTTTTAGAAAATAGTTGCTTTGCATTTATCAAAACATTTGGTTTCTGCATGAATTACTTCTTATTTTTGACATTTTCTATGACAGTAGGAAAAATATAATTTGAAATTCCCCAAGGGGAAATTAAAGTTTCTTGTTTTACTAACGCAGACACAGACCATACCCATGCCGCTGTAATTTCTTTGTCTTCTTTTTTTTTTCTTTTATTGTCTCTTTTACAACAGCAGCAACAACAAAATGACTAAAGAACATGATTTCACAAACAGTTTTGGTTCTGGCCGAATTCAGATCCCACCAGGAAGAGATGCAGTGAACATCCCTCTGAACAGTTCATTTGTGTTGTCAAAGGTACCAATCAACACCTGCAGCTGCACAAGCAGGTTTTGCTCTGCCTTTTTTGCTTGCAGACATGCCTGTACTGCCCCAGCACTCTTTCTCACACTTTTTTCCCCTCCTTCCTTTGCTCCATCAACACAACCTTTCTGCAGCAGGGCGGAATGGGAAGTTTGAGTTGTCCAAGCTGCAGCTCCCCACAGGACTCCACAAGTGCTGGGGTTCTCTGATCCTGAGCGAGGATCTCAAATGAGAGACATTTGCTGTCACATGAGGCAGATACAGTTTAAATTGACTTTTTGGAAACAAACAGGAACTTCTGCACCTCCTCAGGAGAAAAGGCCCATCTAAACTGTTACATGTGTTGTGCAAGGGGGTTTC